>VWYH01002497.1:847963-1022531 GCA_013399365.1 Pampusana beccarii | reverse complement strand
CTTCCTCACCCTGATCTGGTGGCCTGTAATAGACACCCCCAACAGTATCACCGCTGCCAGCCTGACCCTTAATTCTCACCCACAGACTCTCAACTCACTCCTCATCCTCCCCTGGACAGTACTCGGTACATTGTAGTTGCTCTCTCACGTAAATAGCAACTCCACCACCTCGCCTGGCTGGTCTGTCTTTCCTGAAAAGGACATAGCCATCCATGACCACATTCCAGTCATGTGAGCTGTCCCACCATGTTTCTGTAATTGCCACCGGATCATAATCTGACCAAACATAGGTTTTTAACTCCTCCTGCTTATTCCCCATGTTGTGTGCATTGGTGTACAGGTATTTCAGGGAGCATGCTGAGCACACTGATTTTACCCTAGGTAGATGGGAGATCTTTCCTCATTCAGTGATGCTGAGCAATCAGCAATATTGAACATTAAAGTTTGTCACCATTATCAGAAGATTTGTTAATTGACTTCTCTGACAAGGTTACCTAGCAGTTCCAGCCGCCTTGTAATGAAGGTGTCAGTTCTCACGCTATGGAGAGTAATGATAGACCCTTTTGAATGCCAGTTTTTGAATGAAGGAGGACAGTTTGACAGACTTTCACTCCAAGTAGTTTCAGGTTTATGAAAGCAGAGGTCATCCAAAATATGTTACAGACCCAGCTGATCTTAAAGCTCTGGGATGCTGTCACTGTGAATTAACCATGTTATCGCAAACAAAATCACACCATTTCCAGTGATATAAATCATGGAAAACAAAATAGTAACATTTCAACCCTGAAATAAACTGCAAAACTTTCCCTTGTTTCGTAGGTAACCTTCTTGGTTCCAAGTTTTTCATCTTCTGTCCATTTTCAGAGGAAACTTAACAAAAAATAAGTGTACATCTATCACTAAAATATAAGTTATTTCCACTGTTAAAATATTAAATACTTAACTGATGACTGAAAAAAAGACTAACTTCTCCCGTCGTGGCTGCTGCACAGTGTTTCCTTTAGACAGTTTGAAATACATCAAGAAAAAAATGAAAGAAAAGAAATTTAAAGTACTTTGAGTAAAAAAGTCAAGTGATTTTTTTTTTCTAGCTCCCCTTTATTCCTCTGACATGCACAGAGATACTTCAGAGGGAAGTAGTTTGTTTAACAAGTCACTTTCTAGCAGCAGCAACCTCTTGTAAGGCAAAAGAAAAAAAAAAATCAATCCACTCTAGGATTTTAGGTCAAGAGCTTTCTTTTAAAAAATTATTTCTAGGAGTTCTTTTGGTGAAAATAAAGGAATGAAAGGGGGAAAAATAATAAAGAGAAGCCATGCAGACTTTTGTCTGATCCTCACCTGTGCCTCAGCTTAGCCTGGTGTCTGACTGCGGTGCCTCGATGCCACTGCTCCTGCTGGCACCAGGCTGTTTGGTTCTAGGTAACTTCCCAAGCACGCTCTGCCAGTTTTGTCCTTGAATTGTACCACTTCTGAAGCCAGATGAGACAGAGCCTGGAAACTGTCAGACACTTGTGAGATGGAGCCCTTCTTCATGGATTTTCTCTCAAGCTACTAAGTAAGGCTGGTCAGACTCAGCTGCATTAACTCCTCTGTCTGGGTTGTTTCTTGAGTGGGTCCAGAGCCTCCTCTTTCAAGGAGAAGGAAATGACTTCTCCCCTCCAAGCTAGGACTCACAAATCTTCAGGCAATATTTAAAAGCACAAGAATGTCAATATGGGATGAGTTTCTCCTATGTCTTTTGAAGGTCACAGTAGCACCTTGCTCTATCCATGGTGTCACCGAGAACCCTAGAAGAAAACAATCATCTCAGGTATTCACGCTGGGAGGGTTATGCAGGAGCATAAGTCCTCAGAGGGATTGAAATAGCTTCAGATCCTGTCATTGCAATGCTGCAGCTGCAAGAGGAATTCACAAGTGTCCCTTCCTCATGAAAGCTGCTGTTGCAGCCCCAAACGGGGCTTCCCCATCAAGGGCTTTTTAATCTCTCCCAGATCCTGGTTGCATACATCACCATCACTTCACAAGAGAAGAGGAGAGGCAAATGGGGCTGAGCGAGGAACCAAGCGGGGACAACCTCCCTTTTTTCTTTCATTGCTTCAGATGCACCTGAAGCCTGCGCTGCCACGATACCCTTTACCACTTAGGAGTCCATCTCTACAACCTGCTCTATAACTTTTTTCCCCAAGAAAACATCACTGATTGTATTTCTAGACAGGGCATTTCACTGGTGCTTGAACTAGCCCCAGGTGTTACGTTTATGGTACAGAGGTGATGTGACGGAGGAAGAACAAAAAAATCTGAGCCATTGATAAGAGAATTTTCTCCTTCCAAAGATGAAGCCTAGTGAGCATTCCTGTAATCACCAGTAGGAGAGCTCTTCCTCCGATTTTCTGAAAAAGAAGTAACTATGACATACTAGAGTCTGCAGCTCCCTTCACTTCGCATTTCCCTTCCAGCCCCGTAAAACAAGCCATTTATTCTCTAAGATCATCAAATTTTAGTTCTTTTAATAATCAAATTACCAGCAAAAGTAAATGTGACAAGTCCATTTCCAGCCCTTTTAATGATCCTCCCATTTTACCATCCTGAGTTGCCTGCCTTCATCACTTTCTCCCTTGTGCCTTGGCTCTGACACCTATGAGCCCCAAAGGCTTTATTTATGTTAATTAACAACGAAGGTTCCTTCCAAGTGAATAGCCAGAAAGACTCTAGATTTAATGGCAGAGTCAGCTTTATACACCGTGATTTACTGTTAAAAAAATATGGACCGAGAGAAAACTGGCCTTCTGAAGTGCTCAAGCAGACAGCAGTGCCACTCGGAGTTGGGGTATTTCAGCTCTGGATGACATCGCACTCTTGAAGCAGGTACTGCGGTTTTGCAGTCACCCATTTACTTTTTCCATTTATTCGCAGATTCCATGCGCAGCTCCCTGTACATACCTGGTACAATGATTTCTCTCTTTGTGGCATTGCTCGTTCTTTATCTGCGAACAGCAACTTAAGGATGCAGCTTGCCCCAGAGACACTATGCAAAATGGAGCTGCGCTGCAGGTGATGCGGTGTGTTTGGAACAAAGACGGAAGGAGGAGGGAGCTTGACAAAGTCACTTAACACTGGATTTTGCAGAGGGAGATTTTACAGATTTAGCAAAGCTTGCCTCTCCCGTGGCCCGGGGTATTTGCTGGAGACACGTGCTGTTTCAATGCACGTTTCAGAGGACTAGAGGTGGGGGGAGGATCTGAACAGTCAAATGGGAGGCTCAGAAGCAGGTTGGAAGCTGAAGATACATATTTAAGGTCTCCACGAAGACTCAATATGCACAAATCCAGGCACTGCAATTATATCCATATGCACAGTTACTCATCTGTTAGTCACTCACTGACTTCTCCAAAAATGTCGTGGCTGGAAGTTGCTCCATTCCCCATATATAGGAAACTACCCATTATTGATGAATGTGCAAGGTTTTTCTGCTGCCTTCTACAGCTCAGTCATATTAAACAACTCACCACTGGCATCCTTTACATTAGGCAGGCCAGTGAAGCTAGAGGTCTTTATTTGGCTGGACCTGTTTTTAGGACATGAGACCTTTCTTATTCTGTGACACATGTGTAACCTTGACATTTCTTTCTCATCCCTCCATGTCCCCAGCATAGCCAGATGCTAGCCCTGAACAATAGCGCATTGAATCATCTGCAGAAACAGCACCAATTAACATCAACAATTGGAAGCAAAGGTCTAGCGAATTAGGTAAGAACATTGTGAAGTTCAGTGTACATAGCAACGTGTGTGTTCACGTACCTCATCTTCCATCCCAGAACCAAAGCTGTCTCGATGAACCTCCAGCAGAGCATGAGAACTTGACAGCAGGGTTCAAAGATCTGACACATTCACTACTGCTTTTCATGATGCTCTTTCAGACATTGTTCCTTTTTCCCTTGTTCCACTTGTATTCCTTCATACATATGTTTGATTTCTATGAGGGGCAGATTTGGTACCACCGTTGGTGGCAGGGAGTACAGAGACCATTACAATAGAGATCTTAATAAGCACTTACTGGAGAAAGAAGGCTGCAAGAATACAGCATGCACTCAGGAAATTCCAACACACACATCTGCAATGCATATCAGGAATGGGTGGACAAGATAAAATATCAGAGTTATGATCGTCCTGACCATTACTTGCTTAACTAACAGCTAACATTACCCTCATCCGTAACATCTGCCTAGCAACAACACAGCTTCCAGCCTCTCCTAGCGGTAAATCTCAGCGCAAGCTGTGCTTTTCTGGGTATCTCACAGAAAGGTCATTGCCAGCGGACACATTATGGGCATTAGTGATTCTGAACATTTTACCAGCTTCTCTTAGAAGTGCTGCATAAGTCAAACAATGACCTCTTTAGCTGTGCTGTGCCCCTGAATAAGAAGAGCATCAACAAACCGAAACGTCAGTGTCTGGAATAACAGAAAAACTTTTTAATGATTTATGATTTGAGCTGGTAAACTTGCTAGCTAGATGGATCTGCAATTGAACAAACCAAGGCTAACCTGGGGCTACAGAACCTCTTTCAGCACACTGCAGAGGTTTTACTGGAGATTGATCATGTTATCTCACTGCCACATAATCACCTGGTTAATTCTGGTTAATTCTTAAGACTTTTTTTTCATTATTATTATTATCACTTAATCCAGACACTCTGTTCACTTTCTCACACGGTGTTGATATTCCAGCTTTTGGAGTTCAAATCTTCTAATAACTTGCTGCAAGATATTAAGCTTTATTATGTATTTTTGCTTCTGAGAACAGCAGGTAGAATTTGCAAAGTCATGGGAGACAGCAGACTGAAAAGACAAATGAGGAGCAATCTCCCTCTAACCAAGTAGAATTGTACCCACATCTTAGCAGATATATCAGACGATTTCGAAGTTGTTGTACCAACAGTTAATGGAGGAAGATCAATTTATGTTTATCTTTTATGTTATCTTTTAATAGAATAGTAACTGGACTCTTTCTAGCAGAGCATATTTCTAACAAACAATTTTATGTATAGAAAGAAAGAAACAAATTTTAGAATATCCACTTTCCCTTCTTTATTATAATTTCTGAGACAGGATCCGAAGACAACCTCTTATAAAAGACATTTTCTATCTAAGGTTATATGAATGGGCTGAAGGGCTCATATGTCTCCTCATCAGTGTGTTACTTGTTAAATATGATGGGTTTTTTTCTCACGGCATCCTTCAGATAAATGATTTTATTTCAGCATTACTTCGTTTACTCTTACTCTGTTTATAAATTATATTCTTTCATGTCTATGTAATGAAAATTTCAAATGAGAAAGTATCAGATGATGAATGCAGTACATTTTTCTGACTTTCTGGGCAAACATCCTGCTTTATTCACAAATCCTATTTTGCTTTCACAAATATGGTCATCAAAATGAAGCCACTTTTAATCATTACTCGGTAATAATGTGTATTATAACACCGTGCTTTCAGGTGAACTGAGATTTACTAGAAAACTTGCAATCAGTTTTGCTGCCAGATTCAGGATACAGAATCCCAGATACTCCTTCTGTCTGGTAACCACTGGACCACAAGGTGTCCACATCTTCTTGACTAGACATAGGATAAGCTATAGACAAATAGACGAGTTTTCAGGAACTCCAGCACGTTCTCTGTCTTCAGGTAGTCAATTTTGATCTCCTAAAACTCTCCTACTTGGAAATCCTCACCAAGTAGGCTTTCCTCCTACTTGTTTTCCATTCCCTAATGTCCATCTAAGCTATCCTTATCAAGGCCAGTTTTAATTAGTGAACTGAAGATTGAACATTTTCATTAGTGATATAGAAGAGGGTGAAAACATCGTATTAATGCCGTAGATTGATGATACTAGAATGAAAGAAGAGACATCCAAGGGAGAAGGAGAGTTCAATGATAAGGAGGACAAAGAAGTTATTTCTCTTCATTAAAAATATCCTTTTTTTTTTCCCTCTCCCCTAATTTTTGCTATCTCCTCTGTCTCTCGATGTGATTTTCTAATTTGATAGTGCCTTGTTAGGCGTGTGTCATACTTTATATTTTATCCTAAAATATAAACCATAACATACAAAGTAGAAACCAAAGCTTTTTGAGCTCATCTTTGCTTTCCTTACTCATTCATACAGTTTAAACTAGATGTAATAGGTTATCACACTTGTTTGTAGCTTTTCACATGGACCTTACAGTGAAGAAGATGATGTGACAAACTAGAGAACAAAGACAAATGAAATCCAGTGTACCTTGAATATCATCTGAAGATACAACCAACCTTCCCCGTGCACACACACTTGGAATGAAAAAGTACATGGAAAACACTTTTGCTACAACATTTACTCCCGCCTGTATTGCTGCTTCAACACAAGGTTTCTGTTCATCACTGTCACAACTAACTCTGTTCTATCAAGCCAAAGAGAAACAAATAAATTAACTCCCTGCCCTCTTCAAGAGGGCATCTTTGAAGACCCTCTTTCTACACAACAGTGTACAGAGAAGGATGAAAGGAGTGCTTGGCACTTATAAATGGATGTGCAAGAAGTGGTCAGGATTTTCTTAATGGTATGGTTTGCATGGTTAGTATTCATTAAGGTTTCCCAGGTCTCAGCTGCGAGTCAATGAGTAAACACAAAGGTATTGTGTCAGGGTGCAAGTGAGACAGAAGGGAAACATTACTAGATAACTAATTGCCTGGTGGGTAGGGTATTAGCTGTAAATGTGTATGAAGCTGCAATTTACTGCTGTATCCAGGCTGATATTCCAAGATGTATCTCTTTCATATGTTCCTTTGAGAAAAATTTATAAAAGACTAGCTTGCAAAAGAATAACAAAAAGAAAGCCGAGAGATCCTTGGCACATAGTGAAGCATGATTTTTATTTTACAGTCAGACCTTCATTTTCTCCTACTCCTCACAGTACATGAGTTTCAAAGGGGTGTTTGGGACAATGTACGCTGCAAGAGAGGAACATATATGATACCAACCAGTGCCTCATCTGCCTCACTCCTGTCTAACGAAAATAGCTTTGAGTTTGGAGATACACAGGTTTTCCATTCATCCTTTCAAACGGCTCCTTTTCGTGTGAAAAACCGTACATCTGGGCGCTACACTAGCACGTTTTTCAGAAATCCGTCCAACAAACACAACAGCCTTATGACCGATGCTGTCCCACTTCTTCTCCCTATGCATCCCTGGTCAGTGCAGTTGGAATGGCTTTCTGGTAGCAACATCACCGAGTATTTCAGAGGACCCCCAGTACTTCTACAGGATCTGCAGAAATATTCCCTTTCACGCCTAGCTTAGACTACCCAGCAGTTCCTCCTGGGACTATATCCATGTGTCTTGCTTCAGTAAAAGCTGTTGCATAACTTGATAGTTTGAAAGATCTTTTCATTGATCTCAGACACTCCTTGCTTATCTAATTTCCTGCTCGACACCATGGCCATGGTGTGTGCTCTGTCAGACTTCCTCTAATGAGACACCTAAGGATTTGTTGGGCCCTGCAGCACTCCCAGCTGGAGGTAAGTTCGGTCTGCGACGAAAGGCAATTAGTGAAGAGTGTTCCACCCAGCTTTACCATGGGGGGTTGGATAAGGAAAATAAACATGCCTCTGAAAAAGTGATGCTAGTTTGTATTTTACTGGTTCTCCACCTTAAACTCATTAAGGGGAGGTAGATGCTCGTCTTAGAATCATAAAATCACAGAATCATGGAACAGTTTGGGTTGGAAGGGACCTCCAAAGCTCATCCAGTGACACCCCTGCCATGAGCAGGGACATCTTCACCAGATCAGGTTGCTCAGAGCCCCGTCCAGCCTGGCCTGCGATGTCTCCAGGGATGGTTCATCCAGTACCTCTCTGGGCAACATGGGCCAGTGTTTCACCACCCTCATCATAAAAAATTTCTTCCTCATGTCTGGCCTGAATCTCCCCTCCTTTAGCTTAAAACCACTACCCCTTGTCCTGTTGTAACACACCCTTCTAAAAAGTCTGTCCTGCATTTACACAAGCAATAACTGGCACAACACCACAGCCACCAGTGGAGCGGCTCATGTGCTGCTTGAGAGAGAAATCAGGCGCAGACGATCTGTCCCACTACAAACAGCTTAGACAGCAATGCAGCAGAAATGCTTAAGATGCAGCAACACTGTGTACTTCTCAGAGAAATGTTCAAAAAATCTGTTAACTTGCCTTCAACACACAATTCCTATATAAATACATTCCCACCCCATTCTTTTCAACTGTGAGAAGTTTGGAGCAAGCATTTACTGGGTTTTTTTCCTGTTGGTAGTGGTTTTATGTCCATACATCTTTGAAATTCTGGAACCTATGCTTATTCAATAAATACATGTGGCTGATGCCATAAATGGGATAACAGAGCTTTCTGGAGAAATCCCAGGACCACGTGGTATCCTAATAGTACCGTCAAAATACAAAGGCCAAGATTCACATGTGGTTCCAGGGGAAGAAACAAATTTCTGTAATGCTCCTCCTGCCTCTATGTTATAACCACCTCTTATGTCTTGACTTACATCTGACTTGTGTGCTCTTGATGGTTCAACGATTCTGGTTGGTGACTGCACAGTACCTTTCCTAATAGTGCCCTGATATGACTGGAGCACCTAAGGACTAACTCAGCATAAATATCTGCTCGTTTCTTTTCTAAGGTATAATATACATTTCCTATTTGTGCAACTAATAGCAAAAGGAGGTCTAGATATGATGTTTCAGTGGTATTTTAACCCAGATCCATAGAACAGTTTTGCATGTGGCAGACTACAGAGCATACAATTTTGGCGGAGTAAAAACCAGAAGGGAATATGTATCCCAAGCTCACAAGGCACAAACATCTAATGTCAAACATCAAAGGTTTATCCAGGGCTACACATGATTTACGGGGAATTTGAATTGACACTTTTATGGTCTTTTACAAACTATGAATACCCATATGCCTGAAGATGACATTTTTATGAATTACATGCTTTTGAGCATCATGAGATGCAATCTAGTCATTAAAGCAAGAGTTTGTATGAACTTTTAATTTGATAGTATTGATTTTTTTTTTCTGGATGTTAAAAAACTTTATTCCTCTTTAAAATTATGATTTGCATTGGAAAGATTAAATATGAGTTTTGATCTGCAACTGGGCAATATAGAGCCCCAACATTTTTTGCTTTCCTGAGGTAAGATAAGGTTGTGGTTCATTTCACATTTACTCTGCTCAGAAAGCACAACCTGGCAATTGAGGAACAGTCCTGGGTACCAGGAGGTAACCAGCTCTCCACGACAGGCATGTGGGCTTCTCATCTTCCTAATGGCTATAAATGGGTGTCAGTTTTTTCTGTTCTGCCATCTTTTCCTGTTTCAAACTCTAATGCACAACTGACACAAAAGTAGAAGGAGGAGGATGCTTGTCCACTTACTATTGGCATTTCATTCTACCTCTTGTCTCTTAGAAACACTAGGGTGCTCCACTGACGTAAGAAAACTGCTTAGAACCATGTCATGGCTTAACCCCAGCCAGCAACTAAGCACCACACAGCCAGTCACTCACTATGAAGTGGGATGGGGAAGAGCATCAGAAGGGTAAAAGTGAGAAAACTCTTGGGTTGAGATGAAGACAGTTTAACAAGTAAAGCAAAAGCTGTGCACAAAAACAAAGCAAAACAAGGAATTCATTCACTGCTTCCCATGGGAAGGGAGGTGTTCAGCCATCTCCAGGAAACCTGGGCTTCATCATCTAACGGTGACTTGGGAAGACAAACACCATCAGTCCAAATGCCCCACTTTTCCTTCTTCGTCCCCCATCCTTATACACTGAGCATGATGTCATATGGTGTGGAATATCCCCCTAGGTCAGTTGGGGTCAGCTGTCCCAGCTGTGTCCCCTCTCAACTTCTGGTGCACCCCCAGCCAAAAAAATCTTTATTCTGTGTAATCACTGCTCACCAGTGACTAAAACATCCCAAGCTAGACTGAAACCCACAATTTCACTACAGAAAGATTAGAATAGCAATTGCAGAGGATTCTGTAGCACTTACAGCCAAACCACAGAGCTTACAACCAAACCACATCCTCTTGTTCTAACACAGATAAAATCAGGAAGGTCCCCAGGTGTGTCCTATGCAATAGGTCAGACTATCTGACTATAGTGGTTCATTTGGATGTTTTACTCCTGGAATCTGTGGGTCTGCAGTTGGTATTGTATCTCCAACCATAAATTTGCATCCTTGCACAACTACAGTGCATGATTCAGTGCAGAAATTCCAATTATACTGCATGTAGCTGTGGCACTGGAAGGGAAGAAAACACAGCCCATGAGGTTAGAAGCATGGTAAGAGAAAGATGAGATGTTCTCGGCTACCAGGAATACCAATAACTGGAATTTACTCTGAATCTTTCATTGATTATTTCACAACTTGAATCACTTTTTCCAAGAACACAAGTATGAATGGGGAAAAATCATGTTAGGACTCCTCTAAAAGCGGAATATTGCCATGTTCTCTTTCCTTGGTAAATTGATCTGACTCCAATTTGCAGTTGCATATTTGATATTCCTTTCTGCCCTGAAAAATAAAGCTAGCCTGGATTATTGTTTGACAGAATCACTACAACAGTGTCACAAATTTGCTTTCCACAGAGTATGAGGGCCTGAAAAAAGGGAGCTGCCATTTACAGGAAGAATGTTACTCTGTTATAAACATAAGTTATTATAATTAGTTACACCATAATATTGCTTCAGCAGCAACCCCTCGAAGGGCTAGAATTCCCTTTTTTCATCCACTTTGATTAATTTTTTGCAGAAGAACTTCTAGGACACAAGCTCATAGAATTAATAACTGATGGATCTTGTTCAGAGGAAGAATTTTCACTTATGGTATTCTCCAGGCATTTCTAGGCGGGGCTTACCAACATGCTCCCATAAAGGACACAAAACTTTGAGTTGTATGAAGCTTCACCTCTCTAAAATACTTTCATGAGATTGATGCCAAGGTGGTCTCCATAACTAGATTTAAATCCCCTCAGGCAGGACAAATAAATGTTTCCTCTAACAAATGCTTCAGAAGCACCACAGATGGAACGTCTCTAAACAGTGTATGCTGTTGACCTGTCCAACAGTGAACATAAGATGATCACCAAAAAATCTATAGACACACTGAGCACCATGTCTGACGATTTTTGAGGTGATGTAGAGACAGTGGTCCTTTAGAAGCTCAGCTACTGGTCCTCTTTAACTCTGTTTTTCAATAATTGCCTAGTCATTTAGGCAGAGAAAAAACTTCTTACTAGTGACAACAACCAAAGCGGGACAAGTGGCCTCTTTTTGACCTTTTTTTTGTCCTTGTAAGCATAAATGCCCCAAAAGGCTCCTAACTAGTTGCATAATATTTGTGAACAACTAACTATCCAAGAGGCTTCTTTTGCAATCTTTGAGTCCATGGAAAAATTAGTTATATCCTGACTTCAGTATCTTTATACTTGAAGCTTATGCGGTGTTATGAAACTAAGACTTGTCAGTTTTGAGGAACTTCCACATGATAATCTCCGTGAGTAAGGGGTATCAACAAGTTCCTTTCCAAATGGCACATTTTGTGCTCTTTGGTTTTTGAATAGTTCTGAAAGACAGGAAGGAATTTTGTAGAGTGAGAAAGATATCTCTATAAAATATTACTGGGTAGCTGATGTGCAAATCATTAATATAAAAGATTACAGTTATAGGAATGTAAAGCCTTTCAACTAGGATATGAATAATTGCCAGAGAGCAGGATAGAGTTACAGAAAATTTTCCATCATCAAAGAGAAGCTATTATAGGTAAAATGATACAAAATACTGTTTGGAATTACATTAAATTATACTGAAATCTTTAAATCACTTTCCTTTTACAATCACTTTATATCCTCTGCTTTCAAATATGTAATTTCTGAAAGTAGAGCTTTTTGAGAAAAAAGAGATTGCAAACTGAACAGGACTGAATTTTAAAAGGCATGATATGTGCAAACATTTCATCTTAACTGGTGTCAGCTGTTTAAGGAAGTGAAAGGCTGATCAACTTTGTAATGGAAATAAATCAGTCATTGAATATACCTCAGTGCCATGGCAGGAGGAGGAACAAAGAAAAAGTGTTCGAGTCAAAGGAGCCTCAAGTGGTCCCTGCTGTAAACATGCAGGTAACCAAGCTGTGTGAAACGGGGAGCTTTTCACTCCTCTCATAGTAGCAAGAGTTAAAGTGGACTCTAAGTGTGTTTATGTTTACAGAACTGTACCCTTCTCCTCCTGTAGAAATAATTGTTCTGGGTCCCCACTGAGCTGCCCTGCATCTGATCGCTGTATTTTTTATTAGGGCATAAACCTGCTGTTTCTACCGTGTTTACGCACGCCTTGCTCCAGGGGTCAGGAAGGACCTGATGTGAGCAAACCCTGGGAGGCCTCTTCTTCACACCAAGAAGGAGTGCCCAAAGGGCACCACGTAACCATCCATCTTCAAACTGCTTTAACATCAATACGCAAAACAAAGTCAGCAAAACTCCAAGCTAGACCCCAGTATGAAACTTTCCTACACAACAGATCTTATAGATAAAATGTAAACATTAAGGTAGGCACCAGAACTGAAGTCTCTGGTAGCTTTTGTGTCGACCTCAGTTTACTTTCAGTTAGGTCCTAATTGGAACATGAAATATTTAATCACAGTTCATTAAATGTCTTTGAAATGGTATTTGTCAGATATTCTAGTTTTCTGATTTTTTCCACCTGTCATTGTTTAAAAATTTTCATTTCTTTTTTGCCTCTTCGCCAGAAAGAAAGATAATAAACGACTAGCCCTGGAGCAGGACCCCATAGTATGCTGCATGCTGGGACTTTCATAATAAGTTTCTGCTCCAGGGATTATGGCAGACACAATGAGCTGTAGAGCTTACTGATGGCATGTCTCTGCTTCCCCTTATGTATTCCCCATATAGAGTTATCGACAGATATTTGGCACCCTCTACCACCCCCCTCCTTGCTCTGTACTAACAGACAGGGCTTTCAGCCCTCACAGAGATGCTTGTCACGCTTGGTACCTGCTCCATACTGCTACGGACCAACCATATTTACTCATTTTGGGATCTAATGAAATCCCTTACTGCCTTATTGAATGAGTCATTTCATTTTTAATGACCTCTCCTAAGTTTCCTGCAGCTCCTTTTAACCTGGAGAGAAAAAAAAATAAAAAAGATGGAAACCAGAGTCGTGGCATTGGGGGACTTAAGCTCCACTTAAGCAAGCGTCTTGCAGTCTGACCTTGGGGACGCAGTAAGAAACCTGCCATTCTCTCAGCCCTGCCACCTGAAGTAACAAAACAGGTGATCCCAAATCCCTTTTTAATGACTTTAAAGGCGTGAACTAAAAATCCACTGAACTGGTAGGAAGATTCAAATTGATTTTTCGTTGTTTTGGATTGGGCCCAAACGCAGTGTGGAACAGCTAGGTGAAGATCAACCAAGAAAAAAAATCCCAATGATCTGACTACCTGGCTAAGAGAATGGTAAAGCAGTTCCAGTACAATTCCCACTGAAGTCTTGAATCAGTGCTGCTATGAGAAAAACGAGATGAAACCAGACACCTCAGAACAGCCCACCCCTCCTTGTAACCCTGTCAAGGTTTAATGACAATAAACCATGGCAGATGCTCTCTGTTACCCCGCCACCCTCTCCCCACCCTCTCCTTTGGATAGGAAAGATGATAAGGAAGATAAGGATGAAGGAAGAGAGGCTTCAAGTTGGGTTTTAAAGGCTTTACTAATGCTACTAATAAATAGAGAATATGATACGAAATATATAAAACCAATTTTGAATGTCCCGGGGTAGAGCAGCATTTAAGGCCTCCTGCGGTGGGCAGGGCTGGCGTGGCTCCAGCAGCTGCAGGGCAGGCACCCAGAAGTCATGGGCAGGACTTCATATCAAACTGGATACTGGATGCAGGGATTGCAGGGCCTCGGGCCTAGCATCGCAGGCATGGGTGACAGGGTCCTCTCTAGATGCCAGCCATGGTTGAAGAGAGTGAGACCCTCCTGATCTCCCTCTTATATAAAATGTATGAAAATGATGGGATGGAACACTCAGTTGGTCAGTTTTAGTCATCTGTTCTGTCCGCCCCTCCTCAAACATGCCGCTCTCAGTTATGGGATGTGTGGAATCTTACCAGTCTTCTTGGCTGTCATAGCAATAAATCTAAACATGAGCTTCTTCAGCATTCTGTTGGTCATCTTATCAGCTCCAAGCACAGTGTTCAAAAAAAAAATATGCAACTAACTTCAGGAAAGTGCGGTTACTTAGAAGAACTTAGCTGAAAGGAAAGTTCACTAAAAGAGAAACTGGTCTTGTTTTTAACAAAATCAGGACAAACCCTCATGTAGATGATTTTTGGCAATGGCCAACTATGTTGACTTGGTTTTAACAACGGGCACAAAAAGTCTATAGGCAGACTAGCCCCATATCGTCCAGAATTACTGTGGTGTTTGCAATGTCTACTCACATCCTGTAATTTTTAATCCTGTTTCTTTCCCAGCTTTCAGGTCTAAAAATGTACCATCATCTTCCACGCAATTTTCCTTGAAATTTACAATCTTATTTGAGCTTCCTTTTTTGTTTGTTTGTTTTTATTTCATTGCACCTCTCCATATTGTATCATGAAGACCATCACTGTCCCTCTCCTAGAAAGTTACCTTAGACAATGCTTTCCTAATCTCCTCACAGTAGCTTTTTGTGTAACTGGACATTTCCATCTCAATCACCTATTTTTAGTATTTAAAATCGTTCATTCACTTGCTCCAGCAACCCTTTTACTCTGAACCTTTCCTCCTCACTACAGTTTTGACTTTTGGAACGCAGTAGCCCTTTCCATAGCAGCAACCTGAACTCTCATTCTGTATCTGTGTCCTCCGTGAGTTCTCATTTCAAACCTCAGCTAGGAACACTTTCCACCACTAATCTAAACTGCCCTATCTTTTACTTCTTTTTTTTTAATACCAGTTGGCTTTCCTTTAAACCAATAAAGCATTATGGGATACCATTTGTATAAAAGATGATTGTTTCTTTAAAGTTATGTCCAATTTTTGCTTGGTTCAAGATAGGGATGTTTTATGCCCAGGAGCTCATGATCTGAGGATGGATGTAGTTTAAAGGAGAAAAAGAGAACGAGGCACACAGCCCATTTTAGCCTACTTTTGAGAGAAGGCAGCAGTACTTTATGCCAAGTTTATGGACTAACTCCCCATCAAATATGAATAGGATCAGAATTTTCACTCTAACAAATTTAATGAGGTATATCTGCTATCAAATAATAAATACTTGCTGCACCTAATATCTCAACTGAAAATTATTCAGTTTGTCAGCCTTTGAAGCCTCTGCCTGAGCAGAGTATATTCAAATTGGTGCATTGTAAGTAATACAGCACGAAGGAGTGTTTAAGATGTGGGTGGACGTTGGGCCATTTTTATAGAGAGCTATATGTGGTATGGCTCATGGGCAGCAGTGGGAGTTGTTGATCAACAACCTGACAAAGCTGGAAGCGGTAGCAGAGTGAGAGTGGTCATGGGGGTGAGGAAGACTCCGAGTTCAGCAGTGGGGAAGAAGTAGGGAAGGGGAGAGTTATGCACAGCTTTGGAGAGAGTGACAAGAAGGTTTAATGCGATGCACTGTTGAATCAGAAGCCAACAGCCATATTCTGTTGAACAGGGTTGTATTGTACTTTCAGTTTTCAGCAACGATTGTCACCGTTTATCCCTGCCACTGCAGTGCTATAAAAAGTTAAATATTATTATCTAAACACAGAGGGAAGGAGGGAAGTCAAGACAGGTTTATAAAACCTGTTATAAAACCAGCAGAAGCTGTGCTGGGGAGAAAGCCTACAAGGAAGATTGTTCCCAGCTTCCCAAAAACCTCCACCTGTGTCATCCTGTCCCACCTGGAGCCTTTTTCTTCAGCTTAAATGGGCCATTATAGGGTTATAAACCATCCCAGTGTCTGCATCAAAAGGTTCCTTCTGTTAGTGCTGCATAATCATCCTCATGTCAGCTGTTTAGCAGCACAGAGTATCAGTCAGATACATCATTGCAAGGGAGACAATTTGAGGATAATGTATGTAATAGATAATACAATTGCAAAGCTGTTGGGGCTTAATTATGGGATGCAAGCAACCACTGCATCTGCACCACAACCACCTGGGAACACAGAGAAATGAAGTATTTTCCATATGCACGTCATATTGATGACTCTTTTCTATTGACACTCTTGATACTGGAAGTAAATTAGATTAGACAGAAGGGAACTTTTCCCATTTCAGTCCATGTTAACTGAAAGGTAATTTTAAGTCTCTGCATATTTACTGAGTAAACTTCGATCTGGCAGCTTTGAAGAAAGAAGAGAGAGGAGAGGAGCAAAGGAGTTTTTAAATGCCACTGGCTTCCTTGCACAACAGACTGTTAAATCCTATTAGCAAAGTGTCCTCAGGAGTAGATACAGTAAGTGAGGGTTGTGGTACTCTCAATTGCTATGATGCTTAAATATCCAAACGTTTGGTTTGAGGGCAATGTTTTAATTTTTTTGGATAAAATCAGTGGTAAGACAAACTGTACTGCCCTTGGGGCTTCTGAATCCACCAAGTCAGCCCAAAACCTTCAGGAGAGTTTGTGTTCTTGTGGTATCATTGCCTGATCCAAACATCAGAAGTGTCAACACAGAGCGTCACTTGAGCAGGCTTTCAACAAAGATCTCTGCACTTGAGTTGCCTCATTATTTAACTTGCAGAGGTGGCAAATCACTGATATAGGACACCAAGTAAAGGGACACTCTCTTTGCACAAGGAATTATTATTCCAGTGTTGGTATACAAGCAAAGAAATTTCTGATCACTTTTGCAGAACTGGAATACACCTACATTTTTCAGGAGTTTGTGTTTCTTCATTTGGGCCCAAGCGGAAGTCAACTGTCCGCTTGTAAATTCCACTTATCTTAAGAGGGAGACATTCATACACAGTAAATAAGAGGCAGTGCATTTCAGTCACTCTAAACTTGAAACTGCAGTTCAGCATCACAGAGGCAATAACAGCTAATCTCAAATTTGAGATACTGAAGCAGCTCTCAATTTTGCTGAAACTAAGACGACTCCCTTCTATAAAAATGAGCACAAAAGAAAGACAACAAGGAACTGAGCATGATTATTTTCCAATATCTATTAATTCAAAAAAAGCTTGACATCTAATGACATTGTATTGGAAGAGCCAAACTAAATGAATTACTTGAAAAGATGAAGTGCTGCTTACTGAGTCGGGTTTTATTTGGTGGTCTCTCATCTTGGTACTGATCTAGCTCGACCTTGCCTAGTTTAGAAAAGCTGCCAAAACTCACAGTTTGGGAGTGACATGACTGTGATAAATTCTGCTTATTTTACGTTAGGCCTTCTGAAGTCCATAACTGATTGATTGTATCTACCAATGTGGCTATCTTAAAGATTAAGTATTTTCCAGTAATGCATGTGAAAGGAAAGAAAAGATCAAATACAGATTACCTGCAAGTATAAAATAAACTGTAGTCAGGCAAAGGTCTGAGGGAGAAGAGAGAGCAACTGTTCTGATGTAGTAGAAGAAACCTATATAATTTACCCAAACTATATTTCATTTAATCACAGAATGCTTTGGGTTGGAAGGGACCTTTAAAGATCATCTAGTCCAACTCTGCTGCCGTGAGCAGGGACGTCTTCAACTAGATCAGGTTGCTTAAATCCCTGTCCAACATGGCCTGGAATATTTCCAGGGACGGGGCATCCACAGCTTCTCTGGGCAACAAGGTCCAGTGTCTCACCACCTTCATCATAAGAAATATCTTCCTTATCTCTAACCTAAATCTAAACTCTTTTGGTTTAAAACTGTTGCCCTTTGTCCTGTCACTACAGATCTTGATAAAAAGTTTCTGTCTTTCTTATAAGCTCGCTTTATGTAATGAAATGCCACGATAAGGTCTCCCCAGAGCCTTCTCTTCTCCAGACTGAACAACCCCAACTCTCTCAACCTCTCTTTATGGGTGAGGTGCTCCATTCCTCTGATCATTTTTGTGGCCTCCTCTGGATCCATTCTAACAAGTCCATGTCCTTCTTCTGCTGAGGGCTCCAGAGCTGGATGCAGTACTCCACATGGGGTGTTACATGAGTGGAGTCTCCCTTGACCTGCTGGCCATACTTCTCTTGGTGCAGCCCAGGACACAATTGGTTTTCTGCTCCGCAAGTTCACATTGCTGGCTCATATCCAATTTTCAATCCACCAGTATCCCCAAGTCCTTCTCCGCAGGGCTGTTCTCAACACATTCTGCCTCCTGTCTGTGTTGATATTGGGGATTGCCCTGACACAGGTGCAGGACCTTACACTTGGCCTTGCTGAATCTCATGAGTTCTGCATAGGCCCGCTCCTCAAACCTGTCAAGGTCCCTCTGGATGGCGTCCCTTCCCTCAAGCAAATCAGCCACGCCACCCAGCTTGGCGTCATCTGCAAGTTTGCTGAGGGTGCACTCAATGCCACTGTCATGTGGGACTCCACTCACTACTGGTTTTCACTTGGACGTTGAGCCATTGACTATAACTTTTTGGATGCTGCCATACAGCCAGTTCCTTATCCACCTAACAGTTCATCCATCAAACCCAAACCTCTCTAATCTGAGGGAAGAAATTTTTGTTTCAGTTCTGCCTGTTTGGTTCCTGCATCACTGATTCTTCCACCCTTGTTTGATTTTTGGTTCTCAGACTGGCAAATGACACAAAGCAGGTCTGTTCTCCCCATGAAATCTATACTGTTTAAAGATTTTCTGCTCACTGCCTGCTCAATTCTGTTTTCTTGTTTAATGCAACAGGTTTCAGTATATGTTCTGATGTTGTCGGTTCCTTCTCCTTGCATCCTTTCCTCTCTGTGGTTTGTCATGGCTGAAAACCCCAGAGTACATCAAGTCATCAAACAATAAAAATGAAACTGTGGCAACATTTCAATATCCTGTTTGTTTCAAGAAAACACAGATCAAGACTCAGCCTTTATCCTAACTTAGCCACTGAGTCTGTGCAACATGTCCACTGTGTGGTGTCTTTCAAAGATAAGTTGATGGGTTATTTATCTCAAGTGTACTATGATCAAAACTATACTTAGCTTCTGTAGTATATTGGCGCAATCAAAATAACCACAAGCAGACATTGTTTCCCTATGTATGCTTTCATAAGTGTGGTTATCAGCCAGTGTTTCTGTGTATGACACTTCTGAGGTTTTTATAGAGCCTAGAAGTATGTTTGAACCCCATTACCCATTGAGAGTTTTCTTCACAGAGTGTATTCCTGTTAGCTGCAATTAATAAATTTTGTTTACTGTCTGCC
Source organism: Pampusana beccarii (assembly GCA_013399365.1). NCBI lineage: Eukaryota > Metazoa > Chordata > Aves > Columbiformes > Columbidae > Pampusana > Pampusana beccarii. Next base: position 1,003,118 of record VWYH01002497.1, on the reverse strand, counting down.
AGGAGATCCATCTACATTGAAAAGACACCAGCATCTCTGAAGACAATCATGTGCAGGAAAAACCTTTCAGAAGAAATGTGAATACATAATATCTCCATTATATATCAATTTTATGAGTGATAGGAAGTGCTCAAGGGGCAAGGTTTGAACTTGAGCAGAATCCCAAGCACAAAATGAGTCTCTAGGGAAACGTTTGTCTCCAAAGACAAACAAGTTAGAGACCTCAGTCAGTGAGAGCAATTCTGAATACCAGTGCCTTGCATTTCGTTTTGTAACAGCTTGGAGAGCTGAGAAAGCAGGATGAAAAAGAGTTAATCCCTTCAAGATCAACAAATATACACAGTCACAGAAAGAAATCTTCATTTTCTACATTTTTGCTGTGTAAATTGTGAATTGCATCCATCCATACATCCTCCACTTCTATTATAACAGCTGTCTGGGTCTGACTGCTTACAAGAACCAAGGTCGCCAGAGCAAGTGTTCCACAGGGATCTGCAAAAACAGAAACAGGGGTGAATCCTTCACCCCATATGAGGTGAAGAGAAATCCAGAAATCCACAGGTGCACTGCTCCGCTAGGCTGCGTAAGCTGGGTCCGAAATTTGGTGAGACAGTATCAGTCAGGTCAACTGGTGTCAGAACTCCTCTGGATGATGTGACAGTCGCTATGTTTAAACAGGTATGATGCAAATGTGTCTTTGTAAAACCTGCAGCATAGCCTGGAGATGTTGCTTATCTTCTGTGTATGCCTCAGTTGAATTCTCATATAGATAGAACACAGGAACAGCGAGAAAGCAAAATGTCTGTGCTGTAACCTGGCTGGCAGCCTTGCCACAGCCATGAGGAGTTTGAGCATTACAACATATCATCTTTTGATGATTTTGTAACACTCGTAAATTCCCATCAAGGACACGCTTCAGATGGTGAAGGTCTAGTAAATTAAGGCAGATTTGAAACATGTTCTCTAGAGCTTATAAGTTAGTGATTTTTGTTTTAAAAATACTATACGTTTCATCGAAGTCCTTCAATAACACACTCCAAAACAAACAAACAAACAAACAAAAAAACAAAACAAAACAAACAAACAAACAAACAAACAAAAAAACAACCAAAAAAACAAAAAAAAATCAGTCAGGCAAATCAATCCCTAACATGCTGGAATCATGTCGGTAATTATTCTGCTTAACTACTGGGACTGAAAGAACAGATGGGAAAATGCATCTCTTTTCACCTGAAATAGCAGTGTCATATCTTGAGTTCACAAGTCTCTAATGGCTCTGTAATATTATTTTACAATTTAGTCATGACAGCTGTTATTCTAGTCACTGTAACTGACCTCTTCCATAATGTATGATGATTCATTATACTTAAGCCCTTTTGATTTTTGCATCCAGAAAAGAGAGAAAAGTTAAAGGAGTAGCAGAGATAGCTGTGACTCATTAACCTGGAGAAGAGAGGGCTTCATATTATCTAATATCATCTGATATTAATGTATATAAATACTTGAAGGGAGGGTGCAAATACGGCAGAGTTAGGCTCTTTGCTTTTATGCCCAGTGCCAGCCCCAGGAGCAATGGACACAAACTGAAACACAGGAAGTTCCTTCTGAATATCAGGAAACACTTTCTTGTGTGAAGGTGACCGAGAACTGACACAGGTTGCCCGGGGTGGGTTGTGGATTCTCCATCCTTGGAGATGTTCAAAAGCAAGTCTGGACTTTTGCCATCCTGGGCAACTAGTACGTGGTGTCCTGGCTTGAGCAAAGGAGTTGGACCAGATGACATCCAGAGGTCCCTTCAAACATAAGTGATTCTGTGAGGAAAGAGAGAAAGGAGAAAGGGAAAAGGGAGAAGAGGAAGAGAGAAGAGAAGGGAAGAGAAGAAGGGAAGAGAAAGAAGAGAAAGAAGAGAAAGAAGAGAAAGAAGAGAAAGAAGAGAAAGAAGAGAAAGAAGAGAAAGAAGAGAAAGAAGAGAAAGAAGAGAAAGAAGAGAAAGAAGAGAAAGAAGAGAAAGAAGAGAAAGAAGAGAAAGAAGAGAAAGAAGAGAAAGAAGAGAAAGAAGAGAAAGAAGAGAAAGAAGAGAAAGAAGAGAAAGAAGAGAAAGAAGAGAAAGAAGAGAAAGAAGAGAAAGAAGAGAAAGAAGAGAAAGAAGAGAAAGAAGAGAAAGAAGAGAAAGAAGAGAAAGAAGAGAAAGAAGAGAAAGAAGAGAAAGAAGAGAAAGAAGAGAAAGAAGAGAAAGAAGAGAAAGAAGAGAAAGAAGAGAAAGAAGAGAAAGAAGAGAAAGAAGAGAAAGAAGAGAAAGAAGAGAAAGAAGAGAAAGAAGAGAAAGAAGAGAAAGAAGAGAAAGAAGAGAAAGAAGAGAAAGAAGAGAAAGAAGAGAAAGAAGAGAAAGAAGAGAAAGAAGAGAAAGAAGAGAAAGAAGAGAAAGAAGAGAAAGAAGAGAAAGAAGAGAAAGAAGAGAAAGAAGAGAAAGAAGAGAAAGAAGAGAAAGAAGAGAAAGAAGAGAAAGAAGAGAAAGAAGAGAAAGAAGAGAAAGAAGAGAAAGAAGAGAAAGACGAGAAAGACACATTCTCTGTTACACCATGGGGCAGCTCCCAGGAAATTTCACATTTCTCCTATTCTGATCAAGGATGTATCTGTCTTTGTTTATACCAGGTGATGACTGTCCTCAAGGTAGTAAGCAACTGAAGAGAAAACAAATGACTGAACAAATCTACGGAATTAAAAAACAAGTATTACAGTTAGGAGCACCTGACCCTCATCTCATAGCAGATGAGATACAAACCATTAAAAACTCGGGCTAGTGCCTAGACCAGCTGACCTCTGTTTCCCTTGTTCTCTCAGGAATTAAAGTTTACGTCATGCAAACTAGACATTCATCACCTACCGTTTAAAACCTTATTGCTTTATTCTGATGCATACTTGGTCAATAAAATAAAAAATACATTAACAATGAAAAATATAGAAATATCTATTAACTTCCTGTTAACCACAGTTGCTTTTTACTGTCACTACTGTATGAAGGTACTTCAAATTGCAGCCTACTCCTGATGAGTAAAGTATTAGGAATACAAGATAAATATAGCAGAGCACCTGATCATTAAACCATGACCATTAAGAAACATTAATGCCATAATGAACCATCCTCCGTGGCATTAAAGAACGATATGTATGTTAATTCAACTATCCAAAGTTATTACGCTATTATAAAAAGCTATGCATGGTCGAGTTCTTTATATAAGTAATAAGAAAAGACACTATTGGTTTTGGTGGATTTTTGAATACTAGCTGTGAAATTAGGACCTTTTTAATTCATTGGTCCACATTTCTTGCTTCCAAGATTCTTGAAATTGAAGATGTTTAGTCAGGTGGTGTTCTATTTATTTTCAAAATATTTTAGAATACTAGGAAAGTTCCAAGGAACTGGGGTAAAATGCATATGACCCAGTACTTTAAAAGAAAAATGTGGGTAATCACAGGACTAAATTTCTGTCTGACATCTATTCTGAGGACAAAAAAAAAAAAAAAAAGCAATAACACCCTAATAAAAAAAAGAAAATAAAAAAAATTATAAATAACAATATGTAAAAAAAAAAAAAAAAAAAAAAGGCCTTGCCTCCCTAATATGAGAATTGATTAATAAGGAATTAAAGATGGCAATATGTAAATCAGAATTCAAGTGTAAGAACAGATCTTGCTAAAACATATAGTGTATTTTTTGCTAAGACTGCTGGCTTGGATGAAAAAGACAATAATGTCAAAACAGTAGAAATCACTGTGGTATTCGACTTCACACGAGAAACAACTTGTACAAGAACTAGGAGGATACGAAATGAATATGTAGATGTTGAACTTTTTACAACTGGTTGACTGATAGTCTTTGACAAGTAATTTTAAACAGAGTATATATTTAGTTCGGTTTTTAAGCAGACAATACCGAAAAGAGAGGTCACTGAGACAGAGCTACATAATAAAGTAGACACACACAAAGTATGCTTTCATCAACTGTCAAGTTATACATAGAGGAATAAAGAATAATGTATTAGCACTTTCCCTCTTGGAAATTGATGACTTTGGAAAAGATTTTGACTTCTGAGTGTCACATAGTCAGAAGGGCAAAGAAAAATCATGCAAGGTATTTTCTTCATCTTCAATTGACACATTGGCTCCTGAGTACATAAATTTGAGGATTTCTGAGTGTATGAACAGAAATTATACATCCCCTCAATTTGATAAGATATCACAGCTGCGGAATTACTCTTAGTTCTGCTCTCTACAGTTTGGGATGGGTATCAAAGTATTAGGAAGATCACATGGGTAACTTAAGCTGCCCACCAGTTATCACATAAAGAACTCAGTAGTGAATTAAACATTCCTCTATCTCACAGGCAATCACACAGAAAGATCTGGCGTAGTATAGACAAGTTCAGACAAGAAACGAGTCATGAACTTTCAACAGGCAAGGTAATTAACCATCAGAACAACTTACCAACAGCTATGATGGATTTTCTATCACTGGAAAATTTTAAATCAATATTGGATGTTCTTCTGAAAGTTACATCACAACTCAAGGAGAGATAATGGACTTGAAAAAGGAATCAGTTAAAGCATGTCCTATGGCTTGGTCTATGCATTTCACACTGAATAATTATTATGGTCCCTTCTGGCTTTAAAAGCTGCTACACCAGGAAAATAGCAACACATCTGAGAGGCATAACTGGGATTTGAGGATTAGCATGCTGCGTTTTCCTCCTTAACACTCAAGTGAGTGACTTGGGTGTCCTTGTTGTGGTCAGAGTACCTGATGAGACAGTGTCTTGTAAATTCTGCCATTTTTATTGTTTCCAAGTACATGTGTATATATAGATGTATCACTGCTTGGGAGTATCTTACACTAGCAACCTGATGTTGAAATTTGTGGAAAAACTAGAAAGTGAAATCCTTGGCTTCTCAGAGAATGTTGAGTATAACATGAGGTCATGGCCCTTCAGCTTCTCACTGAAAGTTCTCGAAATTAGCTAGGGAAGGCTTAACCATCTGTTCCAGGTTTCTCTGTCATAGAGATTGACATTTGCTAAAGGCAGCTTTGCTTTTCCAAAACAACTCCCTTCTCTCCAACCATTACAGCTCTGAGCTGCTGGAGAGAGTCCAGCGCAGGGCAATGAAGATGCTGAAGGGAGTGGAGCATCTGCTGTGTGAGGAAAGGCTGAGGGAGCTGGGGCTCTTGAGCTTGGAGGAGACTGAGGGGTGACCTCATTCGTGGTTATAAACATGTAAGGGGTGAGTGTCAGGAGGATGGAGCCAGGCTCTTCTCGGTGACAACCAGTGACAGGACAAGGGACAATGGGTACAAACTGAAACACAGGAGGTTCCGCTTAAATATGAGAAGAAACTTCTTCATGGTGAGGATGCCAGAGCCTGGCCCAGGCTGCCCAGGGAGGTTGTGGAGTCTCCTTCTGTGCAGCCATTCAAACCCGCCTGGACCCCTTCCTGTGTAACCTCATCTGGGTGTTCCTGCTCCGGGGGGATTGCACTGGATGAGCTTTCGAGGTCCCTTCCAATCCTTGACATTCTGTGAGCCACCCAAGCCTTGTGAAACTCAGTTCCCCAACCAATCTTTACCACCTAATTTGAACCTCTTTTCCCAAGTATCCACTCCTGGTTCCCACAAGTATTCTCTGAGACCTTCAGCAGAAGGTCATTAAATATCTTCTGCTACAAATACACAGCTGTTTATAATTTCACACAGCTTTTACCTCCTTATCTTCTCTGTTGAAGTGGTAAGGTCTTGGCTATAAGAAGCGATTAACCAATAAACTAATGGGGACCCTGATTTGATTGTTACAATAGTGCCATGCACCAACAAGTTATCAAAGAACTCATGAAGTTCACAGAACTCACAGTGTGAGAGACATAATGCAGAGCACATTAAAATATCTTTTGTTCCTACATTCATTTAAATCATATAAATCCACTCTGAAGCTTAATTCTTACCCTATCAGATATCTTTTATTATGTTTTTATGATCACATGTAGCAACAACAAAACAGTGATGGAAATCTTTCCATAACGCACATTAGCTAACGGTTTTTTAAGTACACTGAAAATTAATTCTGTTTCCACAAGTTTACAGTGCCTCCACTCTTAAGTCTTTATTGAAGTATCTTTCCAATGAGCAGTTTCACGACTACCAGTCAGGCTTAGCCACAGTTTACTGTATATCTGCTCTACAGTGCTTAATATATTCTAAAAACCCAAGAATATGACAGACAGCAATTATGAAACACCAGCCTACATTTTTTTTAANAAAATTTTTTTTTTTTTTTTTTTTTTAGAAAAAGCTTTATAGAGATTAATAAAACTAGAAGGGTAATAAAGCAAGACCTTTCCACTCACAGAAAAAAATAATCCCATTTAGAAGATTTCTGATATTTAGGGTTATTGAGGCTGGAATTACTTTGTCTTAGTTATTGATTTCCAAGTCTACATTATTATTGCTTTTTAAACACTGCAGAGTCATACACTGTGCTTTGCTGCAGACTCTAAACCAACGAGCACTAGAAAGGCCATTTGAGTCCCAAAGCAAAGAAATACCTTATGAAGTTTTTTCTTCATCTTCCATTGACACACGAAACTTCTCTTTAGACCTCCTTCTTTGTCAAAAGTAGAATTGCATCCCACATACTTCCCTTCCTCCCTCCAGCTTGTTATTCAGTGATTAGCTGCAGTCTTTGTAGACAATTATTTCTTCCTTTGTATTAATCAGAAGGAGCAGAGTGACTCACTCCACCGCAGAACATTAAAGTCCTGTTAGGTCATCTGCCCTTCCCTCCGCTGGAGCAGGAGATATAAGCTGATGCTCAACGTAGTCAGTGCTCACGTATCTCTGCCTACTCTTTTTTTCAGCCTAATAGATAACTCATCAGGGAAGTTTCTCCTTAATCGGTGGTTTAGAAGTTTTTATTTTCACTTCAGAAACGTGTAGATGAAGAAAGAATCCACCCAGTAAACATTTCGGGGAACCATAATTTCAAGTAGATGAAAACTACACTGTTGAAAGACCCTTCTAAACTGCCAGAGCAGTCTAAAGACAACTTAGATCTGTCTTCTTAGCGTAATGAGAGTCAACATGATGTCCATTAGCACCTGCTCTTCAAAAAGCCAGAGGCCCCAGTCTGTCATGTAGTGTAACATGAGGCAGGGTACGTGCCATGGTGCCCATTGGGAACAGGGAGCTCCAAGAAAAGACTGCATGAACTTCCAGCTGCGTTGCCTTATGCACATCAGGTCTCCCTACCACCCTTCAAACTTGAGAAGAAAGGAGATTTTTCCTTGCTCTCCTTCAAGAGCTACTCTCTTGCTTAAACAGCTCCTTGCACCCTCCCCTCAATGAGGCTGCACTTGGACAGTAGGCAAAATGAGGCTGATTTTACAAGAATGACTTTGAAGGGGAGATGCTTCGGCCATAAGGGGCGTGGAGAGAGTGTCATAATTATCATGATCTTCTCAGTGGCCATTACACAGACCCAGAGAAGAGGGGGGAAACTGTGTGGGATATCTAATGTGGCAGGGAAAAAAAAAATACTAAGCCATTACTGATATCTTAATATCTGTGCAGTATTTAGCAGAAGAGTCTTACCACACTTCACCCTCTCAGTCGGGAGAAATTACAATGCCATATGAATAATAGATGAAGTGCTATTTTGATGATGTAAATTAGTATTAATGCAGAAGATTATTTTAATAGTGTGCATAAATGGAATTTTCGGTTCTGAAAGGAACCCTAATTAAATCTGATTCTTTCAACCATTCGCTGCTACACCACTCAGCATTTTGGCAGAGGGGAGGCTGTTTGTTTTCTCTAACACTTATTTCTGTCTGCTCTTTAAATCATTTATTGTTATATTTAGTCACTACAATCAGAAAGTAAATTAAAAACCTAATGATGAGGTCAAACAAGAAGCCTTTTAATAATGCAGAGCACGCTGCACTAGAAGGAAAACATGCCAGCACCTAGGGAGAGTCATGCTGGGGACAGGCATGCTTTAATGATAGGAAGCTGGAGAAATCACTTTCCACTCCTTTTGCTTGTTTTCCTGTGACAGAAACTTGGAATTTCATCAGCACAGAATAGCCAAGAACATTATTCCTTCAGAAAGCACAAGGGACTTCACTGCCTTGACCTTCTCTTTGCCTGTTGCGTACAACAAGGTCACACTTACACAGTGGTATTCATTCACTGTATCATTGGATATAGTGAATTCACCATATAATTGGAGCACTGCATTAGATCTCACTCAGGAAAAACAGGCAATCATACAGCAGCTGTCAAGGGTCTGTGTCCCACAGCAGTTTCCCATTCACCACATATGTACCTGAAGACTGACCAGCCTATTTGGACTGTTCTTCTACAAGATCAAGTGCTTCGAAATTACGTTTTTTAATCCACATGCAGGAAATGGATTCTATCAATGAGATCACCCAGGACTGTGACGAGCATGGGGAGCCCATTTGCATCACATAAAGTGCAAAGCCAGGAAGATGCTATGATAACTTGATAACTCTTCTCAAGCTCCACTTTCCCTCCTTCATAGGTGTGTGGGATTGAAAGGTGTTTACTTACTTTAAAAACAATATTTTTCTTTGACTTTTTCCTTTTTTTTTTTTTTTCACACCAGAATAAATGAGTGTGGGTCAACATTTAACCAGCTTCCAGGGCAAGCCCAAGCAGCTCTATCTGCCTTCCTCCCTCTGAACAGACAGCAGTTGAATCAGCCCTGCTGTAAAAAGACCACATCAGTTACAGGTAATGACAACACCAGTAATACTGTGTGTAGGCTATTTTCACTGCAATTCTTTGGGGGCAGTGGCTATATTTTAGTACATTCTTCATGAAGTGGCTATTACATTCTCAGGTGTTGTACAGTACTAGATTGCACGGAACCTCATCTTCTAAAAGTTGTTGCTTGCTATTCCTTGGAGAGAAAGTATTCAGAAAAAAAGAGTAATCTCCCAGGTTTTGGTCCCAGTGTTCAACTCTTCCAGACACTGTGTGATAACAAAATATCCATCATTATATGTTCACCTTCTACAACGTGCCATTCTGCTATACTGTGAAGAAAATACACTTGACCGATTGTCACCAAAAGCAGCTGGTTGGCTTCCCTCTCACAGAAAACTACAGTTGTAGCCAATGCTCCTACTGTCCCTCTTTAAGAAGCATCACAATACTTATTTTACCAGAATTTGTATTAATATTTTAATTCTCTGGTGAGATCCTAATGTCTTGTGGCCAAGAGTATCTCCAGAAAAATCAATGAAAGGAATAAGAGAGGAAAAAAAGGAAGGTCTAGGATAAATCCAGGATCTAGAACAAACGTGCGAAAATCCAGGATAGTAAGAGAAATAAGAGTTCCCTGTAGATGCAAGAACAGTAGGGATCCTTGAAACACATCAATCTCTTCAGCTCTACATGCATTGGATGTAGACTGCAGTGCATGGAAGTTACTCTAACTTATGGCATGAGCCATCCGCTGTCCTTCAGAGACCCTGCTCGAAGATAGTTTAAAAGCTATGATTGCATCTACATCCACACAGAGGTAAGGTACAGTGCTACTGTACAGCCTGTCATGTGTTAGTCATCTGAACAATATTTATGGCCGTGTATTATGCTGTGAAGCACAATAAATAATGGCAAAATATCGATGGGATATTCATCTGAGGAATCATCATTTATGTGTTTTTCATGTGGTTGTTTCAAAATTTATTATAGTTTCTTTGTGCTGTAAAATGCATTATCTAGTAGTTTCTAATATATGACCACAATAGTACTGAGGTTAAGCTCAGGTGTTTATTATGGAGGCATTTTTAATCTTGTACAGCTCATAAAAGAGGAGCCGGGAGTGACTAACCCATTTTGGTACAAATTTGAGTTAATGGAATACTTACAAGAGAACAATAGATGCTGTCAAACTGGAGGGACCATTGACAACAGACTGTGGAGCCCTGGCATTCAGGAGACAGAATGAGTCCTATTTCAAGCTGCTTTGCTTTTGTTCTAGTGATGTTGATACAGATAAAAATGTCTGCCTATAGAAAAAACGAAATTTGTGAGTCACTCCCTTGGACAAAGAATGTAAAAAGGGGTTTGGGTTTTTGCTGTCCTCCTGGGGCCTTCAAAAACATCCTCTCCCAGACACAGGTAGAGATTACCACCCCTGCATGCCCAGGGTTCCCCCTCTGTAGATGCTCCTGGTTCCTCAGACCTGTCAGCAGAGCAGATGGTATCAGTGCAGCTCAACCTACCTCAGCAGAAATGAGCTGGGTTTACGAAGACCTATTGATTCGGAGAATTTAGTGCACTACACCCCAGCCCATCAAAAACGGGCACAGCCACCGTGGTCAATAGATAGATATATAGAAAGACATCATAGGTACTTTTACTGTATACATCCACCCACCAATCAAGCCACGTCTGTTTCTCCTCCTAAATCACATTTTGCTACTAAACAAAACATCACCTTGAACTGTGCAGTCACCACTTCTATCTTCTCCAGCTTCCTCCCTCAAAACTCACCTTTTCAAGGATGTCCACAAAATGCACCACCTGACTGCCAACCATAGAACTAGAACGGGAGGACAAACATCTATTGACCAAGTTCCACCTGCACATTTCAGACCTGTGTGCAACTGTAGCACAAAGCGGAGTTCAGAAAAAAAGATCTTCAAGCAATCCAGGAAGTTCCCAAACCCCAGCATGGGTATATGGAAACACCAGTTAAGGTCCAGTTATGATAAATCTGTTTCAACACCGATATCTTTGGGCACCTCTAAATTTCTACTATGAATTGCATTGTGAGGCTGCGATGTGCCTCACTGTGTTCTCTTTCAGGGCCAATGCCAGGGTGAGATTCTTCAGTAAGACCTGCACTTTGCAAAAAAATGGGAGGTTAAAATAATATGCAGCTAATAATTAACTCATTTTTACATAATTTTAAATTTCTCATAACACTATATTAAAAAATACAGTGCAGTCATAGACCTAAATGTATATAATTGCCATCAGTGTCACAAAAATTGCTCTCAGATAAGCAATAATGAGAACTCCAGCATTGCATACTCTCAGCCACCTTTCAGGATGTGTAATGTGTCGCTGCTACTTGTCTGCAGTCATTAAGGAGGTCATCTGACAAGACAGACCTGAACTTCGACTTCAATATTTTCATCATGGAAATTTCAGCTTCACTCAGATGCGTTGACCTGAAACATGCATTTAATCAAAAGGGAGCTCTAGTCAGAAAGAGAAAGCTGATTTTTTTTCCAGTAATGGCTAAAAATATGGTTGACGTGGCGGTGCATTTAATTGCACATCTGTTTGCAAGGTTATAATTTCCATTCCAGGTCACTGACATTTACTTTCAAGACACTTCCAATCTGATTAGAAATTCTACATGTAAGTCTAGCAATGAAGAAGCTAGTGAAGAGGTGAGTATGTTGCAGCTGAAGACAGAAAGCTACATCTCAAAATCCTCCTTTAGCATTTTCCAAATACTCCGACTACATCACCTTCAGAAAGTTTATTTCTTCTTTGATTTTCTTTTTAAATGTAAAGAAGCAAAATCCTTGTTGAACTAGGGTATCTAAGCTGGAGCTTAACTCCGAAAGCAGTTAGTGATGACATGATTTGTGTCAGTTTTCCCTTCACCTTGAATTTCAAGATTAAGGTCTTTCAGTTTGGATGTCAGCTCAACAGTGAAAGAGAAACCAGACAAACTGTAGAGGACCACTGAGTTCTTCATACTGTTTACCTCTCTCATCCAAGAAGTGGCATATTTCTGGAAAACAATTTTGAAATCTTTTTGGTGTTTTTCCTTTTCTGTTGCACTATTGCATAGAGAAGGTAGACGGCTGTAATGTGCACTATTAAAATATCATTTGAAAAAGGTAAGTAATGGAATCTCACCCAGCCTCAGAATGGCCTGTGCTAACTAACAACTGCTTTTAACCTTATAAGGGACTTATGGGTCCTAGAGAGATAACTCTTTCTTTTGCAGTAGATTGGTATCATCACTGAGAGAAGGGAAAATCCCCAGTTGCTGTTATTGAAACAAGTTGTGGAACGGCACTTCCATGTCTTACATCTACCTTAAGAATAACAGGAAGATGTTTCCTCCCAGTGTTCTCTTTCGTTAGAATTTTTAAAAGTTCTCCTTTGAAAATGTGCTCTGTGGACATCATTCAAATGAGCAGTGCGCTGTGTCGACAGCAGCTGCTGACTCATTTAAGAGGAAGACAGTGAGCACGCATGCTTCCAAATTTTTCAATTTCCCTTCACATTTTCCTCTTACAACTTCAATTTTCCCTGCTGCCACACTCCTAGAAATCTGAATACCATACATAGCATTCAGAATATATATTTATAGTTACCAGAAAATAAGTTTGCACTTGCAAGGTGACCCTCTTCTCCCTGCTCGACATCTTCATTGCATTTCTTTCTGACACAGGTTTCTGGTGCAAGACACAACTGTTGCAGCTTCAGGCTTAATTCCTAAAAATGTGAGTAGGACCAAGGTCAGTGTCAGTCCTGAGGGTATATCTGTTCTTCTACACTGGCTGGACTCACTGTTTGGAAGATTCAATTGTGTTGAAAGGGAGGTTCTCTCCAGCTCCACACATCACGTTAGATAATCCTTGATTAAAAGTGTGCAAACAGAGGTAAGACTACGACCCCTGTGTTCAACTTCTATTCCAGTGTCTCTTGTGTCTTTGACTGAACAGCAAACTACCTTCAGTAAAAGATATTATTAGGATTTTCTATTCAATGACGTGATATCTGAAGATGGAGGAGACCTAGAGACAACGTGGACATTGCTCTTGATGAGATTTTGACCACTAGTTCATTACATACACATTCATCATAGTATCACCCTCAAAGAGAGAAAAACCTCCTTGCATTGTAACCTTTCGTTCAACCGGGAACCCTGAGCGGATGGGGGCATCTAAGCTACATACTTGATTCAGACACGGGCACCCTACAGAGGGCACTTGAACACACTCCTCCGCTCAAACACTACTTGGTTGTTTAATGTTGGGCTGTGTGTGACCCTCTGCCCCATAGGGCAGTAACCTCTCCCCATTGAGTCTACAGGCATCCTAGAAGCCACACACTTCCTTTTTCTCACCATGCACGGCATCAGGACAGGTGGGACAGCGGGCACAGATATCCAGTTTTTCATCCACTAACACCTCAATTGGAAGTGCTTATAGTGTTTTTCCAGGTTTTGTCCTTTGGCTTAATTTTTGCACCTAGTGTCAGCAGAATGCTCAACTCCGAAAAAATGAAAGGTAGGTATCCTGAATTAGGCACACTGATGGATACTTCAAAAATTACTTGGCCTCAGCTTTCTGCATTTCTAAAATTCAAATAATGATTGTTACTTACCTGGAGGGCATACTGGGAAGCTTAATTCATTAACCGTGTTCATAAAACAGAGCAGTATCTTTTGGCTCCTAATTTAAATTCAGTAACCAACGTTAAGTTCTTAAATCAATATGTAGAGATGTGAACAAAAAAAATTTGTCTTTCGGAAGAGTTTGAGTCCATTCGTCTCTCAGCAAGAACTCTCCTACTCTCTTTACTTTTAATTGGCTCAGCTGAGAATTGGGAACCAAACATCTGACCATTATGATCTAAATTTGTGTTTGTCAGAGCAAAAATCCAGTCTAAATAATGTGGCTATTATACTCCCACAACGGCAGCTATCTATGATTAAAGTGTTATTCTCATTAACTTCATTATAACCATCTGCAATCAGAAGATACTTCACTGATGGGAACTTTCTGAGACTGCCTCTGCCCTGATTAAATGTCTTTGGCGCATATTTGCAATTACATTTGAGTGAATATACATACATATATGTGAACATTTCAGATGTCCATGCCATACTCTTACCTCTGCAGGACCATGGAGTAGTTTTATCTCCTCAAAAGCCAGAGAGTATGACGTCCTTTATTTCCTCCCTGTTTCATGCAGAATCTGTCCATAGTATACCCGCACTATAGGACTGGAAATGATCTGGACCTACCTGTCAAACGTAGCTTCACCCACACCCCACCCCTCTTATCAGCTTATTTCTTTTTAAATGCCAGCTCTATTCTTTTCAACTTCCTTTGACACAGCTGATGATTCCAGGTGATGCCATTGGTTTGATAAGCCTAAATCTTTCAATATAATATCATTGCCATTCTTCAGGGTTTCTGACAGCTGCCTAAAAGGATGGTGGTGGAACTGCTTCCTTCTTAGGTATAATTTGTCTCCTGGGATGTTTTAGAGGAAGATTTTACCTCTGTCTGAATCACTGCAGGTTGCAACAGACAGGCAGAGGTGATAAGTTGTCTCTTTGCTGGTAGTCTCACTGACAGGCTCACATCCTTGGGGGACAGCCTGCACCCCTCAGATCAGAGTGGTGCAGAGTGCTGGGGCTGGACTTTTTGCCTTTGTCTGTAGCATTTTCCACTGTCTGCCTCCTGTGAGTACTGGAGAAAGTCATGGCCAAGCCCTGAGTCTTCTTTGCATGGCATACTAGTGTGGTGACATATGATTTTTTGATTAGAAGTCTTGGTGCAGGCAGTTATAAATGGATCACTGACTCGTGAAAACAAGTGGAATAACTGTTTGATAGAACTTTCTATACTACACATTTACTATACTCTTGTTTATAATTGTAAGGAATTGAACTTGTTGAACCAGGTAGTCCAGTGCACTGTTTGTGTATTTGCTTTGGTGTGACCAGTTCTTTAATCAGCCAAACTCTTTGAATGGATTTTTAAAATGTCCTTATGCAATTGAATTCCAATTATTGCTGCACTCCTTTGTGTGTAAAGACTACAACAATCTAGACTAGTCCAAGTTTTAACCACTTGTTGAAGTGGTGAACTTGCAGTACAGTCTGCATTTAGATAAGCTACTTAGCCCAGTTGAGGAAAATCCCATTTCAGGGAAGGATTTAAAAATATAGTCAAGAATAATTGCTTGAGATGACTGGGATTATGATGGCTGGATTTGCAAGGAGCCTCCAGTGGGAGGTTTGAACTCAGAGCTCTATTAAAATAAGCCTTAGCTCACTTTACCAGAAAACAGAAATTATTAAGGAGCAGACACAGCGCAGGGTTACATGAGCCAGCCTAAACTTTCTTATATTCTTTTAGTGCCAGAGCACTAAGATGTTGTCAGGAACTCTCCTGCTCCTCTCTCTTGTCCTCTTCTTGGGTGGTCAACAGCAGAGTGCAAGTCAGGTGGTTAAGAACAATTCTCAGCAGTGTTTGAGGTCAAAGAAGATCCAGAATTGCTGAAGCCAAAGCTGTGAAGACCTGCCAAATCTGCTCTTAGCATAGCCCTGCTAAAGGAAATTATCACCTGTCCTTACACCGTGCTTTGCATCTTGCTTCACTTTCTTTCCCTCAGCAAAAAAAAAAATCAAAGTTCTTCATTTACAACTGTATAAGTGAGATGTCACTGGCACTTTGAGCATTATACTGTATTATACTCTATGTACTCCTCAAGTAAACAGTTGAGAAAAAGATCTTGAAAGGCTTTGTATTAAACAAGTGAAGACAAGAAGAACACAACACACTAGGGACACTGATAAACAAACAAAGGCCTTACCCAAACATATGTCTATGACCATTTTAAAATTATTAAATAATTGCAATTTTTTAACTTTGGAATAATGCAAAAATAAACGGTGTTTGAATCTTTATACAGTACGACCTGTGTTCTCACCCTTTGTTGTTTCAAGTGTTATTTATCTCCTTGTATATTTAACTGCAAATAAACAAAAATGGTTTCTATTATATTCTATTCCTTTCAGAAAAACCAAACCAAACCAAAACAGCATATCCTGCCTGGGAGGAAAGCCAAAATGTTGAAAAGATATGATGAATGAGAGCAGACATTAGCTGAAGCAGGAACACTGAACAAAAAATGCAAGGCATCGCCATGGTACTACTTTTATTGTCACTAGCGGATCTGGAGGCTGCCACTTATTAAAGCATAAGCACTTCTTTATTTTTTTTTTTTCAGCTTAATAGTTAACTCCATATAAACTGAATGGTGGATATTTTCAATGAAACATCCAACACTGCCATAACCAGTCCACAAACAGACAAGCTGGAAACTGTGAAAGGTAGCTACAAATGCTGACTTTTGTTTGTTCTTGAGACTCATGAGTGTTTGGGTTTGTGCAGCAAAGGTTTGGTAGCAGGGTGGCTTCTGTGAGAAGGTGCTAGAAGCCTCCTCCATGTCCAACAGAGACAATGCCACCAGTTCCAAGACACATCCACCATTGGCCATGGTTGAGCCCACCAGTGACAGTGGTAGCGCACCTGTGATAACATATTTAAGGGGGAAAATAACCTGCTGTGCAGCAGCATCCGGAAGAGAGGAGTGAGAATACGTGAGAGAAACGGCTCTGTAGACAACGAGGTCAGTGAAGAAGGAGAAGGAGGAGGTGCTCCAGGTACCAGAATGGGTACTCCCCTGCATCCCGTGATAAGACCACGGTGAGGCCGGCTGTCACCCAGCAGCCCATGGAGGTCCTCTTCATGAAGAACCGTAGCCTGTGGGAAGGAATCACGTTGAAGAAGTTCATTGAGGACCCTCCCATGGGAGACACCCTGCGCTGGAGCAGGAAAAAAGTGTGAGGAGTCCTTCCCCTGAGCAGGAAGGAGCAGCAGAGACAACGTGTGATAAACTGACTGCAACCCCCGTTCTCCATCCCCCTGCACCACTAGAGGGAGGAGATAGAGAATTCGAGAGTAAAGTTGAGCTCAGGAAGAAGGGAGGGGTGGAGAGGAAGATGTTTTAAGATTTATTTTTTATCTCTCATTATCTTAGTTTGATTTTGATCGGTAATAAACTAATTTCACCAAGTTGAGTCTATTTTGCCTGTGATGGTAATTGGTGAGTGATCCCTCCCTGTCTTTATCTCGACCCATGAGCCTTTTGTTCTACTTTCCGTCTCTTGTCCAGTTGATGAGGACAGTGACAGAGTGGCTGTGCTGGGGACCTGGTGTCCCGCCTGGGTCAACCCACTGCAGCGAGGGAGCTGTTCCATACGGGTTCTCAGAGCAGGAAGCCAGCCCTTCCTTCTCCCACATGCAAGCAGAGATCTGCAATCAAGAGATGGTTATAGAAACCTCTACCTCAGTGGAGAGTTTTCCTGGGTCACAGTTACCCCAGTCGTTTGAAAGCCGGCTCCAAAGCAAAGTGAAGTTTTTTGGTAATGTTTCCAGGCAATGTTTCATTTAGTTCTGTAGACATCATGAAATGCCCTACATGTCCTAGACATTCACAGATATGACATGGGTCCCCTGGAAGACTCACAACCCAATAGAGACTAGCTGGGTTGTGGCAAAAAGTCGAAGATCGTGGTAAGTACTTATGCTCATGCAGTGGGCACTAAGCGAATTAAAAGTGAAGTCTTGTCACCATCCCTTCACACTGTCTGCTAAATCTTGACCTACATGACTTGCCAATCCAATGAAACAGTCAGTCCCTTTCAGCATGCACCAGTAAACTGAATTTGCTCAGTCTGGCTCACAGTTATCTTGGTATGAATCGGTTTCCAGGAGAAGAAATGTAGCTGTGCCTGTGCAGTGCCACACTCAGGGTAGGAAAATCAGTCTCCCGATAAATCCATTATTATGCTGGTAGATCCTGGATCTGGCATGCGTGTGGCCAGTTTGATATCCAGGCAACATGAGCTGAGCTCTCTCTATACATCCATAGAATCATAGAACGTCCTGAGCTGGATGGAACCCACAAGGATCATGGAGTCCAACTGCTGTCCCTGCACAGGACAACCCCACAGGTCACACCGTGGGTCTGAGGACGTTGTCCAGTCTCTTCTTGAACACTGTCAGGTTGGGGCCGTGACACCTCCCTGGGGAGCCTTTTCCAGTGTCCAGCACCTCTGGGTGAAGAACCTTTTCCTCATGTCCAACCTAAACCTCCCCTGGCATATTTTCCTGACATTCCCTCAGGTTCTGTTGCTTGTCACTAAAGAGAAGAGTTCGGCATACATGACCCCCTGATATTAGCATCAGCCATTCTCTGTAAGAGATACATGCCTGGAACTGGGATTATATTCCTGCTCACACTTAATTTCAGACCTTCAAGTCTGAGCTTGGGTCATATCTCTTCATACTAAGGTTTCTTGAAGGACTGTCTGTAGGCGCCCATATCTCTTAAGCTTGCCAAGTGCTCTTTCAACAGGCTCTGTGCCCCCATGTCAACTACAACTGTGTTGGTGATAGCCTGGGTACATCTCCTTGTTCTTACCTTCTGCCCCAGCTCCTTTAAGGAGACATTTATTGCTATAATTTCATCTGCCATCTTTGTGCGGATAAGACATGTGTTTTTCGCCTTGTACTCCAAGGTGCTGGAAAGATGAAATGTTTCCTCTCTCTGCATAGTGCCTTAAGAGCACTATGCTTAGGCAGGTTTCTGCAGGCAGGACGTCCTCCTGAGGAAGCCTGTGGAGAAGCCCTCTCTCCAAAAACATCCAGAAACAGAACAGTTAATATGACTAAGCTACTGGGGTTATTTTAAGCATAAGCTTTTGCTCAGAATGAAAGATTCATATGGAAGATTCATATGGATAAGCAGAGCTCTTCCTGTGTTTTTTACGTAGCTCAGGATGGCTCCTCCTCCTCCTCTGCAGTTCCCTCAAAACATGTGGTAGCAGATCTATCTGCCCAAATTGTCCTACTCAATCAGAAATTGGGTAAATTCCAGCATCAAATGGATAAATTAATATTCTACCAGCCTTTAGCCTGTTTTTATTAGCACTGTGTGTAAAGAAAACACCCACCCGGTGCAGAACTTCTCTTAAGATCTAAACTAGCAACACTTGGAGCTTAACACAAACCAGCAAGAAAAAAATGAAGAGTCATTAAGTTCTCTGGCTTCATCGAAAGCCCAAGAGCTGCTTCTGCATACCTGTGCAGGATTATTAATATGGCCAGCATTTGTGAGAGCTGTTTCGGCTGGTGCATGAGCTGCAGAATCACTGCCTGTCAGATCTGTGACCAATGTGGCCTGCGATAGCAGACTCAGCCTGGGCGCACTTAGCTCACTGTCTGGGACGCATTTAAAGATCTTTGTTTTCATTATGGGATGAGAATTTGCCAACCCGAGTACTTCTGTGTACTGACAGCTTAACTGCTGATGTCAGATTTTGCTGAAAAATGAGTTAATTTACGACTGTATGAAATGTTTGTCAAAAAGACAAAACACTTGGATCTGTTGGCAGTATATAAAACTATAAATACTAGAGAACATAGTGACAGGAGACAACATTTATTAAAATCATGACCTGTAATGTTTTCAATAACCTCTTTCATTTGTTTGTTATTAGTTTGCATCAGGACATTTCTAAAACCATACGATCCAGGCAGCCTGGGCACAACTAGAATACAGGTAGAAAGCAAGTTTCAGCATGAAGGACTCGGGAACGGGTGCAAGTAGAGATGGGAGAGGAGTCTGTCATCACATTTAGTCATCCTTAGACTTCTCCACAGGTAAGTCCCACCACTCCTTCTTCCAGAGGTGCTGCTTCTTACCTAGCGACTTTCTGATGTCTTTACAACAACTTCTTGGATGGTAATCATGGAAAAGTAACACCAGGAAAGTAAAAAGCAAGTTGTCTCTGAAGCCACTTCGAAGAAGCAAACCTCTTTGGGTTACTGTCAAGGGTCACAGCAGTATTTTGAGGCCCCAGACAACTCCTGATCCATGAGTTCATCGGGGATCTTGATTCACTGAACAAAGTGAGGATCCTCCATAACCAGCTGTTCTTGTTCACATCTTTCTTGCTCTGGATCTCAGATCCCTCCAAGAGGTAGACTTCTCTTCAGCTGTACTCTTTCCTTCCTGTTTATGTCACTGATCCGGATTCCACTGCGTAAGTCCTCATACAGCTACAGAAGGGCCTCGCTGTAGTGAGCCTTACATATAAAGGATGGTTGATAAAGGGCAGAAAGGGAATTGGATGTCCAGAGAAAGCAAGTATTCACCTGAGGATAAACCATGACTGAGCTGCTGAGAGATCTTAGGTTTCCTGACACAAAACTTAGCTCCACGTCCACTAATCCTGTGCCTTAGAGGTTTTTTTCTCTGCCCTAGTCTGTCTTTCACATTCATTCCTATTGTACTTTCATGCATACTGGTCCCCTTTTAGCTATACCTTGCTCTCTTAGGGTAATTTCCTGGACTTCACACTCCTCTACCTTGTTCTCTGCTTCACTAGCGTTTTTTTTTCCTGCTGCTGGCCCCCAGTGAAAATAAAAATACGGCTTTCATTTCCTCACATTTTCTTTAGTATTCACATGTCTCAAGCTGCTCTCAGCCATGCTGGTCCAGAAAGCAACCAAGGGAAGAACCACCAGTATGAGACTGGCAGACTTCCAGATAGACAGCATGACAGATTCGCTCCACTATCAATGCACGAGCCTTCCCACAGTGTTTGCTCCAATTTTCCGTTTATCTTGGTTTTAAATAGATTGTCCAACCATTCCTTTAGGGGACTATAGCGTATCGCTCAGCGCTTAATCATTGTCATTTATTGGCACTGCTATGCGAAAAATACAATCCCCTTTCCACGGAGCATGCAACCCCAATCAGGCTACCCTCAAACCAGACTCAAGTCAATGCCATGGACATATTTCCGCTGATCATTGTTGAGATTGCTATGAATATGTGCATTTACCAATCCTAAACTCGTCTGTTAATCTGAACATTGGGAAAAGCTTAAACCTTTATTTGTCTTTTATAATCTGGAGGTAGATGCATGGGTTCTGGGGAAAGCCTGATAGGAAGATATACACTTCTGTGCCATTTTCGTTGTTTGGGTTTGATTCAGTTGCCCAAAAATAAGTGTGTACTGACTTTCAAGATGACAGTGGCATCCAAGGTGGCTGCACAAGTATGCCACAGGACCTATAGCAAAAGCAGTTTCAGGCAGGATGCCTTAGGGACTCTGAAGTGGTCCTAGATGCCTTCAATCAAGCAACTAGACGGTGCCACCTTTCCTGCTAAGTCCAAAACAGGAGTACAGTAGGGCACAATTTAAAGCTTAGCTTACCACATTTCCCAGGCTCTTATCTCCTGCATAGCTAGCAAGGAACAAATTGACATGACCGAGACTTAGATTCCCACTTGCCCTTAACTTCTGCTGCTGAAGAGAAGGAGCAACAACTCAGTCTCTCGAAACACCTTGTCTAATCTGTGTAGCCAGCTGGGGTGAAGATCTGAGCGAGAAAAATCATGTATTCTGACAATGTTTTCTAGGTTTTCAAGAGAAACTTTGGCCATCACAGATCCTTTTTTTTTTTTTTTTTTTTTGGCTTGGAGGGTAAAACTAGTCAGATAAATGGCCAATATAAGGTTATGGTCCCTTGATCTTGAAAGTATGAGCAGTCAGGCAAAGAAACAGCATTAGCAGAAAACAAAGAGAAAGCTGCAGCAGTCAACCTATTCCAATACTTAGAAGGTCACGGCAATGCTAAATATGCTTTCCTATTGGGACGATTGCCACTAAAGGGCACTCTGAAGGCAATATACAGAGTTTCTAACATTTTCCAGAGACCGCAGCTGCTGTTTGAGAAACTAAGTCCAGTGCTGCTCCCAATAGGTCCTCAGTGGTGTGTCAGTCGCTCATGCTTTCAAAAGCATTTGTGATACCGAACATTTCCCATGAAGTCTAAACGTCTCTACACAAGCTGCGTGACTAGCAAATGTTCACTTTTCCTGGAGCCTTTACATTAACACAGCAAAGATCTTCAGTCATTACATCTCAGGACGCTGAGGAGACAGTGTTTTTTGCTGCCAACAGAAGAGTCAACACTGAGTAATTGTACCGGAGTTTTGCACATGCAATCGTAAGGAAAGACGTTGTCTAAGAAGCAAAGAAAATGAATAGATGCTTTTAATCGCATGATCAATTTGTCATGATGTGCCAGGTTAGCCCTGGGGAAGGGCTCCTCTTAGAAGGAGTGGCTGAGGGAACTGGGGCTGTTCACCCTGGAGAAAAGGAGGCTCTCTACAACTACCTGAAAGGAGCTTGGATCATGGTGGGGGTTGGTCTCTTCTCCCAAGTAACAAGTTATAGGACAAGGGGAAATGGCCTCAAGTTGTGCCAGGAGAAGTTCAGACTGGGTATTAGGAAAAAATTATTCCTGGAAAGGGTTGTTAGGGATTGGAACAGGCTGCCCAGGGCAGTGGTGGAGTCACCGTCCCTGGAGGGGTTTAAAAGGTGTTTAGACGAGGTTGTTAAAGACATGGTTTAGTGCTAGAGTTAGGTTAGGTTTGGTTGGACTCGATAATTCCAAGGGTTTCTTCCAGCTGAAACGATTCTATTCTATGAAGGGCCAAAATTCCACCCCACTGCTCACTCAGTGTCCTTCAACAGGACAGAGGTAGAAAATAAGATAACAGACCTCGTGACTCAAGATAAGGACAAGGACATCACTTCCCAGTGACTGTCATTGGTGAAACAGACTCAAATGAAGGAAAATTAATATAATTCCTTGTCAACTAAAGTGCATGCGGATGATGAGAAAATAAAATAAAATAAATTAAAATAAAATAAAATAAAACACCACCTTTCCATTCACTCCCTTTTCCCCAGTCCCAGGTTCACCCCTTCCCTCCCAACTCCTCTCCCAAGGGGCACAGGGGTGTGATGGGGGTTGTGGTCAGTCCTCCCCAGCCCCTCCCCGGGCTGCAGGGTGGGTCTGTGCTCCAGCAGGGTCTCTCCAGGGCTGCAGGGGATCCCTGCTCCGGGCCTGCAGCACCTCCTGCCCTCCTCATCCTCCCGCCTAGGGCTCCATCCGCTGCTGCTCCCTCCTTGGCTTCCTCCTCCTCTGCCTGGGCCGCCTTAGGCCCTTTCGTAAACCTGTTTTCCTCCCGGCGCTCCCACCTTGATTAGGGGCCTAGAGCATCTTTCTTATGAGGAGAGACTGAGAGAGCTGGGGCTGTTCAGCTGGAGAAGAGAAGACTGAGAGGGGATATTGTCAATGTTTATAAATATTTCCACGATGGGTGTCAAGAGGACGGACCAGACTCTTTTCAGTGTTGCCCAATGACAGGATGAGGGGCAGCGGGCATAGACTGAAACACAGGAGGTTCCATCTGAGTATGAGAAGAAACTTCTTCACAGTGAGGGTGCCAGAGCCTGGACCAGGCTGCCCAGAGAGGCTGTGGAGTCTCCTTCTCTGCAGACATTCAAACCCACCTGGACATCTTCCTGTGTGATCTGCTCTGGTGACCCTGCTTTAGCAGCTGGGTTGGACTGGATGATCTCCAGAGGTCCCTTCCAACCCCAACCATTCTGTGATTCTGTGAGAGGTTCAGCTGTGTCCAGCACGGTGCAGCCCCGGCTTCTCCTCATAGAGGCCCCTCCAACCCCTGCCAGCATCTGGGCACGGACACAAAATACACGTGAGAAGAAGAGTCTTAAATGAGGACTAAGTCATTTCAAGTTTAAGGAGCATTGTAAATCTCTTCTAGCTTAAAAATCAACTACAAGGATACAATACTATCTGAAGAAATTGAAGGAAAATTATATAATTAGACGACATTTACATTTCATGGATCTTACAGGAGATTCGTAACTGCCTGTGGGGCAGGTTTGGTCTCACCTCTTCAGACTGTGGGCTCACACAGACAAATGGACTCTAGAGGTTTCTTGTTGAGTGAGTAGGTCAGACTGACAGAGCTCTTATGTTCTTCAGCAGGTTCAGGTCAGCATAGCCAATGAGCCTAAGGCAACCATGAATAAGTACAAGTTTGCTTCTGAGCCAGGAAACAAGCCTGTTGCCCATTGCTAAACCCCTGAAGCCCACCACATGCATATGGCAATGAGGCAAGGAGGGAAACCACTGCACAGCACGTCCTTCTCTTCTGCATGTGGACCCGGACTTAGTTCGAGCCTAAGCAGCGAGGATCAGTCATAACAGCACAGCTTGCTCTCCAGAGCAACTGTGAGTCAAATCCTTAATTTGATTTACTCACTGTTTGGTTCCTGCTGTATTGCTGGGGTTCAGTTGAGTTGAATGTATGGCAAGTTGCTAAAGTATTTCTGAAGGGGAGAAAAAGCAAGTCTAACACACTTTGACAATAGATTTTCTGGTCCTCATTGTACCTGGAAGCCCTGTTTGAAGAGAGGTAATAGATTGGCAGGGCACCCTTTTATCATAGTTAAGCTGAACATCATAAAGAAAGATCGCAGATGCTGAAATCCCAGGGGAAGACAGGTAGCAATAAAGTAAATAACCCAGCAATGTCTCTTTCCTTCCTCACAGTTCTGACAACAAGGAAATAAGCTTTGATGGTTTTCAATACCACGACACAGCTGAAAGGCAAAGGAACGAAATTTATCACGGTGCTCACAAATTCCCCATCCCGGAAAGGGTAAGCTTCATCTGCCTGCTCTTTTATCCGTCTCTAGATGTAAATTTTGCTTAAAAAAATGAGTTTGAGATCTTGTGCCTCTGCCAAATTCGATGTGCTTTTTAATGTCAGCAAATTGGAAAATCTCGGTGTAAGCTGGAAGTTGAAATTAAATGAGCTCTGAGATCTCTGCCTTGGTGGCAGGATTTGTTTTGTCTTTTCTTCTTGGGTGCTTGTGGGTATTATTTCTTTCTAGGTGTTCTTGACTCTTGCCTTACCGTGTCACAAGCAAAATAAAAAAGCGTTTGACGGTGCAGTCTGTTAAGGAATATGGGCAAGAAGGCGAACTCACTGTCCAGATGAAGGCATCGCAGGTGGATAATTTGCAGGCAATAAAAGCCGAGAACACACATGCTAGGAAACAGGAAATGCCGAGGAGAGATTATTCCCTTTCCTCTTCAAGATCTAAGTGTCTTAGCACAATATTCATCTAAACCCTCTTGATAACATAGGGGCTACCTTTCAAAGAGACCACTGGAATTGCAAGGGTCTTGCCTAGGATGTAGAAGATGTGGGTGGGGAAACAGATTAAAATTTTGGGAATACAAGCCAGGCTGGATTTTGATAATTTCATTTCCCTGTCAGATGGTTTTGCCTGCTAAGATCTTGTCCCATTACTGTTCCCCTCTCATGCAAGGTAAGGAACTGCGCCTAGAGGAGCAGCCAGGATTATGGAGTTAACACCAAGCTGAGCAATGTCAAAATCTTCTCAACTGTTTCAGCAATAAGAGGACGTTATTTTGAAACCGTGGGGGGAAACACACGTGAAAAACAAGCTATGGCAATGAATTTTAAGAAGTAATTTAATATTACTCGTAACAGGGGAGCATAATCTCTCAGACTGATGAACAGTCTAATTAAGTCTAATTTATGAATAATAATTCAGTCTTAATAACCTGCGTGTGTATACGTGTGTTTGTGCAAATAGTGAGTCTACCTCAGCACTTGGTAATCCTGTGAGTGTTTTGGCAAGGGTGCTAATGAACCATAAAGTGCAGAGATCTAGTTGTCTGACAATGCTTCCTAGTAAGAACAAGAACTTAAGTGTAAAAAAATGAAACTGGATATGAATGCATTAAATGTTGCTGGGTTTTTTACACTCATATGAAAAGAGTGAGCCAGCAATGAATGGAATTATACCAGGCAGCACCGGAGGTGTTTCAGATCCACTCTTTGATCACTTATACTCCTGAGGCAGAGAAGGTTTTATTTGGTTTGCATTAGTTTTAAGAATTACACACAAAATTCCTTGTTGCAAGGTTATTAAAAATATTTTTATCTGCCATAAAACAAAAGCTATGAAGTCCCTGAGAGGAGAAATAAGGAAAAACAAATCCCTCCTATCAATTTTTGTAAAGCAATGGTTGCAGACCCAGCATCAAGTTTTTTTTATTTTGGTCTCTGGTTCTTATCTCTTAAACAAGTGTTTCTAAGCAGGATTAGATTTATATTGCTGATAATGTGTGGAGCAACATTTTCTGGCATATTGCAGAATGGACCAAAAGAAGAAAACACAATATTTTCCATTTCTTTGTTTCTTTGCAAAGAACACTCATTAAGAACTTTGCTGAGCGATTACACTGGTCTGATCAGCATCCCTTTTGTTTGTCTTTTCACTCAGGCATACAATATATAAGCAGGAGAATATAAATACCAGTAGGAGAGAAGAATTAGTTACTTTTTACATAGAACGCTGGAGAAACCACTACTGCAGTGCTGTGTGCAGTTTTCATGTCTGCACTTAAAAATAATAGTTAGAAAATAGGAGTGACTTATTGGAGAGTTAAAAGATTTGTCTGGGGTCTGGCAAACCTGTTTTCCTAAAAGATGCCAGGGGTGCTTGATGGGAAGAATAAGAGGCTACGATATCATTCTTTGTGGGGTCATCTAATCTGCCCTGTGACAAACAGCCAGGCCCCAAAATTGGCCAGCTCGGGAATAAGGTTGGAGAATGCTGTGAAAACAAGTAATGAGGATTACCATTTGGATCTGTGGCCTCCATCCTTATTCCTTAAGAAACTCTAAGTGAAGAATTTCCTGCAGACTAAGAATGAGAAAGCTGGCCTTAATACAGGGACAGAGGATGCTGGTCACTTGTAGCTGGGACATCTTTAGAAGTCAATGGTTTATTGCAGCTTTGGAAAGACATGCCAGTGTAAATCCAAACCCAACATGACGAGACAAACCAAGAAATGCTACACAGCAGGGCCCTTCCTGTTCTTTTATCATCTGACATGTCAGGTGGGACCAAGCCCCAGTTTGAAAGAAATGTCTACAGCTACTGTAGAGGCCCAGACTGTCATTATAATCTAGTCAAATATAGTCAGTACAATGAATAGACTCAAAACAGCAATTTGCCTGATCAGTCAGTAAGTGGCTAATTTAGAATGAGCTGAACTGCTCTTTTTAACTAAGCAAGCAATTCAGTTGCCAAAAAGTGTGTAGAGTCACTTGAAGGATTCTACGATAACCACAGAAGGCTGACATACGACAAGGAGAAACACTGCAAGAGAATGTCTAGGATGGTGGTGGGTGTCAGGAGAGGCTTCTGTGCAGGCTAGATCAGAACTCATCACCCCTTCCTTCACCCCTACTTCAGATCAAAATCTGCCACCTTCTTCTTGTAATAACTTGGGACCATCCAGTCCCACCTTCTTCCACACAAATAAATTGCCCCCTCTGGTTATCCCAGGCCTTCTGTCCTTCAGCCATTGACCTTCTTCTGACAATACGGGTTGTCTATTCTGGTCACACTCAGCACACCAACACTCAAGTCCAAGTCTGACATCCAACCAGGCTTCCCTTGACCCTTCACTCTCCCAACATCTGTCCAGCCTCTCCTCACTTCACACCTTCACAGCCATCACAGCACTTCTGCCAAGCTGAGCTTGCATACAGCTACCCAGGAGTAAAAGCATCTGAAAACAGGGAGTATATAGTGAGTTAAAGCCAGTAGGCAGCTGAGTACCACACAGCCACTCACTCACTCCCCTCCAGTGCAATGGGGGAGAGAATCAAAAAGGGTGAAAGTGAGAAGACTCACTGTATCTCATGGGCTGAGATACAGACAGCTTAATAGACAGCCAGACAAAAGCTGTGTGTGCAAGAAAAGCAAAATGAGGAATTCATTCACTAATTCCTATCAGCATGCAGATTTTTAGCTGTTTCTAGGAAAGCTGGGCTTTGTCATGCGTAACAGTGACTTAGGAAGACAAATGCCATAACTCCAAATGTAACCCCTTACTCCTTATTCCCTCCAGCTTTTATTGCTGAGCATGTCATGTGGTATGGGGTATTCCTTTGGTCAGTTGGGCTCAGCTGTCCCAGCAGTGTAACAGCTAAAGTTACCAGTGTAACTTTAGTTTAGTTTAGTAACTAAGTTTAGTAACATCAGTGTGTTACCGACACTGTTCCCGACACAAATCCAAAACATTAGACTATACCAGCTACTGTGAAGAAAATTAATTCCACCCCAGTCAAAACCACTACAGAATAGAATAAGGAGATATAAGGATAATAAGGATATAAGAATAACGCAGCCTGTCTCCCCAAGTAAGTGTCGCAGCTGTTTCATGGATGTGGAGGAGGAAGAAGCTCTGAGGGAGGTAAACAGGAAAAAGGGCTAATAAATATGCAAAAGAAACATGAAATTTCATCAGTGAGGGCTCCTGCCAAAGACCTCTGTACATTTCATAGAGCACAAGAGAGACCAGGCGCTTTACTTGTAGCCTAATGTTTGAGAATGGTTAGGCTAAAGAAACATCTTTGTTTTGCTTTGGCTTGTTTAGAGCGGTACTTTGATAGCTTCTCAAGATGTTTTTCAGCATTGTTTTCTATTATTTTACTTGGGTTTTTTTTTCAATGTCTGAGACACAGGCAGCTCTATAAAGAGATTCAGATAAATACAATACTCTTACAAAAGTGACTTGTCTCTACTGAGTCCTCTAGCTAGGGAATTACTTTCTTATATAAAATCAATTACAACTTTTTTCGAAAAACTGATTGACTCTTCCAAGTAATCATAAAGTGAGTTACTCAGATTTACTTCATTTCAAGCCACATTCTTCTTTACAGCTGCAGTAGGAGATGAGAAACAAGGGAAATGCAATATATATCAACCTGTAATGCACTGTTCACATGCAGTAGCTCATGGTACTCAGCGGTAGCATCTAAAAATAGGCCATGAAATGGGGAGAGATATAGATAGATAGGTAGATAGAGACAAAGAGATAGGTAGATAGATAGATAGATAGATAGATAGATAGATAGATAGATATCTCTTTAAAATTTCAGCAAAAAATATTCTGTCATTTCAAACAATGAAGCTAGGGGAAAAAAATTATTTCAGACCTACGAAAAGTAGCAAACAACTGGATGCTGAACTGCTTGTTTTTTGAAGGAAGTGAGAAAGTGAAGTGGCATGATGGGAAGATGCCATAGCAAGAGACTTCAGTGGCTGGTTGGAGTTACGTTGGGTAAAGCAAGCGCCAGCTTATACCGTACTGGCCCCAGTACAGAATATATACAGTATGAGCAATACCCTGGTGCTCTGCTTTTCCTAAAGGACTCCTGTTATTACTGGGAGGATAAAACAGTTTATAGAAAGGAAATTATTCTGGGGAAATGTTGCTTGAAAGCATCTGCTGTGCTCATGGGGTACTGCTGCAAATAGCTGTCTGCTTTATAACCAAGCGAAGGAATTTAGTGAGTACAATATTACATAAGGTTTACAAAGGCATATTGAGATGTGAGATAGAAACTCCGTAAGATCTACAAAAAAAGACTAAGAATGGAATTGTAGAGGACTAGGTACCCACCCTGTTTAGGTCCTTTGCAAGTGCTGTGAGGCGCCCTTATCCATTCCTGTATGCAGAAATCCCTTAGGAAACCCCCCCAAGCTTTAATCATGTCCCTTTAAATGAAGTGTGGACCTTGAATTTCAAGTTCTAAGCACAGAAATGAATCATGAGTGGAATTTTCCCTTCACTTTTCAGCTCCTCTCTGAGCCTTCCCTTCCCCCGCTCAGCATCTTCAGTAAGACACAGGCTGTACTTGCAGAGCACAAAAATGAATTTTTTTTTTTCCTTTTTTTTTTTGCCAGACAAAAACAAGCAAAAGTGAGCCGCCAGGGCAGGACTGCATGTGTTCACTGATCTGACACATTTTGACTGATGTCTCCGCTTTGTCCCTTGTGTTGCTGTCTCAGCCTTCTCTCTTTGTCCTCAACTTCCATTGAGATCAACAGAAACTTTCTTATCACGCCCTGACTGTTATTTACAAACAGCAAGCTTGTAGGTTGGAAGGCTTAAACATTTTCCCTTAAATGTATGTTTGATTGTGGAAAAAAAAACAGAGTTCTTAGAAAATTTCAGCACAATTTATTCTGCTTTTTGAAGGAATGAGCAGATATAAAATAATTTGGAGTAAATCTAAGGAACTAAATCTTCCATAGATTTGAAGTAATTATTTTACTGTTTTCATGATGATTCTCTAACACTTTCATGCTCATCTCCATGCCTCACTTATCAGCAGTGTCCTGTCCACTCTTTTGTGCCTGATGAGCTGCAGTTTCAGCAGAATATGTTGCACAGGGTCTCTAGGTCCTTCTAAAACTTTCAGTCTAGTAAGCATGCTCCATCCCAGGTTTTGGAAAAATTGACTTATTTTTTCCCTCAATTGCTTCTTTTGGCTGGTAGGAACCCCCCACAGAAGCTGCACAGGGGAATGAATGCTGGTCCTTTGTCATCTCAGGCTCTTAAGGACAAACCTATCACCTCTCCTGGGAGACAGAGGACTCCTGCAAGAAATATGGTCTAAAGGCTCCTGGCAAATTACAAATGAAGTTCTCAGATTGACAAGCTTAGCTAAGTCTGCAAGAGACCCAGACACAATCTTGTGCTGGGAGACAATCGCAATAAAAAGCAATTGTGCTTTTATATTGCTGAGCACAAATGGTAAGCCTTTAAAGAAATGCTCAGACAGCAAACTGAAACAGCAACAGCAAAACACTATATTTTTGTCAAAATTCAAACCACCTCAAGGAGTAAATTAACACTAACCAGTTCTGAGCTCCTCACCTCATCAGAAATGACAGTGTTGCCATATTTATTGTTTCAGTAAGTTTAAATTGTTGGAACAAGGACCCCTTAAAGGAAGCCAGGCAATTTCAAGATGTGGTGGTTATGAGTGCATTACTTGTACGGATGGGTAGTTCTTTGCTTGAACTATTTTTAAAGACCATAAGAATAACTCATCTATATTAAACACTGCTAGAAAAAATATCTGTCCCAGTATATTTCAGATATCAAGTCAGCAAAGGAAACGGGGCCATGGAGATAGTACTGAGGACTATTTGGTACTCACCTCTGTCTCCCAACCCAGTATTTGGTCCCATTTAGTTCAGTGATCAGTGAGAATAAATATTTCTTAGTTACTCTTTGAAAGCTACTTTTATGTTACAGTCTCTTTAGGAAAGTCTCAACATATAAGACTAGTTATGATTGCATTCATGATGGAGAAGGGTAAAAAGGTGCCCTGAGGAACCACATCTTCAGTGCCAGAATTGCAAGTAAGGATTGATGTCCAAGTCTTCTGTCTGTGGGTGAACCTCAATAACTCTTCTTTCAACATGCACAGTTGCCAAAACAGATGGTTCGGTCCTATTATCCCAAGAATCACATGCTCACCTGCATTCAGGTTTCATGGAAAAAGGTCATTACATTGTGGGGAAAGCTATTATTTCCAGCCAAACAGAGTTACTGCAGGAAGAGCGAGTGCCTGTCTGGGTACTCTTTCATCTTGACCCGAACAGAGGACCCTGCTTCCTTCCAAGATGCACATCAACATAGCGTTCCTGATTTCCTTACCTATTATGGTTCATCACTATGACTACCATTGAAGAAAGAGGTCTGGGGCATTTTTAAATCAAAATGTATAACACTTGAGTTCTTTAGTGGATGTTTTGATTTTGGCTAGGATTAGTACATTTTCTTCATAGTAGTTTGTATGGTTTGGGTTTGTGACGAAATCAGTGTTGAAAACACACTGGTGTTTCAGCTGTTGCTGAGCATTGCTTACAGTGTCAAGGGCTTTTCTGCCTCTCACACAGCCCCACCAGTGAGGAGGCTGAGGGTGCACAAGAAGCTGGGAGAGGACACAGCTGGGACAGCTGACCCCAACTGACCAAAGGGATATTCCACACCATTCGATGTTGTGCTCAGCAACCAGCACTGGAGAAAGGAAGATGGAAGGGAGGACATTGGGAGTTACAGTGTCTTCCCAAGTAACTGTTATGCATAATTGAGCCCTGCTTTCCCGGGGATGGCTAAGAATCTGCACGCCAAAGAGAAGCAGTGAATAAACTCCTTCTGTTGTTTTGTTTGTGTGCACAGCTTTTGCCTTACCTATGAAACTGTCTTTATCTCAACGCACAAGTTTTCCCACTTTGGCCGTTCCAATTCTCTTCCCCATCCCACTGGAGGAGAGTGAGTGAGTGGCTGTGTGGTGCTTAGCTGCCTACCAGGGTTAACCCACCACACTGAGTCAACAAATATTGGTCAGGCATGAACAGTCAAAAAAACCTCAGTGAGATGCAACACACCAGCTAGAACCTAATCTAGGTGTCCAACTGTTTCATACCTCTGACATAAAATGGTGTAACCACTCCTTTGAACATGTTCAGGTAAGAAGATATAGTTTCCTTGTAAATACTTAAATACTTTTTGAAGTATTCCTACCCCAAAATAATTAAATTTTAAAAAATAAATTCTTCCACTTGTTTCCAACATCCATCTCATTGTCTGGGATCCTACTCTCTGTTACCTCATTTAGAAACTAGTAGGCCCTTGAGTGGGAAGCCAATAGGCATAGGTCTCACGTCCTAAAGTTGCATTCCTGTGTGAATTCTCCTACCTCTAGTAGGAGTTACTACACCTACAACCTTTCTGTCAGAGCATTACAAGTATGTTTTGTCTTATACACATGGAAAATTGAGATCTGGCACTTCAAACTTTCTTTCAGTTTTGGTTGAAACTGGTCATCAGGTTAAAACTTAAAAGGGATTAGGGGATGTTGTCTAACAAACAGCCAGGGTGTCAACACTACCGTATTTTCTACTGATTTCAGTACAAACTCAGACTAAAAATAAAATAAATGTGTCATGATTTCTACCCATTCTCCTCATTCTAATTTAGAGAAACTATTTTTGTCAGGACCCAGTTAGGAGTGATCATCACTAATATCTGAGATCCCAAGGGTACCATTTAGACAAGAGTGACTGCAAACATCTGTATTTGGCTTCCCTAGAGGCTCAGACTCCCATGTAAGTCAATACACAGCTCTCAACCTATTTGATCATATTATTCAGTAGCAGCTAACCAAAAAGCCGATCCATGGGCTTAATGAGCCATGACTACCTTTCCAGACTGTGTGCAGATAACAGACATGGGACAGGCCTTCTGGTTTTCTTTCCAAACTTCTTAGGTGCATTTTTCCTCAGAAAAACAGAAAAAAAAAAAAAAAGCAAAATTTGGTTTACCACGGACACGTAGAGCAGTTGAATGAAGAAATCGTTAGGAGTCAGAGACATCTGATCTGCTAGTACTGCTCTTCTCAATGTGAAATGAGTCTTTTCTCAGAAGATTACAAACTTGGCTTAAAATAACAACTTTTATGAAATGCTGACCCCTCTGCCCACAGGGGGACCTCTGTTCATGCAAGTTTTCCTTCATTGCAGTGCGCGTTAGAGTTGCATGATTTAACCTTCACCTTCGTCTTTTCAAATGAAGGCTGAGAATATCAAGTCTTTGCTGTTGATTCTGGCAGCTGGGACTTGCTCTAAGAAAAACATCAACTGTTATGTGACTCACAACTGTGTCACGAAACTTCACAGGAATACCAGTGCCTCCCTTCCAGCCTGCTTCGTTCAAGCAGCCATACCACTTTTGAAGGTATTTCGAAGATGTCTTTCCCCCCTATGCCTCTATTTACACTAAATCAGACTAACCAAAGCACGCTATCCTGCATCCAGTCTTTAACTGTTTAGTCATCAAGTTACCCCATGGCACAATTTTGGTCCATAATAACTAACGTGGGCAGTGCCTGTGCCTGCTTCAGCTTAACCATTAGGGTCAGGAGGTAACAGACTAGACTGGCCCCAATACACAGCTTGGATAAGAGGGCTGAAAAGATGATTCAATCGTATGGATATAAGTTGTGCCATGCCACCTGGCCTCACAATCCAAGGCTGAAGCATATTTTATAACCAGGGAAGACACAGATTTCTAGTCCAAATACAGAAAGCATTCAAGAAGGGACTAAGTATTAGCTTCACCAAAGCTTTTGATTTGGCAATATTCAGGCTTAGATACATCGTTTTCTTAATAAAAAAACCTATAAGTGTGTTCACTATCTTGTCAGAGAGCTGCCAGCCTGAATCTTTGCTTTCATAGTCCTCTTGTATTGTGCAGGTCTTGAAAGCTTTCTATCATATCACATTACAACTCACAAGATCTTTCAAGATTTTGAAAATGTATTAGTACTAATCTCTCTCTTTCCCTCTCAGTCTCCCTCTCTCCTTTCACCTGAGTTAGCCAGATGGTAACTAAGGCAACCTGGATTTACTGCTGGATGTGCAGACCATAAAATGTTTTATAACTCTCTAACTCATAATGTTTTTGTGAGAATCTGTGTCATAAACAAACCAGGAGTATAAGAGCCCCTCATGAATAATACAGACATCCTAAGCTTTACCATGGAACCTTTCATGGGTTAAACAGAATCTCCAGATCTCCCTCCAGATACAGACCTGACATCTCCCATCTGTAAAGTCTGCCTGTACTGCATTTTTGGTAGTGGCACCTCATTTTGCCTTCAAACCATGAGCTAGTTCGTTTCCAAAATTCCAATTTAATGGTGTCAAGCAGATGTCCTTAGGGGAATCAAATCTGCTTACCATAAAAATTTAAACCCATAAAATTTGGGGTTTCATCCCGCTCTTACCTAGTTATTGGACAGGACTTTCCCCAACAGCTATTTTGCAGTCTGATGCCTTGCATGGCAGTAACACTAGAAAATAGAGGTGAGATCTGCAGAGGATGAGGAAGCCATCACTGCAGGGATTCATTATAGTGGTGAAAAATATGGATAAAATGGGTCTCACAAGCAGAATAGGTCATTCCCATGTTCTAAGGCAGTGGAGTATATATCCTGTTAATACCACAAAGGCAGTGCTCAAAGTAAAGGAAGACAAATACATCTCAGGAGCCACTTGAGGCAAAAAAAAAACCCCAAAAACCAAAAACCACAACAACTAATTCTCTTCCTCTTCTCCTCAGTGCAGCTTTTTTGAGAACTGCTTCAATACGTTTTATGTGCCACAACCAGAGGAGCAGAAACAAAGCACGCTGTTTCAACGATGTGTCTGGACAGTGTCAGCCTAGAACTAGAAACGCTCGTCTTCTTTCCAGATTGCAAAAGAAAAGGCTCAAAAGCAGGTAGAGAGCTGCCTGGGAATGGTTATTCAAGGTTATCCAGGTTTGGAGAAGGGTATTGTTTTATAGTAAAATATTGCAATGTATTCACAAGCTAATTCAGTGTCTGTCTGAAACTCAGGCGCTCACTGAGCTAAACTCAGCAGTGTCTGCAGGTGACTGCACTCAGTAATGTGATGGGACCCTGACGTCTTGCTGATCAGGTCCTCACTCAACCCGAGGCTGCCTGGACACAGCAAGGCACAGATTCAACACAAGTCTCCAGATCCAGCTCAATCATTCTTCATCGGCCTGTTCCTGCCTCATATTGCTCTCCTTCTGCTTTATATTTGTAGGGTCTTTATAGCCAAACACATTTAGTGTTGCCTCCCAGTGCTAATCATTGCTTTCTTTTCATAATACACTGTTTGCTTTTCCTTGCCCTGGAGCAAATGCTTTTGAGATCTGCAATCTGTGCAGTGCTAGGGCATAGGTATGTAGACAGACTTAGCCACCGTTTATCTGCTGCCCTTCCAGATTCTTCCCAGGGTCACTGTTGTTATCACAGGAGCTTGTAGACCAGCAAGGGCCAGTTTTCAGAACCATCCCACCGGTGATATTTACCCTCCCAGGGACTGTATCATCCACCTGGTGACAGAAAGAGCTGGTGCACAGCATCAGAACATCAGCACACCAAGGTTGTCTTAATGCTTGTCCACTGTCCTAAAAACAGTGTGTGTATGGAGGTCTGCATGACTCCCGTTAATAAATGAAAATGTTGTTTTGCCAAAAATACTGAAAAAAACCCCCTGTAATAGAGAAGCCTTCTGTTTTGATGAGTGTGACAATGCAATTTCTATTCAAAAACCCCTGGCTGAAGTTTGTTTGCAGACGCACCTGAGCTGGATAAGGCTTTGAACTCTCAGACATCGATGTCACCAATGGTTTGATGACAAAGACTTCTGCTGTGATGCTCTGTGAACCAGGGAAATAAAACTCCTGGGATCAGGCACAGCAACGAAGCTGTAGAAGTCGCTTGAGAAATAGAGCAGTCAGTGGTGTAATGACTTGAAAGCCAGAGGATCATGCAAGTGATGATGCCTGTGCTACACACAAGGATTTCAATCCCTTCTCCCAATAAGGGACCTTGACAGATTATAACACCACATTCTGGACAGAGAGATATTGTGCGTCTGATGCCTAGACTTCTATTGAAGTCCAGGATTATGAACTGTAAGTCATTTAGCCCACTTTAGATAAGTATCACTTTCAAATCGGATTATAATTTGCAAAGGTACAACATGTTCAGGGCAAAACTGTGTCAGACACCAAGATAAGGATTCCAGGAGGCTCCGCTGCATGGTAGCTTTGCAGACAAGGAACCAGAGTATTGCGAACATTGTAGTAACACACACACTGACAAAAGAGGCCTTTTTTTAATTCAGCTTGAGACAAAGGTGATTTATCAGACATCCCAAGGCAATTGCCACAGAGAACTGGGGAAGACAGTGCAATATGCAGCTGTTTCTGGTTGCTTGTGGTGCTTTGGCCCACGTAGACGTTATTAATGCTGCTGTTGTTCAGTCTCGTTTTCCTTTGTGCTGTGTGAAAAGCTACGGCATTCACCGCTGCGCCAGTGACCATCCTTCGAACGAATTTTCATTTCCCATTTTCCCCTGCGATGCATTTGTCTATGTCCGGCGAAACAAACGATCAGAAGGGCCGCCAGCTCTGACTCAGAGGGGTGCTGGATGCCACAGGCAGCTTCCCAGAGGAAGCGTATGTGAAGGCTTCTCCAGCACGGCACGCAGACGGTCTCGGGCGTGCTTTGTCAGCTTCACAGAAAATCCGGAATTTAAACGAGGGAAACGCAGGTCTCCCTCCTGCCCCTGCTTCTCCCAGAGACGTCGGTGGAGTGAGTCAGTGATGAGTTGCTCCTGCTGCGTCATCACCACAATCATTGGCGAGAAGCCCGAGTCAAAGGGAGAAGCTTAAGCCACCGAGTTGCACCTCACCGGAGTGCCAAGGCGGGCAGGGGAGGATGACATTCAGCAGCGGGCTCAGAAGCAATTCCCTAGCAGGATTAAGCTGCTTTGAAGAAGAGGCCTACCCTTCCCCTGGAGCCCCTTCTCTGCCAAACTTTGCGTTGGCATGGGAGAGGTCGAACTCATACACAGCCTGATGAGGAAGGAGTTTTGGCTACAGTGTTCTAACCTTTAATGCCGTTGAAAAAGAGGAGGAAAGTGCATAGACTCACAATTGTGGTTCAGTTTTATGTCCAGATAGGTTTGCAGACACAGGAAGATATTGGAAGATTTGGATCCAGTTATTTGCTCTACCACAGCTTTGAGTGAATTAGTTAAACCACTGACACTCAGCTTGTCTTCCGTCAATGCATGTACTTCAAGCCTTTGCTTAGGCATCGTCAACATACTGAAAACAACTGATCAGGCCTCACCTAACCTATGTTCCTTGGGAACACAAGAACGCTCAAAAAAAAAGCAAAAAAATCTGCCATCTTCAGCTGATGGGCTATTCATAGAGCTAGCCCAAAACAAGAGTACGGAGCAGATGTCTGAGACCAGATAGCTGTCCTGCTTATCGGTGGGTCTGGATTCTGGGTATGGCATTTGCACTTTGGAAGTGTCACAGTACAGGGACACTGGTGGATGTTTAGGGGCTTGTAGTGTGTGGGTAAGGGCAGAGAAGAGGAATATATAGTTGGCATCATCTATATCTTTCTAACCTCCACATACTCTGTGGAACAGGAGACCCTGTGTGGTCTTTCGTATTCCTTAGAGGAAGTGCTCAAGGGATTCTTGTCTGACTTTTTTCTTTATTTGAACCTGGATTGTTTCTCCTTGACCTGAGTTCTATATTCTATTTTACTCTGACACCTGCACTTAATTATTGAATTTTTCAAGGATCCACCATTTCTCTTGATTTATGAGACGAGAAAGAGTGACAAGCCTCACTAATCACTATGTACCTCAGTCTACGACATTAAACTTTCAGAAAGGTCAAGAAGGAGCTGCCATGAGAGCCATGGTCTCTCAAGAATAATTTTGACGTGGAAGCTGAATTTATATTCACCAGCCTCACTCACAGCAGCGTGAATTCCTGCCTATATCTGGAAAGGGTGAGTATCATAGCCTTCTGCTGCATCAGCAAGAATATCAGTGTCCAGAATCACAGATTTGCTGTACTCAGTGTTTCTTCCTACTGTCCCTGAATAAAAAACCCTCCTGTTCCAGCTTGTTGCCTAAAGCCAGTTTCTTCTATAGGGACATCACAGTCCTGAAGCTTCCTGGGCCATCGTAACCAGAGAAGAAGATACAATGGGCCTTGCTGTGGCCCAGTATCCCCTTTCATGTTAGGGAAGCACTAATCCTTAGCCTTGGGGTACCGTGAGGATTCATTAACTCATGTTTACATAGTGCTAAGTATTAATTATTAAGTCAGGCTGCCACTGAAGGGAACATAAGGCCTTGGTTTTCTGAATAATAGGGCAAGTGCTTCTTGGAAGGCTCCCACAGCCTATTTGACAGATGCGTGGTGTGACATGTAGGAAACTGCAACCGTGTTTCCCCCTAAGTCATATAACTAATTAAACTCATGAGTTGGCTTGAGCTTCACTGGATAGTGTGTTACTTTGGAAGGAAAACTGCAAAGCTTTGTGAATGTCTGAAGCTCTGAAGGTGAAGATTTACTGATGAAAACTGCAAAGACAACATCACTAGGAATCAAATGGTATTTTTCTTTCAGCAGATTTTCTTTGTGTGTTAAAAAAAAAAAAAAAGGGATGCACAAAGACGTTATTATTTCCCTTTTATGAACAATTATTATACTAACAATACAGCGGCATGCAAACCCCAAATAAAATTAGGACTTTATTGAACAAGTTATTAAGCAGTAAAATAAAAGACAGCCCCTTTTCGATGAAAAAAAGGTCAGTATCTTCTACTCTGCAGCTGAGGAAAGCAGGGAGCACAGAGAAGGGCTGCGGGTTCCCATTTGCTTCACAGATGCTCAGTAACTTCATTGGTGGATGCAACCCTATCATGACCAAGCATATACCATTATGCTAAAAGAGAGTTTATTTCCCAAAGAACAACCTAAGTAACAGAAACAAATGGGACTATGCCACACCAAGAGCCACCTTTTCTGCTCAGTTCTGTGGTTATGTCCTTTCAACTGGAAACAATAAGTGTCAGGGGCCAGACAAGATCTTGACGTGGATATTCAAAATATACACCATGCCTCAGCACAATAGTTGACTCACAATACTATAAGGGTCAATGTCTGATGAAACAGGAGTGTATTTCACTTTGGAAACACAGGGAGCAACAAGGTACCTGGCTATATAAGCATCACTATTTGTCACACATCCATGTGATCATGGTCATGGTCATGGTCACAATTTTATCACTGGACTCTTAATAGTATGTTTGTAACTCCTTACAGCCCCAACACAGCCTCTCCCACTAGCCTGTTTATTATATCTTCACAAATACACTAATCCGCACCTTCACCCTGCAGTTTAAAGGCGCCCCTGCAGCACAAACCAAAATTACTCACAGGGTCAGCAAACTTAAAGGACACCAGCTCCAAAGTGACTCCCCAGGAAACTCCTGCATGGAGAAATTGCAGCTATCCAAGGTCAGGTGGTACCAGGGAGTCAGTGGTATTATTCTTAATTTTTTCCAGGGAAGTTACAGGGCTCAGGGTGAGGGAAATGTCTTCATTATTATCATACCTTGTTGTTTTTATTATTAGCACTACTAGGTATGCCAAATCACCTGTATTAGTAATAGTATGAGTAGTAGTGTAGCAATAACAGTAGTAACAAGGGCATTATTCTTAGGAGCTGTAGTCATGCCTTCAGCTTTACTCTTCTGAAAAATAAATCTCTTAAAGCATCTCAGCTTAGCCGCACTGGAAAAAACAGTTAAGTTTGAGGGAGTGGGCTTGCTGGTGATGTGTGTCTGCTTGAAACTAATATGGCATCTCTAGCACGTTTCCCGTAGGTACCGAGACACTATCAGATGGCAACAGCACTTAGAGTTAACACGGGCAACACCAGAGATGGAAAACAAAATGCACTCAAATAAGTGAGAGAGGAGCACAAGGAGATCCTCATTTGGAGTGTACAGGCTCTGCTCAGATTTACTGTCACCAGTTAACTGGTTCTGTAAGGCAACCACTTATGTGTAACTGATAGGTAGTAAAAAGAATTATTTGATGATTATCCCATTGCCTTTCCATTACTGGCCTGACCTGATAAGAAGCAGCTCCTCTATCCATCACAGATGTGACCGTTCTAACTAAACTCATTTTTCAGACCACTATCAGCCAGCCTTGGCTATTTTTAGTCATAGATTTATGGGGAAAATTCATCCCCTAAATTCAATTTTCTCTGATGAAAGCTTCTCAGAGATTTTTTTTTTTTTTCCCCCAGCATTTCTTCATTGTCTGTGAGTTATGCTTTACCTTCTCTGTCTCAGGTGTAAGTCCCAGAAGGTTATCTGCACCTGCAGGGAGATTGCACTGCCTTCCTATGTTTTTCTTAACTATTGAAGTTCTTATTTTCAGAAGTAACATTTTTCATTCAAATCTCACTGTAAGCTTCAGGAAGTCTTAAAACTAAATAGAATCTATGGTCGTCTATGTGGGTGGGTTTTTTCTTCCTCCTCAATAGACCTTGAGTCAGCTGGTGATCTGTGAGTTACTGTAGAAGTGGGGACATGAGTGAATAACATGGTGGAGGATGCTCACTGTTCAGTTGCATTACTGCTTCAATTATCCTTTAGTACCTCAGATACTCAGTACTCAGTGGTACTCAGATACTACTGCCATCTGTGTTAGGCACTTTGCATCAGTTTGAACAGCAGACAAAGAGTGCAAGCGAAAAAATAACTTCCAGAGAAGGGAAGGGAGTCCTCAGGGAAAATTAAAAAAAAAAATAAATCCCCAGAAAAAAAAAAAATATATCCCAAATAACTCAAACACTCTACTCAGTTGGACATGTCCTGTTCCCCTCTGTCAGCCGTATGCAGGGATGTTACTACAAGCCCATTTCCCATATGTGTTTGGCTCTTCATGGGAAATCTAGTCACCTCCTATTGCAAAAGATGAATATCTGTCTTGCAGAAGGGAGATAATCAAGTTGCAAATGCCAAAGTCTTAGTGAGAGATGTGGTACTGGTGTCTTCTTGGACAATCTGTACCACATGTAAAGAACTAGACCGTGTCCTGGCTGTATAAAAAATACTTTTCAGGCAGAAAGCCCAGCCATGCCAAGAAAATGCTCAGTGAGGGAGGAAAAATCCAACGTAGTCCAGACTTCTGCATCCCCAGACACGTGAAATCTGGCTTTGGATGTGAGGTCTTAGCTTTCGCTCATCCTTGCTTCATCGCTGCTTGAGTTATTAAACTACATTACTTTATTGATTTGGAGGTTTGCATTTCACTCCTCTCAAGCAGCTAAACCTCAACTGCTTCCGCAGGTTGGCAAGGCAAGCACTGAAGGCCAAACACTCTTGGCACCACACAACAAGTCTGGGAAACTGAGATAGTATCTGATACTATCACCCTGACATTCGAAAGTCTGGAACCAGACCTGACCCCAAGAAACAGACTCGAATCTCCTGTGCCGTTTGGTGAAGATGAAATGGAACCAAGGACCAGAACAGAAGGTGTTGGTCCGTGTAGGGACTTGAAAAACTCGCGTCAGACCTAAATTCATGACTTGGAAGGTATGCTTCTTCCCATTGAATCTGCAGCTAGTATTTAGGATGGATGGAGACCCTTCGCTCAGCAGTGCTGGGTTAGATATGAGGGAGCACAAGCCTTGCCCAAGGCCTAGGAGATCTGGCTTTCTCTTTTGCCTACAGCAGAGTATAGATATTCAAAACCAAAAGCCCAGGATCCTATGTGATTTCAACAGGTGCCTGCAAGGGAGAAGTTTAGTTCCTGAATTCTGAGTTTTTAACTCATTTTTTTT
Source organism: Pampusana beccarii (assembly GCA_013399365.1). Classification (NCBI taxonomy): domain Eukaryota; kingdom Metazoa; phylum Chordata; class Aves; order Columbiformes; family Columbidae; genus Pampusana; species Pampusana beccarii. The sequence goes on along the minus strand of VWYH01002497.1, from coordinate 961,138 downwards.
CTAGCCTTTTTCTGCAAAGCAGTAGCTTTTGTCTTGATTTTGAACATCACAACTGCTTTTAAGGGAACAAGTCTCAAAAAACCTCAAAAAGTAATAATTTTCTGCACTAACCAGGTTACTATGACTTTCACAGCAGTTCTCAATCCCTGTTTATAAACCTCATAATCTGGCCCTGAGTGGTGATCACCTGGCAGAAGAGACCAGTAATGCATTGACCCACCACCCTAAGCAATCCCTTGTTATACTGTGACATTATAACGCATTGATGTGCTGAAACATCATAATCCCCTACCCCCAAATACCACCTATAGCAAGATCTGGCCACAAGATAGGCCTGATTTTAAACATCTACAAAGGTTTTAGTGATATGCTGATTACCATCCTGCACTCAGCAACAATTTGGTGGGGGAAACAGTGACTTCAAAAGCAGCTGACCTGTAGGAGTGAGGACAAGAGCAGGAACCATCTTGCTACAGGGAGCAGATAAGTGTTAATTCACAGAATCATAGAATCGTTTAGATTAGAACAGACTCTCAAGATAATGGAGTCCAACCATAACCTAACTCTGGCACTAAACCATGTCCCTAAAAACCTCTTCAATATGTCTTTTAAACACCACCAGGGATGGTGACTCCACCACTGCCCTGGACAGCCTGTTCACTGCTTCACAACCCTTTCAGGGAAGAAACTTTTTGTAATATCCAACCTGAAACTTCCCTGTCTCAACCTGAGGCTATTTCCTCTCGTCCTTGATACCACACACTGAAAAAAGGCTTGAAATAAAGACTTTGCAGTGACAAATGGTGCCTCCTCTTCCCTTGCAATGTGTCCACAGCTCTCTGTTTGATGCCAGTGCCCCTTGGCCATCCTGCTGTATCTTCCCACCAAGCTTCTTTTCACTGCTCCTCCTGTCCTTCCTACTGTCATTGTCCTACACCGCACAATCCTCTGTGCCTGCTATGGGCCGTATGTCTGCGTGTCTGCCTTGTGACAGCCACTGGGAACTTCACTAAATGTTCCTCTTTAGAAAACAGCAGCTCGATTTCCAGCTCTGGTTTGTGTTTGTAGAACTAAGATGCCGCAGTGACAGGGGTTACATGAAGGTCTCCTCTCCCTTGTTCCTTCTCCCTCCCATCCCAGCAGTGCACAGCAAGGCTGGGATGTCCACCCAGGGGCTCCCCAACAGTGTCTCCCCATAGGAAGGGGGAGCCAGCTGCACTGGCACTGATCTGATGCCCACCCTGGCATCCAGATCTCCCAGTAAAAGAGATACACTCTGGTCCCTGGTCCACCCCTCCCTGTGTAAGGAGAGACATAGATAGTACCTCATCCCGTTCTCAACATCTCAGGTGTTCTGTTTCCCTAGGGGATATAGCTCAAGTGAATTAATCTCCCTGCCAGGTCATTCAGCTCGCTACAGGGATAGTTAACTGCACGTCCCCTGAGGACCACGGGAATCGGTTTTACTATTCTGCAGTGCTGTGGACCTTTGCTAGGACTAATCCTCTGCATTACGCTGATCTGTTTCTCACTGGGTAGACTTTGATTGATTAAGGATGTAACTGTTTCTCACACTACCACCAACCATCTTACCTTGGCATCAAGAAAAGTACTGAGACACTCAGGGAGAGATGTAAAAACCCCATGGCATATACCTCCATAATCAGGCAAGATAAACCCAGCTACTTTTCTTTTACTAGTAACAACATCTGCTACAAAACTGAATTATGAACAAAGCAGGGCTGTCTCTGTGGCAAGTGCTCCACTCAGTGATGCTTGTTCTCAGGCAAATTGAAATAAATGAACTGCAGCATCCCCAAACCCAGACTATTCATGGGTTACACCCGTAACCCAAGGAGCTGGGCTCTGGGCCAAGAAATTCGTTCAGGGAGAGAACTGTTTTCTCAGGACACAGTCTTAGTGGAATGAGTCTGTTCCTGCCATATCAGCCTGTTACCTATGTCTCTGCAGTGTTACCTTAGAGCTCTTGCAGGCTCAATGGTCTCAGCACAAAGCTCCTGGGTCTGCTGCATATCAAAGACCTTCTGGCTTAACAGTGGCCATGAGAAGATTCTTCTTGCTCCCACATACCATGCTGCCAGGCATCCTGTGGGGTGTGAGGGAATGTACAATCCCATTCTCTTGGGATTTTGGATTAATTAGTACTGTTGGATTATCTCAACAACTTCATTTTGAGGACTGGCATGACAAAAGAAAGAGAAGACTTGGTATTTGCTCATTACCTCTAAATCACTTTATTTCAAGCTGGGCTAAGGTAAGAGCAAATAGTGGTAATACCAGATAGAGTACATAGTGTAGGAATAGATAATGCAGTTCACAGACACTTTACTATAAATACGTTACTTTCTAGTCTAGCAGGTTTCAAAGTTTCTTTCACACTCTGTGATTCATCTAATAAGCTGAAAGATGCTTCTCAGCCTTCTTATTCAAGGACTTGTACAACCCATTCACCATCTGGCTCCCTCACAAAAGGCAACCCGTGCATAGAGCCCTTCACTCTTTTATGATTTAAGTTTGCAGTTTCTTCTGATCCAAAAATTTCCTACTCAGTCGAATGCTGCAGCATCCCATTCCCACACCATGGCCTGGCCCCGCTAGCATTCGAAAGAGTGATGTCTTTTGGATATAGCCTAGTGCAATTTCTGTTTGCCCAGATGGTCAATGAAGATATTTAATGAACATTCCTGTGGTCAGGGGATAAATTATTAAGTCACTGTAGAAGAAAATGATCTTCCTCCCTGCAATGGGCATAGTCAAATGCCAGAATGAAGCCTCGTTATTCATCTTTAGATTCTACAAAGCTGTGTAAATTGACAACCATATTTCATCCAGCTACATAAATGGCACCGAGGTGTGTGGCCTACGGTTGGATTTTGATCCAGACTATATTGGGATGTTAAGGAATCTGTGATTAAACGATCCATGAGTTCTACTTTTGAAGGAAACATCAGTAGAACCATGCTAGTCCCACCTAATCACACAGCACGACAGTTGGTGAGGTTCTTTCTGGCAAACTTGTGAATGCCATTAGAAAAAAAATGGTCTCAAGAGAGACTCAGCACTGGAGTCTAACTGGGCAGAAACATTCAGTTCTTCGAACACTGAGTGCCAAGCAGCCCGTTATTGGCTCTGTGAACATCACCTCTTCTTTGGCAATGGATACCTTCTTGTATCTCATTCCTTTTAAAGAGTCTTTATTCTCTAAAGTCTTGGACTTCACTGTCCTTTCCCATTTTCAAAAGCTTATTTATTTAATTTGTCAACAAATTAAATATGTACCAGCTAGAATAGTTTGCTCAGGGCCATGTCCATTCAGGCTCTGAATATCTCCAAAGATGGAGACTCCACAAACTCTCTGGGTGACCTGTTTCAGAGCCTGGCCCTCACCCCCACTCCCATCTTCTGCTTTCCAGTAGAAATGTTTTCTCTTACGTTTAAATGGAATTGCCTCTATTTCAGCTTCTGTCATTTCCTTTTGTCCTGTCACTGGGCACTACCGAGGACATCTCAGACTTCACAAGGTGGTTCCATCGTCTTTACTTCGCTCCGTCAGATATTTATACACATGGATAAGATCCCCCTGAAGCTCATCTTCTCAAAGCTGAATAGTCTCATCTCTCTCGACCTCTTCTCACATGTCAGAGGCTCTAATGTCTGAAACGCCTTTGTGGCCCTTCACTGGACTCATTCCAGTACACCCTTGTCTCTCTTGTATTGAGGAGCCCAGCACCTGACACAGCACTCCTGATGGGTCTCACCATTGCTGGATAGAGGGTAAGGATCACCTCCCTTCATCTGCTAGCAACACTCTGCCTAATACAGCCCAGGAGGCTGCTGGTATTTTTTTGCTACAAAGACACATTGCCAGCTCATGTGAAGCTTGTCCACCAGGACCTCTATGTCTTTTTCTGCAAAGCTGCTTTCCAGCCACTTGCTCCCCAGCCTTTACTGGTGCCTGGGGTTATTCCTCCCAGTGGCAGGACTTGGCATTTCGCTTTGCCGAACTCCATGAAATAACATCAGCCCATTTCTCCAGCCTGTTGGGGTCCCTCTGAAAGGCAGCACAACCCCCTGGTCTCTCAAACACACCTTACGATTTCCATTGTGACCATAATATGGGACACCCAGAAATCTGATGCAGGACATCTCAGTTCTACTCTCAGAGCCAGAAGAGTGAAAGTCAGATATCACAGAAAGTGTCTTTAGGAGTCCAAGATCCTTATTAGTTTTGGATCTGAGGGCAGCTCTCCCTGTCGTATCTCATTATCCTTCACTGCTCACCAAAAAGACCGTATTTAAATATCACAGCGCTGGTGCATACACTTTATTTCAGCCTTCCTGTGTGTTAATCTTATTACTATTGATTTTCTGAGATTTTGCGGCAGGCATGGCAAACGGGTGTCTGCCTCACGCTCTCTGCACAGCGCTCCCCTCACACGTCATTGCTTTCACAAAAATGAAAGCTCCGTATGCCACAAAGTTTTACTAACAAAGAACCTTGAGAACAAGTCACCTTACAGCTCATTTTCGTTGAACTCTTTGCTTGGTTTTGTATTTATCTCATTGGTTTGACTTTGCTGACTGAGGTTGATCTCTGCAAGGTGGCGGTGAGATTCTGCTTCTTCCCTTGCAGAGGCAGAAGGACAGCAAGAGTGCAGGCGAGCACTTTCGTGAATCTAGGGCACATTTCTCTCCCTCCACTGCCCTTTGCAGGAGCTCTACTAGAAGGGCCTCATTAGGAATTCTTACTCACGGCAGCTTCAAGCCATCTGTTGCCATGGAAGAAAGTGCTTGTTGAAAGCATTTATTTTCCTAAATAGTTACTGAACAGTTGGTGCTGTCTGGTGTTTGGGGTACTCATGGAGGGTGGTCAGTGTTCAAACAGGACCTGTCTAGACAAACACTTTCAGTCATGCTTTTCGCTAAAACACACCCAGTCTCAGAACCTGGCTGAATCCCAGTAGATGTCAGTTGAATCTACGAACGCCTTTCCTGCAGTTAGAACAAGACTCCTGCTCTTTCTAAATTTCTCCTCAACAACTAAAGTGGTCTCAACCAAATGATGTGTAGAACTCAGAGTTTCACAGAGCCGTGAATCACTGCCCACCTCACAAGCTGTGGTTTTGTTTGCACAAGAGAAGGCGGCGTTGTTCCTATATTAGAAGATGAGGTTGTGCCAACTGGGTTTCTGTCTCACTTTTCTGATGGGTTATTCTGCAGGCCAAGATCTGCTCTGCACTCCCTGAGAACCAGGCCCACGGTGATCCTTTAGCCCTTCCTGTGGTGGTTTAAAAGGCTGGTAGGACCTGAGAAGCTGGCTGGTGCCTCCCTCTCTGTGAAGGAAGGCTCAGATTATATTTAAACTATTCACTATAATCGATGCCATCTGTGTCAACCATTAGATATACCCACTGGGAAGGTGCACAAGTGTGATGGGGAGCGGCTGAGGGAGCTGGGGGGTTCAGCTGGAGAACAGGAGCTGAGGGGAGACCTTCTGATCTCTGAACTGCCTGAAAGGAGCTTGGAGCATGGAGGGGGTTGGGCTCTGCTCCCAAGGAACAAGGGACAGGATGAGAGGAAATGGCCTCAAGTTGCACCAGGGGAGGTTTAGATCGGATATTAGGAAAAATTTATTCCTGGAAAGGGTTATCAGTCATTGGAACAGGCTGCCCAAGGGAGTGGTTGAGTCACCATCCCTGGAGGTATTTAAAAGATGTATAGATGAAATTCTTAGGGACATGGTTTAGTGACAGAGTTAGGTTTGGCTGTTGGACTCTGATCTTGAGGGTCTTTTCCAACCAAAATGATTCTACGATTCTAAGGCAGTGAGCATCACAACCAGCTTTCTCCCAGGATTAACTAAAGAAGCAAACAAGCTCAGTGTTCTGAGTCGCTGTTCAAAGCACAAACCGGTGGCTATTTCACAAGGAACTGATGGGAGAAGCACTGCACAGGGCCTGCGTTAACAGAAGCTGTCACAGGATGGCAGATCGAAGGGCTGGGGAAGCAATGGAAATCCTGACAGTACGACCCTGAGAGAAACAAGGACAGATGTGTTGTTGCACTGGTTACAAAGAGGTTATGAGCTGAGCAAAGACACTGATATCTGCTGTGTTTGGAGAAGTGGGGCATTGTTCATTCGTCAGAAAAATTTAGACTGTGTTAGAGAAGCATATTTAGTCTATAATCAATCAGTAATACCTATGTCAATAAAGTAAACATGAAAGTAGTAAATTAAGTACAGTAAGAACAAGAATAAAGAGACAGGAATACACCAGACTTCTTGGGCCCCATAGCGGGACAGGCTTTGATTTGCAGAACCCAGAAACTCAACTACTCTTCCTTTGGTAGCCAGCTCAGCGTTATTACAGAAGCTGTCCCGTCGTTAGAGGTGAATTGTAGGAGCTGAGTAAGGTCTGATCCACTGATTTTACAGTGGGGAAAAAGCTGCAGATGCCTTTGCAAAGTGCTGTGGAGATTTTCATTCGTTCACCTGCCTCCACAATAACAGCAGAGACGGTGTTACTGAAATCTTGACCACTTGAAATCTTGGCCGAACTTTGAAATGGGAAAAAAACAGATATTCATGGATGTGACCCATTTGAAGAATAACCTTCAGGTTTACCACATGCAGACAGGGAAAAAAGAGATTTCAATTTCTTTTCCAAGTCACAGTCAACACCCTCTTCGTATCCTTTTCCTTGCTGAAGGATCCTAATCTCTCATGAATGCTGATGGGGCAAACATACACCTCAAAGACCAAAAACTATTGTTAGGTTGGTAGTCACCTGTAGGAACTGGTCTGGAATTGAGGAAAGCGTGAGTGCATTTTCCAGCTGTGTGATCAGCATGCACCATTCAGAAACGCCATGTAATTTGTCGGTTTGTAAAATAATGAATCTAATATACTGCTTTTAATTTCAATTTTATCTTTTTTCCCCATCTAGATTTTAATAGATACCTTTTCATTTAAAGGGTTGGGATTTCAATGCATACTACCACTACTATTACTACCACCACCAACGGGTTATTATGTATATTTTCACAGTTATTAGAGAGGACAATCCAATGTCTGCTATATTTCAGGACTTCTCACTCTTTTAAGAGATTCCATACCCTTCTCTGAATCATCAAGTCTGTACAAACCAGCTTCCCTCACATCCTGTTTCAGTCACAAGGCTGGACTAGTTCTAGATTAGTTTATGGTTGGACTCAGTGGTCTTGACGGCCTCCTCCAACTGAAATGATTCGATGATTCTATCTCGTGAGGTGCCTTCCAAAGTGAATTATCATATGATCTTGTTCTTTTCTTGTAATTGGCAAATGATGCTTGGGCTACACATTTTATCTGAAAAGGTGTCTCGTTGTCTGGCTGTTGTGGTATCAAAGGTGTCCAGTTATTGAAGTAAATAGTAACTAAAGAGCTTGGTCAAGTGTACTGTAGTGTGTCAGCCAAGGGCAATACTAAAACTGAGGAGAAAGGAACAGCAGAGAAATTTGGCTTAACTATTCTCTATACGCAAAATCTATGACATTGCGGAATGATCTGCAACAGGATGCAACAGAAGGAGCATCATTTCAGTTACCTTAAATACAGACTAGGCTGAAATACAGTGCAATAGGAAAATGGAGACTTCTTGAAGTGCTTGTAACAGGGAATCATAAAATAAGAAAATAATTTGGTTTGGGAGCACAACTGGATCATCTAACCTCTGAATAAAGCAGAACCAACTTCAAAGTTAGATCAAGCTCCTAAAGAGCTTTCCCAGTCAAACTTTGATTATTTCAGAGTTGGTACTGGGGCAACTTGTTCCAGGGTTTGACCCTTCTGCTTGTAATTATTTTTTCTCTGGTGCTTAATGGGAATTTCACTTGCTGCAGCTTGTGTCTGTTGCTGCACAGCTGCAACTAGAGCCTGGCTGCATCCTCTCCATAACCACCCATATAACGTGGGAATGGTCCCATCTTTAGAGTGCTGTTTCAGTTCTACTGAAAATCAGCTGAGTTGCACTGGGCTGAAACAAAAGGACAAATCTAGCTTATCGTTCTGTGGATTCACAGAATGTTACATTTCCTCATCCTTGGTGCAATAATTCTTCAGGGTCCCTGCGTCATTTCCCAACTTGCTTTTCTTTACACGTGGATCTCAGCATTGCCTTTCATGATGCAGAGAAAAATAACTGCTTAATACCTCCTATCCCAGCGTCTACTCTTGGTACCTCACTGGGATACTGCCATGGAAACAGGGATAGTTTGAAATAAAAACAAATGTGCTCACTTTTCTTATTTTTCAGTAGGGACTTCAAAATTTACTGCGGTATAAAACAAGCTGTGTATCATCTGCTTATTGAAGATCAAATGCAAATGTTTCTTTTCACTCTTCTGGAGCTCTAAATCACTGCCAGGGCATATTGCCTCAGAAGCATCCTTAGAGGTGGTGCATAACTTCATGTAGCCTCCTGTCCAGAAGTTAAGTAGATGAGAAATATCATTGCCCTTCAGCATGGATTGCACAGTTAAAGCTCAAGCTGAACCCAAATGGAAGGCAACACGTACTGGAGACAAGCAGAGCCACAAAATCAGCTGCTAGAAAATAATCTAGGCTATGCAAGTCATACAGCCTCCTAGCTGTACTTTCACAGAATCACAGAATGTCAGGGATTGGAAGGGACCTTGAAAGCTCATCCAGTCCAATCCCCCTGCCAGAGCAGGAACATCCAGATGAGGTTACACAGGAAGGTGTCCAGGTGGGTTTGAATGGCTGCACAGAAGGAGACTCCACAACCAAAAAAGGAAAGGGAAAGGTCATTTTTTTACATATGATAGGGGTGCATAGGAGGGTCTTCACAAACACACCAGCATCATTTTTTCCCTCTGTGATCACTTTCTTGATGAATCGATGGAGTCAAGCACCACTGAACTGGAGAGTTGACTCCTCTGTTTGCAGAGGCAGCAGCATGAACCTCCCAGCTGATGTGACTGCGATTTATTCAGACTGACTTCTAATAAGGGGCACCAGAGCATGGTTTTCAATAAAGTCAATGGAAATGAGTAGTTACAACATCTAAGTCAGCTAGCTGGAGGAGGCAAAGGGTCTGTGTACAGCACCATTTCTCCCCACCGTCTGTTGAGATCTGTAAAGAATCTCAGTCTCTTTTCAAGTTAAATGCCACAGTAGAGGCCTAAGTCCATCTTAGGAGGTGGCTAGAAGGAAGGTAATTTCTTTTCACATCCTTGATCTTTCTCACTGTATTGAGATTTCCGCTAACGAAAACTTTTGGCATCATTTTGAATGCTGCTTTTATAACCCAGACACTTGCCTGTCAACGGCCTGTCTTTCTCAGGTGGGGAATCACTCTCTGCACTAGTGCCAGTGCTATGGGACACAGGGAAATTCCTCCTGACTTGAGGAGATGGTCCAGACCCACCATTGAGCCTCTGGCAGCTTCCCAAGGGATGGGCACGATGTGGCAGCACTGATGACTGCACTTGTTTCTTTGCTCCCGATTTCTCCAGCCTTTTCCCAAGTCAGTGGTCAAAGAGCTTACGTCTCGTTATGAACTTTCACGGAGTCACGTTGTCGAAGAGAGGCTGACTTGCAACTGTCCTTAGGTACAGGGTCACCTCTTCCTCTAGAAGCAGAGAGAACAACCCAGCTGTCTTCCATTCTCTGCTCAGCATAGAGCATTGCATTGCAGGCAACTCACGGGGCTCCAGCCACTGCAGGGCCATCCATCTCCTGCCTGACTTCGCCTCTCCCTGAGCTGTTTCAGGGGAGAGGTGTTCAAGTAGCAGTCACAACCAGACTGTGTTTTCTGTTGCTGTTTCTCTGGTAATCAGACAGCTACACTAATAATCATGTCCTTACAACCCTGGCTCCTGCTTATCACAGCCTTCTCTAAGAATGAAAGCACACTGTGACCTGTTCACTCAGCCATCCGTCACCTCGCTGTCCTGAATGATTAATGTCTACCTATCAGAGCCTGCACACCGCTCTCCCTGGGAGGCAAAGAAGCTGCATGTACAATGTTTTGAGCCTGGTAGTAGATGGGTACGAACGCCTGATCATTACCAGGGAAGTCCAGAGTGCTGTGAAAATGTCTACAAGAGACTGTGCTTTGCAGGAAACTTATTTTAAGTGTGCTTGGATCATGCTCCATTTAAGCTTCCTCCTAATTCACCAACATCAGTTCAAATTTCCTGCTGTGTCCATTTGGAGTGACAAATCTATTGTGTCTGTATTGAGAGACTATGTTTAACTAGCCATTGTGTCACTGCTGCTATATCTATGGGACAAGTCTTGATTCCAAGTGTCTCCTTCACGTTACACTGCTTCAAACGTGGAGTCACAGTCTTGTTCAGGATGGGAGTGACCTCAGGAGGTCTCTAGCCCGACCTCATGCTTCAAGTTGTGCCAACGCTGAGGTCAGACCAAGTTGTTCCGGGCTTTTTCCACTTGGGTGCTGTAGTAGACCTTGGCTAAGGGACAAACTCCCACTCAGCTACTCTCTCACTCAACAGGACAGGGTAGAAAGCAAGAACAGAAATCTTGCAGGGTGAGATAAAGGCAAGGGGACCACTTAGGAGTTACTGTCATGGGGAGAACAGACTCAAACCAGGGAAAATTAATTTAACATCTTGCCAATTAAAGCAGATGTGGCTGCTGAGAAACAAAAACACCTTTCCCTGACCCAAGGGTCTTTCCCATTCCCAGCAGCAGAATATGGGAGAGGAGTTCCCCATTAATTAATGGTAACACTCCCAGGAGAGTGCTGTGTGTTTGTGTATTAGATTATAAACACTCTTTGAGACCAATTCACCTCAGTGTTGTGCGAATCCACTGCCAAGCTGAATGGCCCCATTTTTGCTTGGCATTAAGCACAACCACAATCAAATTTAAACGTAATCTTGAATATAAGACTAAAGTAAGAATAGGAGGCTTTTTTCTCAGTCTGTCTGGGTCTGCCTTGGAGTCACGTGTTTAAAACAACCTTATAATCATAGAATATCTTGAGTTGGAAGGGACCGAAAGGATCATTGAGTCCAAGTCCCTGCTCCTTGCATGGCTATCTGAAGTTAAACCGTACGACTAAGGGCATCATTGAGATGCTCCTCAAATTCTGACAGGCTTAGGGCCATGACCACTTCCCTGAGGAGCCTGTTCCAGTGACCAACCACCCTCTAGGTGAAGAACATTTTCCCAATTCCAATCTGAACTTCCCCTGACATAGGTTCATTCCATTTCCATGTGTCCTATAGCTGGTCACTAGGCAGAGGAGACCAGCACCTCCCTCTGTGCAGCCCCTCAATTCTGCTGGTTCCTTGGATGGGCTCCTTAACTGTCTTTGGGCATGCCCAACTTGCTAAGAGCTAGTAGCAGTTTAAGTGGAAAGAATATTTCTGATCCTGACCAGAATGGGGTTTGAGCTAGCTCCTGTGTGAAAAGGTCTTTGACTGGATACAGGAGTACAGCAGTTTCCTACAAAGACTTAACTGGAGCGGAGTAGGTCAGGCAACACCCCAATAAATTTGAGGTAGAATAAGTGTCTCTGTGTATTTGTCCAGAAACACACACTTCATCACAACTGACTGGAAAACTCCACACAGCGTGGCCATGGGCTGAGGAGAGACCCAAGGCCAGGTTTTACAGCTCATCTGACGCACAACAGCTTGTTAAGACACTAATTTTGTGACAGGTGTGAACCCCTGTGCTATCATCTGTCTGTGTGAAGCCTGGAGAGCTGAGAAATGCCTCCAGACCCCAGTTCTTTCAGCCATTCCAGTAAAGACCCAGACACATAAAACTCGTCTGCTACAAGAAACTAGATGGTTACTCAATGGTGGGACCCTTGCTCCTGATATCAACGTGGCATGGATTTAAATGATCGAAGGCTGGCCAAGATCATAAACTTGAAATTACCCAACTTTGATTTTCACAGACTATGTTTGAGATTCCACTTACCAAGCGGGCTCCCAGAGCTCTCTCTTTTACTAAACCAGCATCTGGTTACCTGTTGTTTGTCTTGTTAGTGGATCTGCCAGACTCGATTGACTTGTTTGCATTTGGGAATCCTGACAAAATCACATTTTGCAAAGCTGTATTGGCCTACAAGCTGTTGCAAGGAAGTGGAGAATGTCCACAGGACAACAAAGACAGCATGATTTGCGTTCTAGATTCTCTCCCTCCCTCCGTCCCTCTCTCTCAGGAGAGCAGACACTAATCATTGCCTGTAACAGCACTGGGTGATTAATTTAAGTGATTAAGCACCTGGGGATTCACCTTCACAGAGAGATCGATGGTTTGAATGTTTCCTAGATTATTACCCTTACAGCAATTACCTCCCACAGACACTTGCTCTTGTGCTAATGAGCCAGAAGCTATTAGCACCCACGTCCTCCATCTACATGTTTTATAGTTGCAGGAGGGCTCTTCCTTGGTGTCCACATGTTTTGGGCAAGCAAATTTACAATGTGAATGGAAAAGTCTTTCCTGTAGACATTTTGGGAAGGAAAAAAATGTAGGCAAATTGTGTTAGTGTGTTAGGAAGAGAAGTGTATAATGAACATGAAATCAGAGCCAAGGAGAGCAGAATCAGGCTGTCGGTGATGGGAACAGTGCTGGGATTTACCTTCTCAGTGTGAGTAGCCAAGGCAGGAAGACCATACAGGTAGAACTGTTGAGGTGTTATAACTTGTACCAATCTTCTGGGTTGACTCAAATAAGCAAAGTGCAGCCCTGGTGTAGGTTATGCCTAGATTAAACTGTTTAGTGCAAGGCTGAAAAAAATGAGGTAAGATCTCTTATTAATTCTGACTAGTTAAATAATTCACATTCTATTAATCGCTGCTCTAGCCTCTCCTTTTTCACCACATCTGCATTCAGCTAAGTCTTGCCTCTGTGATGCTGGTTTTTACATGACCACACAACAGTTTGGCACATATCGTCCAAAAGCTCTTGCATCAAAATACAGATTAATTTAAGCCATCAGTCCAAATATTCCTCTTGTTTACACTAATATAAATTCAGTGAGCCAATATCAGATTTATTCTGAAATGCAGAGTCCATACCATGACAGCCAGAGCCCATGCACAGTGTAGGGAGAGACAGAAACACAGAAATAGAAGCTGGGATCACTTGTGCTGCACAGTGTTTCACAATGGCAATGTGAGTCTAGAACGCAGGGACATCACCTTCTTGGTCCATCTCTGTTCCTTGTTTCCTTTTGCCTCTTGGGAAAATAATTTCAACTCACATCTCCAAAGGCAGAAACAGGGACTTAAAAGAGCAGGCTGACTGACTGCAGCCCCCTTTTTAGACATGGAAATTCTTGCATTTTATGAAGTAGAAATAACAAAAGGAAAGCACAGCAACAGCGCTGAATGTGAGCATCATCTAGAGGTAAAACTCATAGCTTGAGATCAAGGTCACTCATGTTGCGAGTTGGCCTCTTTTCCTCTCATTTCTCTGTACAACCCAGCAACCCTCTGTTCTAAAACTCCACAGATGTGTCAGCATCTTGCAGTCTGTCTCTGTATCCTACTATTCAAAATGCAGCTGCTAACACTCATCAGACACTACAACAGCGAAACGCAAGATAAAAGCTGCTGCTCATGTTGCACTGTGCGGCACGGGACACCAGAGGATGGTGTAAACTGTTCTTCCTTGCTTGAAAATTCAGCTGCTGGCTTTCGTCTAGAGGAGGACACCAGATAAAGCTGAGTATGGCACGACTCACTGAGGAGATGCTCTTACTGCCCTATGGCACCAGCGATCTAGTGTCTCCCTTTCCATGGGCCCTCTCCAGCAGATAAGTGCAAAGTGGAAACAGGTGAAGGGTCAGGTCTGAAACTCCTTGTGACCAAAATGTACCATATGTCCTCCTTTTATTCAAACCTGAGTCTAGCGTCACACTTTGGAATTACCAAGTTCATTCACATACCTGAACTTCCAGTGTGAAACTACCTGTTGTGACACAAGACCATTAGTGTATGAGATACGTAGATGCAATGTGGCTGTCAAAAGATTTCTTTCTTCCTCTCGATCTTGACTAGGGGGCAGAAAGGGAAGGTTAACCTCCAGGTGCAGTCCATATAGTCCGAGGTGGTATAGGTCAGTAGTTTCTATCCCTAACACTCCAACCTTCTTGGAAACCAAGTGACACGCTCCCACCCCAGCCAGACCTGGAACAAATAACCACAGTGCTGGGACAGGGCAGCTCAACTGAATCCATAACAAGCGTTAAAGCCAACAGTTTCCATTAATAGCCACTATGTAAGCGGCATAGTACATCGATTTCATCCAGGAGAACATTTTCTTCCTTTCCTTCAACAGTCAAAGTTTCCCAACAGTAAAACGCTGAAGGCAAGGATAATCTGAATACAAGCAGCAACTAGTCTTTTATACCCACTTCAGTGGCTGAACTTGGACTGATACACTGATTGCAGGTCTTCCAGAGCTTTTCGTTTCTGTCTTTTAATCAAATAACATTTTTTTTCCTGTCTGTGAAGATCCTAGAAATATATGGGGTTTTTTTTTTCCCTAAAAAAAAGTAGTTTTGTTTGGGTGTTTTATTTTGGTTTTTGTTTTAATAACGGAAATAAATATTTTCCTTCTCTCAGTTCTAAATGTTTTGGTTTGTTTAATTGGGTATTGCTTTGTCCTGGAAGAGTGAGAAAGCACAACAGGGAAGAGCTCATTTACCTTTTCTGTGCTGCTCATTATTTTGTACACTTCCAGCACAATTCCCTCATTTGTCCCCTCTCAAAACTCACTGTTTTCTACAACGAGCAAGCTGAGCTGAGGACATTGCCTTAGGTGAGAAAGATGCAGAGATTTGGTCACAGCATGATTACAGACACAAACCCGTTTTCAGCAACTGAAATATTTTGTTTTCTGTCAACCGAGCAGTTGATGTGTACTGAGCAGGCTCTTGCATTTTGCTGCAGGATGCTTAATTTCTTTCGTCTTCTGAGACAGGACTCAGGCACATAGCAGCAGCCAAACCCTGAACAATCAGGCATCTTGTGACTTTGATTCAGATTTATGGAGATATTTATAAAGATATAGATGAAAGATTTGAGGGGTTTTTTTCTGCATTTTCCCCACATCTCCTGAATTCTAACATGCTTGTGTTTGTTAAGAAAAGTTTAGCATGCAAGGTCATCTTAAAATTCTCCTGGGCGTGCTGCTGCACTACCTGGAGCCCTTTAAAATGTGGTATTCTAATCTATATTAATGATTGCCTAATAAATTATTCTAAAAGGGTTTTTTTTTCTTGCAAAAAGGGTGGATGGGCTTCAGCGACCATTTGGCTTGTCTGTGCACGCTAGATAAATTGAGATGAAATAATATGCCCACAAATACCATTCCAAAAAATAAAGAATTGTTGATCTTAATTACTAACAGAGATGTTATCTAACGCAGCACAGAAAACGCACGTGAGATTGCTCGGGTATATTTATCTGTATTGTTAAAGCTGTTTTTCTTCTTTCTGTGCCATAAGAACTTCTGTCTTCACCATCAGAAAATGAAGTTTCCACAAGCTTTTTTTGCTGTCATTTTTTTTGATGTAAGCAAGGAACTAAATATAGGGTATGTTTAATACTGACTGCATCCCAACACACGGGATGTGTTGGCTCTTCACTCATTTATGAGTCTTATACACAGCAAGAACAGATGAAGGCTATGACGACAAGCCAATCTCACTCTTCTTATAATACAGAACTTTTACCATTTACTTTCTGCATTAAAGCACTGGTTGAACACATGAGAGTGCACAACGTAGTTGGTCTCTGTTTTATCACTACATGCCATGGCAAACTTTCTGCAACCGGTTACTTATACTCATGGTTAACTTTTCTCACTGTTCTTGTAGACATTTTCCCTTGTCAAAGGCTGCTGGTAAAGTGTTTATCAAATACTAAACCTTAGCTCCAGGAACCTTTATTAGTAACCTTGTGAGTGGAACGCTGATTTCCTCAAGTCACCAGAAGTTATGCTGTTCACTTTGGTTTCCCAATATCTTGCACTTCAGCTCAAGTTAAAGTGATTGAGTCCACAAACAGCTAACTCCAGTCCACCATGCACTGACACTTCTCTTATGCCTCCCCTAAGCACTTTCCTCTTGCTTATTCTACACTGCAGTCTTCCGGGAAGAGCGTGGTTGGGTATTTGATGAAGGTTCATACTTCACTCTGCACATACTTTTGTCAAAAAAGCTTTTATTGCAATGCAAAATATCTTCTGTATATGACATGTTTCTCCCCCTCAGCCCCCTTAAATTTAATGAGTAATCCTTTCTGGGTTTGTACATTGTGATTCTTGTGTGTATGTATGAATATATATACATATCTGTATATCTATCAATCTATAGATATTATATTAATACAATCATATATAAATCTGGACCTATATCATTTTATATACACATATCACTAGATACATGTGTGTGTACATATACATATATATACATTACATATACACTATATACACATATATGCACACACATACATATCGTATAATCATAAACATCTGTTGGTTGTCAAGGGACTTTTCTTTAACAAAATAAGTTCCATCAGTGGATTTTACTTCTGTAGTGCAATTTTACAGGAAGTTAACATTTCCACATTCAATATAAAAGAAACAATATACATTTGAAAACGTGCCATAGGACTTTTAATGAAAAAATTAGAAAAGTGCATTATTTTACAACACTACAGTAAATGATTCTTTTTTTTTTTTCCTCTGTAAAGACATTGTAAAATATATACAGGGTTGCTTAGTGCATTCATTACAAAAGAAAGATGCAATCCCTTGCATAAATTACATATTGTACAGGGGTTCGCTGTCTACTTGGACTTGTAAACATTTGTGTGATACAGTTTTCATTCTTTATGTAAGCTGCAATACATCTTATTTTCATTTGACTCTTGTTGCATTCTAACTCCAGTACGGCATTCTAAGGCCATGTGTGAAGGCATCCTCTCCTGTTACAGAGAAGGCCAGAAAAAGAAATGAAAACACAAAAGAGTCTTTAATTTGGTTTTTCGTAATCAAGTTATCACTGGTTTAACAAATCGCATCTTGATGCTTAGGACCTGCTCTTTCTCCTTTGCTAGGACCAGCTCAACAACTACATTAAAGTTAGAGGTCTGAAATGAGCAGACAAAACATTTTCCAGGAGGTAAATTTCCAGTGCAGTCTCCACAGCCAAGCATCTCCTCTTTCTAGATGATCGTGCTCCTAATGCTCTGTGTGCTGCACAGAAAATGTATCAACCAGGGTAGAAATTTAGAGAAGTTTGCTCAATCTCAGGCCGTTGAGGGCCTTTAGAATGCCGTCAATACACCATCGGTAAGTCCGCATATGCACATTCAAAGAAGTACAAAAATGCACCAAAAAGTGTCAAGAGATCCAAAAGAGACACACACTCACAAACACACACATACACGCACGCTTCTGTCTGAGCAGGAAGGCTCAGTCTCCGAAGTAGGAATCACAATTTAATTTCAACATGTATGTGTGTTTGGAAGAAATCCAAGAATTTCCATATAAACTCCTTAGGTCCCAAATTGAACACTTTTATGCCTGTTTCTCATAGATGAACAGTTTGTTGAAGTAAGAAATTGCACCTTGAAGAGACAGTATCCACATTCTTTTGGCCTACTGGAAACAATTTTAAGCCCCCCTCCCATTCTTTATTGACCTATCCAGCTCCAAATAATTTCCCTTGCTCTCATATCACTAGGATCAAAAGTTTGAGTCAATACTCCTCAACGGCA
This sequence comes from Pampusana beccarii, assembly GCA_013399365.1. Lineage (NCBI taxonomy): Eukaryota > Metazoa > Chordata > Aves > Columbiformes > Columbidae > Pampusana > Pampusana beccarii. The sequence continues at coordinate 943,336 of VWYH01002497.1, read as the reverse complement.
ACAAACAGCCACACAAATCTTAACAAGTCAAGGGAAGAGGAAAAAGAAAACGTTTTTTTTTCTTTCACAGTTCACTCCTGACCTTGCAAATAAAGGAGCAGGTGGATTATTGGTTGTATAGCATATTACAGGAAATTCACACTCTGTAAAAGAAATACAGATTAGGTTTGCATTCTAAAGAATTAGCCAGTCTCTTGTGATCTCTGCTTATTAATTAATTGTTTAAAAAGTTCGTAGTAGACAGGACTCTTTCTGGAGCGTGTTCTAGTCCTTTTTTCATACAAGGTCAACCCAACAGTAGTGACAACCAAACTACCTTTGTGCAGACTAACCAAATTTGTCAAAGTCCAAAAGAGCAGTGCTCAGAGTGGTACCCAGGAAATCACTTAATAAAGCCAACTGTTAGATCAACAGAGTCATAAATCTGTTGTAACCTGGACACTGGGATCCCTCTCTTGTTATGCAGGTAGTATACTGGTCCTCCAATACACAGAAAGTATCTGCCACAATGTAAATGCATCTGAGCCATTGAAAAGGAGGCAAACTGTCATGAGAAGATCCCTAAATTGTATTGAGCATACCAGTCGTGTTGGTTGGTGGTGACTACAACACACTCTGCTGTACTCATCTTCCCAGGGGAATAAAAAGGTCACAGTATCAATAATGAAGAGGAATTTCCTACTGCTGCCACTCAGTGTAGTATCTCTTCAAATTGGGAATTGAAAAGATATGCTAAAAAGGAGCATATATGAAATCCATCTTTTTTGGAAAAGGTACGTAACAGGAATTCTTCAAAGAAAAAAGAAGTCACATGGAAAGAAGTCACTGTAGAGCAAGTGGGGCTTAGATGCTGAATAATCTAATTTGGCCAGGTTCTGGTGGCCATAACCACGGTGAAGAGTTGTGAGATTCCCCACAGATCCATTTGGTTGACTGGCATCAAGAAGATAATAAGATATGCCCACTGCTGCATGCTGGACAAGAAACTTCAATCCAACCACATTGCCATTCAGAAGGGGCTCTCAGAAGAAGAGCTTCAAATCACAGAGATCAGAGAAATGTGCTTTGAAGGAAACATTTAGAAGAAACGGCTATGGAACTATCAGAGGGCTCTGCCACCGAAGTTCCTCGCCTTGGTTCCCAAGGAGAATGCTGCCCTGAGCTCACGCCCAGTGTGGAAATTAGAAGTTAGTCCTGTCCTCCCTCACCCAGAGGCCAGAAAGAAATCCAGTCTTTTGCTCTGCCATTTTTAAGCTTGCTCCGAGAGGGTTTGGGAGAAAGACACGCCATAGCATCAGTGTCCTAATCAATCCAGCTTGTGACACAGAAACTCAGCTGTATCTTCCCTGTTCCCCCAGCGGTCCAGACATGTTTGACTGTGTATCCAGAAACCCTTCCTCCTAAAAGCATAATCTGTCCCAGAGAGCATGGCTGAGACACGTTGGCCATTGCACCAGACGGGTACCAGAACCATGCTCCATCCTGAAATACAGCCCCTTGCTCATCTATCTTCATCATCCCATGTCTCTAGGACATGGCACTGTTTTTCTCCTCTACGGGTAAGACAAAATCAGGCCCAAAGCCTGTCTCCACAAAGCACCTATTTAGTTCAGTGAGAATTAAGAGCCTCATTGCATATATTGGATCTCAGCTAAAATCCTTTGCCCGGATACTCCCGCGACCAGCTCCAGTCAACATGCCAAGATGATGCTTGTCAATAGGACAGCTGTGGCATGACCCCCATGTCAGCAATGATATTACCAAACAGGCCTCCTGGAAGTCATTCTGTAGACTTGAGATTTCAGACTCTGGGAGGCCAAAATCATTAACATACTCTACTTGAGTTAATCTAATTAAACACTGTTATCAGATTAATTAGCCTCTTAACAATAATTATGATTAAGGAGCTGCACACCCATGCTGTAGGGAGAAACAGCAATAATGAATTAATGTTATTTCTCTAAAGGTCAATTTTGATTATGTTTTGACATGTAGAAACTGTCCAAACATAATCAATAGGAAGAGGTTTCTTTGCTATGTTGTGACCTCCTGAAATCAGCTGGAGAAGCTTTGCATTTCCCACGCGTTTCCATAGCACAACTCTAGGGAGATGCTATCAAAGATGGGCAAGGATACCACAACCCAGGTCTTTCTGACCCGCAGTACGGATCTACCACAGGCAATAGGAGAGATGGTGTAACTGATCTCTTCCAAGGAAAAGGAGAGGGAAGATGCTCTAGATGTCACCAATGGCAATCCACTCCACTGTGAACCAGTCGTGGTCCTTCCTTCCCGCACCTCCTGCCACTCCTGCCTGGGAGGATGCTGGCAGATGAATAGCAAATAGACTGAACCCAGAAAACCCTAAGCTCTTCCTTAATTTGAAACCACACCACAGACCTGATCAATGATCTACGGACAAAGACACCACTGTGCCTCTTCGCCTGCTCATGTCATTCGTGCTGCCCTTTCTCCTGATGGCCTTCTCCAAGACAAACGTGCCCCCAAATTCACCTCGCAAGCTAAAGGATTGTGTCCCAGCCATGGAAGAAGTGGGTATCACCCATGCAGGTTTATGCACTTTGCATTTCCTATTTGATTCCCCTCATATTGCTTTTAATCAATCTGTAGATTTCTTTTGTCAGTAGTAATTAGAGTGGAACATTTACATCCCCAGGGTGCAGTTTCTGTAGCATAATGCTTTTCATTAACAGATGAGGGGGATAAAAAGTACAGAATGCAGTGATCTTGGGTCTGAACATACATCTACAAAATGGCAAGCTAATGAGTTAATGTCTGGGTAGGAAAGGGGAGGAGGGCATATAGAGAAAGCCAGAGGGCTGCTGTCTGTGAAATGGATCTCTCTTCTAGCCTCAAGTGTAGTGCTCTGGATACAGCAATTACTGCAAGCTGTTCCACAGACCAGATAAACAATGAATCAAAGCCGGGCTAGTGGTATCAGAACTCAGGCACGAGGAAGATGCATTATAGAGCATAGTTTCAATTATTATGTTTGCTAACTCCACTTGTGAATTAGCCAGCTATGATAAATGTTGTCATGCTGTTGTTTGCTCTGCGTTTCTCAAAGTGAACTAAAAGACAACACAGCTTGGAACTGTGAATATTAATTACCAGTAAAATTGCAGCACTAATCTTTTTTTTTCCCCTTAAATCTGTTGTGGGTGTTAATGTATAGCAGCCCTCCTCACATGGTCAGAAAGAAAGGTGAGGACAGGCTCTGGCTTATTTATTAATTACAATATTCACAGAAGGAGAGACAATTGAAGGCTGAAGGCCCCAGGGATAGTATTTCCAGCCTAAAATTAGCAGGCAGCTTTGGATGAATGGATTAGATTAAGCATAAAGTATACAAGTCGACTGTCGTCTTTAGGTCTTTCTGTTCTCCATAGGTTTAGGAAGGTTTGTTCATGGCACTAGTTGAAGTTGAAGAGATAGTATCTAGCAGTAAATAGAAAAAGGCTCACATTGCACTTTCGGTAAAGGGATATCAACCAGGACTCATTGTGTTGAACCCAAATCAGCTAGGTTACCATATTGGAAATCTGTGTGAGAAAAAATCAGCCTCGCAGCACTTTGATTTCTCTTTAGCTTAGAAATTTACAGCAATATAAAGCTGGCAACTTCAGCGAATATTCCAGAAAGCGACAGCTTATCAGCTGCAATGTGCACCTGGGTTATGCAGAAAACCAACCATGTCTGCGTTCTCCAGCACAAAAGGAGATACTTTGCAGAGTTCCCAGTGTAACAGGGACACAAATCCTGAAAGCTCCTGAATTCAAAGGTTTATGTTGGGCTCTTCCCTCAAGGGGATATCGATGTGTACTGGTACATAACTTGGAAATTTGTGTGAAGGACAATAGAGTTTGACTGAGAATCAGTCATGGGCTTTGGAGAAGCCTCTTTGTGGAAGAGGGAAAAATAACAATCACCAGACAATTTAAATGATTCTGAAAGACTTTGGGCGAGGCTGAACAAGTTCAGCTTTAGTAAAGCGTCCATTGGCTTCAGAGGGAGGTCCTGTCACTCCAGACTTTAGAGAAGGAGTTTGCTTACATCCTACTGAGCCCTTGCACTTGGGAGTACAAGTGAAGGAAAGACCAGTAAAGGCATGGACCTTGACTGAGCAGAGGACATATCCCTGACAGATTGTACCCACATCAAAGGACAACAGACTTCAGTATCACCTCATTGTGGTTTCAGTGGGAAATAACATGATGCCTGCTGTTGAGAACAATTTCTTTCTTTCTTCCCATCTTTGCTTTTGGCCTCCTACGACTTTTTACGGGTGAAATTTCTTTTGCCACGTTCATTATCCACATCTTAAATAATTGCATGCTGCATTTTGGCAAAGGGTACCAGCACTTTTCACGGTTTTAATTCAGCCCCTGAGCTCACATCAACCAGTATAAGAGTCCCCAAGCACCTTCCATCTATAATCAATTTCTCTGCACCCAATGTCACTATACTATTCGTTTTGATTTTGGTGTGTTGTTATGATGGAAAATCCTTTTCACACGCTTTATCTTGCTGGAGTTCCAAAAATAAAGTTTGATATTAAACTTAGGTGACAAGCAGGCTGGTCAGAAAAGCAATATTTATTTCTTGGTTCTGAGAGTGTTATGCACCTCTAGTTGATTAAAGTAGTGGTGGAGTGATTCTCATTGTAATTTATGCAATATTCCAGTCAATAACAGTCTTTTGTTGGAATATGCATTAAAAAGCCTATAACATTAGTGTAATGGACACACTCCAACACATCTCTCTGGTCTGGCTTCCTCGCAGAGATTTTAAACACCTGTCTTAATTAAATCCCAGTATTAACAGGAATGTTACGTAAAGCTAAATGAGGACATACATAAACTTCAGCTGAAAGCCACATCCACCCAAGCCCCTGCCCTCTGGTCTGCACACAACAAGTCATGCCGGAACATTTTCATTCTCCATCTAAGTTCCAATGACTGCTCTTTTTTAAGCTTTTAGCAACAAATAATTTTTTTTCTTTTTTTTTTCCATGACAAAAGCTTTCAAATCTGTCAGAGGAAACAAGAAATTACCTTTCTCAGGTTTGATTTGCAATAATCTTGATTACTACCCTGGCATTTCTTCGATCAAAGTGCTAGGAAACTAAATGAGAACCGACAACATAGTAGATTAACTTGGTCACTTCTTTTGTTTTTGGTTTGTTTCTGGTTTTTGTTTGTTTGTTTTGGGGGCTTGTTGTTGTTTTTGTTTGTCTGGGGTTTTTTGTTGTTGTTGTTGTTGTGGGGTTTTTTTGATAATGATGCTGATTTTGTCCTAATGAGCTGTTACAGAGGATTTCAAACAGAAGTCTATTGCTGAAGTTCACTGTACATCTTCTCCACTCATTAACAACCAATTAACAACGCAAACACCACCTCTAGAGCTGCCCCATTGCAGTCATCACTGTAAAGCATATATATGTACAAAGTTCTGGCAAAGCAGCCCCAGTTAGATCAGTCATGATCTTCCCTATGCAATAATGAAGACCAAGCAGAGAGTTGTGCCTGCATTGTTCTGTTAAGTTTCCTCTTTCGTTTACATATCACAGCATGCTCAGCCAAAGCTATTTTGGTGCTTCACTGATCAAACTGATTTTTCCCTTTGATGATAATATGAAATATGATAGGATAATGGGGTTGTTATATAATCAAAGTCGACAGCAGGGAGCTAAATTTGTGTTGTTTTGATGAAGAGTACATTAGTGTGACATAAATAGAGTAATCTGATTTATTATTATTATTTCTAATGCTTAATAATAGGGAAGGGTAGGAGAAATGAGACTCTGGGGAATGTGAGTGCATCACAAAGTGATAGCAGACGTCTGTGTGCTACTGAAACACAGGTTAGGTATTTTGGATATTAGGATGTCTTGCCATAAGCAGCATCACTATTACCTGCTTCTGTATGAATTTCAAAGAAGTGAGTAGCAAAGAAGAGAGGTTGAGCTGAAAGAAATAATGTCTTAAGTGGAACGAAACTAATAATGTACCAGAGAAAATATTCGATGAAAAGCAATGTCATTGGAAGAAAACGGGTATTCATGTAGGGCAAAGAGAAGGCAGAGACAGAGCAGACACAAATCAGCTCACCTTTCTCTGGCTAATTTTTCATGTGTAACTGAAAAGCTGGGATTAACCTCGGACAAAAGCTTCCCTTTCACAATACGGTCTGTTCCAGTTCCAGACAGCCCAAGTCATTGTTCACACATCAGTCGAACCACAAAAACGATGGAAGAGAGAGGCGTATTTGGCCTGGAGTACTGATGTGTACACATGAGAGTTCTCGTATTCCTGGCTGCTCACAAAGAAAAGTCCTGCAAGAGCTCATGCAAACGTCTGAAAGCATGCAGGCTTGCAAAGAAAATGTCTTGCCACTTTAGAATCTCACGTGTAACAAAAATATAGGCTGGACAGAATTGCAGGTTCTACAGACAGAAAATAAAAAATAAATAAACTTATACTCAAATCCTAAGGAATGTAGGTACATTTTAGCAAAACACTTTCCCACATACACACTCATTACAGCTTTTAAAGTATCTCTACAGATATCTGCTCTGGCCTCTTCATGTCAGCATACACAGGTTCTTCAATCATGCCTATAAACTTTGACTAAGCTAAAGCAGAGTTCTTATAAAGACATTGAGTTTTAACGCAAAGACTCTAAGTAGCAGATAACCCATGACATGCCGAGGTAAATTGCTTGCCTGGTTAAATAACCCATATATTAAAATTTACTCTTCATTTATAGTTCCAGAGGGAAGATTTATCAACAAATCAGCTAGAGAATGTAACAGATTTGAACTTCTGGAGTTCAATATTATTTATAGGATATTTAAAGATTGTTTTTATATGCAGCAGAAATAGAATATTCTTCTTTTCTTACATGGAAAAGTTAACCAATGTTTTATATGATGTAACAGTTTTCACAAAACCCTAAATTTTTAAGTCCTGTTACAAATGTTCTCCTTTGCTAGGCAGAGAGAATTTCACTCAAGATCTGCAAAATCCCAAACTTTTCCTGTTTTTCTCCAGTGTCAAACACACTCAACAGCCGTACGTGATACAGATGTGTATATTCCAGGCATTCCTTTTCTTATTTCCTTAGTGGGAAAAGAAACCTAGATTTATTTGCACTTCTGGGATGCCACCAATAAAGACTACAAAAGTGCATTTGGACAGCACTGTGAACCCTATGGGCCACCCTTGTGCAAACCAGCTTCTAGGTGGTGATCACTGAGATGGTTTAACACGTCTTGAAACTGCTTTTCTAGGTATGTTTCTTTCAATACTTCTGCCATCGGCATTTGCCTTAGGACTTGGTACCAGCAGCACATCATTAACGCACCCAGCACCCTCTCCTACTGTGCTGAAGGATGTTGTCCCCAGATGTTAGGATGAAAAAGTCCGTCCTCATCCATCCTCATTAAGAATCCTAAACTATTTCTTCACTAATCTTAATAGAGGTTTTCACGCCACAGCAATTCGTAATCCCAAAGGAAGCTGCACAGGGGAGTCAAAGTCATGGATACTCGCTTTTCATTTACTTGTTGAAACACAGATATGGGAATTAGGAGAACATGAACATATTTGATATAGCTAATAATTTAAAGCCAGGGAGAAGAGAATGGAGGAGGAATGACATTCCTTGTTTCTCCCTATTAATGCTTTTTTGAATGCCTCTTTGAAAGGATATCAGCATCCATCAGCACACAATGCTCAGAGCTGGGGCTTGGACAAAAACACACTATGCAGTTTAAGAAAAAAAAAAAAAAAAGGACTATTGTTTTTACACTGAGAGCACAAAATGGTAGAATCAGCAGGAGGTGATCAGTGCCAAAAAAAGATGGGTTTTATACGGCGAATTAACACAGAAGGCGATTTAAAAGATAGGATTAAATCAGAGACAAAGGTGCAGATTTATAAAACTCCCAGTCCTATCCCAGTCAAATCAAACACAAATCTCCCAAAAGCACTAAATCCCATGTAATCATTGCAAATTCCTATTGTCTTAAGAGGGAGCTGGATTAGGCCTCTAATTCGGTTCTATAGAGTCTGTTTGGTCAAGATGAACAACTGAGTGATGGACAATCTTCAGGGAACAAATCTATGATGTGGTCTCAACAGCCTCCACTACGACTTGCCGACATAATCACTCCCAACACTGGAATACAACTGGTTTTGCCCATTACTGCTAAACGCTTTTTGCCTTTCCACCTAGCAAAAAAGCAATATCACATATAATCTCACAAGTTCCCAGTGAGCCAAACACAAGATACTGTCCCTTGAATTCTTCCTGAGACCAACAAAGGCTTTCCATTATTTACAAATCAAAAGCATTTAGAGACAATCAACTTTATTTTTTTATTTAAAACAAGGAATGCCCTGTCACTATTATATAAGAAAAAAAAATATACATCCACCTATTTATACCCATCCTAATCCAAGCATTCCAAAAAATGTAATTCTTATTCATGCAGGTAATTTCTGCACATAATAATAATAATAATAATAATAATAATAATAATAATTTTATAAATAAAATAAAAATAACAAAATACACTCTTTAGTTCCAACAATTCTTCTGATCACCCTTAAGAATTCCACTTGCAAATTGTTGGAACAGTTGAAAATGATAAAACTAAATATAGTTAAATCAATAGGATTATTTGCTTTTGATTATTAATTCCATTGCTAGTTTTTCTTGTGTTTTTATTATGCATACCAGTTTTACAAAGTGCATGCTTTATTTTTTTTTTTTAGTTTTGAACTGGCAAGCTAAAATGATCCATCTTTTCCTGCCTTTTTTAATGTCAATACAATCTAAAATCTAGCATTAAAAAATGTATAACGATACACCTGGTATATTTGCTGCTTATGGCGCATGCTTGTCTTGGCAAAAAAAAAAAAAAATCAAATTGGCTCCCCTCCCACCCTCCCCATTCCTTTTGGAAGCAATCAAAAAGTTAAAAGCAGGCTGGAACACAATTGCTTCAAGGGAACAAAAAAAAAGAAAAATAATAATAATAATAATACCTGATGCGTTAATTTTTTTGTCACATGGCACTATTTGTGGAATTGCACGCACACGCACACCCAACACACACGCAAGCACGCACGCTGCAACCTGCTCGTGAGGAAAATAGTTTATTAGGTCAGGAGTGCCAGCGGCACATGAAGGCTCCCAGCTGTGTGTGCAACTTTGGATTTGGTACCCACTTCACGTCACCTTGAATCCTCTGACATCCACCGAGGGGGTAATGTAAGGCATACTTTGCTGGAACAGTAAATAATCCATGCTTCATGCTCAAGAGCTGAGTCTCGGAGGAGGACTGGCTTTCTCTGCTCCCTTTGGCCTCGCTCCGTCTCACACAAGGAACAAAAAAGAAACAACCCCAAAACAACGGAGAAGAACTGGGGAGAACAGGGAAAGCAAAAGAAGACAAATCCCTTTAAATGGACTTTCGCCTTTTCATCAGCCTGTGGTTATCTGTAAAGCTGTGCAACCCAGGTGAGACGGAGCTGACAGGAGACGGGAAAAGGCTGTTTTTTAATGTGCTTGGCGAGATCTCCTCGATCTTGTAAGAGATGGAGTGAAAGTACTGGGGGTTCAGCTTCGAGCTGAACGAATTTTGGTGGGACACCACCCGGCTGGTGTACTCGTGGGACCTGTAACACATGCAGGAACAAACTGACTGAAGGTCTGTTACTTCGGCCTTGTACCGCGGCCGACCATGCTGGGAGTCCTCTTGGATGTGGATAATCATGCTGTTGCGGTTCCCTGCCAGGGACGCCCGTTCCTCGGCATCCCGCCTCTCGTCCTCGCTGTTCATGGTTAAGAACCTGAGAACAACCAGATTTAGAAATGCCCCGATGACTGTCAACCCCACCAGAATGTACATAAAGCTAAAAGCCACGTAGAGAGGCTTCTTTTGAAGGGCCCCTTTGGTTTGCAGGGCCACATAGTCTCCAAACCCTATCGTAGTCAATGTTATAAAGCAGTAATAGTAAGCATGGAAAAAGCTCCATTCCTCATACTGGGAAAAGGCTGCTGCTCCAATGCAGAGTGTTCCCATGCAGGAGAAGAACCCCACAGTGACCATGTTTTCCATGGAGACCTCGGTGCTCCTCATCCCGCAGCACTTTTTGATGCGTTTCAAGAGGTACTTGACGAAGGTGTTCATGCGCTCGCCCAAGCTCTGGAACATGACGAGTGTCAGTGGGATCCCCAGGACCGCGTAGAACATGCAAAAGGCCTTCCCCGCGTCTGTGCCTGGGGCAGCGTGTCCGTAACCTGGGAGGGGGAACGAAAAGATAGGACAGTCAGCAAGGCAGGTGATGACCACAGGAATTGCGGAGACTCTGGTGCCGCAGCAAGATGCAAAGCTACAGGAACGTCGGAATCACGCAATCTGCCTGTCCCGTCACCTATGTCCTGTATCCAGAGCAAATAAAACAAAGAACAACAAAGTTATACACACAGCAGCGGGAAAGATGAAAGAATGGGCAATCCATCCTACTTCAAATAACTGTGCAGTCTCCTAAACAAGATCATATTGCGTTCATTTGCTAAAGAAATTTTACATCCATTCTGTATTACATGCAGTAGCAGAAACTTTGGAAATAGGTGGACTTGCCCACAGAATTTTCAGAGGAGTTGGTGTTGCCCTGTTCCAAAACCAGAGTACGCTGACGGCATCCAAATTCTGTGTTTGCTGGCAGCATGGAGTTAACAACATCCACAGACCCACCAACCGAAAAACTTCTTTTCACACTCTTCCATACTAAACAAACCATTCTCTTGGACAATCTGTGAAAGCTACTTGCTGCTCGAACACCACAGGACTTCAGGGGTTTAATGCCTGCTATATCTTTAATTATTGAAGAATGAAAAACTTATCATCTTGTTTCATAGTTTTACAACTTTTACAGCTAGTCTGGCAAAGGCATTTGTGTCAGGATGTTAAACTAATCCAGGACAGAGGATGTAGAAAGCATCAAACACTCAAAGCATAGTTTACAAACAGTAAAATCATGGCTAAACCTTTATTCTGAATCAAACCGTAAGTGCAGGGAAGTCTGTTTTGTAATTATAATTTCACTTTTCACATCGCACAGCTTTAAAAATCGATATTTCTTACAGCTAAGATTCTAAGTGACAGTACCAAAGTCTCCAAAATGGGATGGCTGGGACCCACCAGCCCATGGTGTGCATTGACCATGTGGGTACCACTTTCTAGACTCCCCTTAAAGTCAATGAATAGAAATATGCACTTCACAAGTGCAGCTCCTCTCATCTATGCCTAGGTGTCTAGAACAGGCCAATGAGTTATTCTCAGGAGACACCTATTTCTCTATGGTCCGTATAATAGAAATCTTGGGACAGAACTCAGTTCAAGATTAATATACCTAAATTTTGGTATCTGTATGTGTCCTAGACGTCCAAGCTCCCGTTATAGTCAACAAAGACTTAATGAAAACAGCCAGTAGTGAGTTATTTAACTGACCATCCCAACACTTGCCTACCTTGTGGCCAGATGAAATGACAGTACTGACTGTTCCATTGACCATACTCACTAGGTCCCCATTAGACTGACTAGACATCTCTTGACTGCAGAAGAATTTAGACACCTTCTGCACAGGTAGAAAACTGCATGCAAACAGCCAATTGTAGGCATCTTGAGTAGAGCTCCATGCTCTGTGACTAGCTTCAAGGTAGTTGCCTGCATTGTAAACACTAGGAGTTTAAATCAGCTTTCCAGAAAGAAGCAACTAGCACCATTTGAGGCCCCTGAGATATCAGGATATGCACAGAGGGATGGCAGATGAAGCACAGGGCATACAGCAGATCCACACTCTCACGGATCAGAAGCTGGAGGTCAGACAGCACCTGAGATACCAGTGGGGCAGGACCATTCTCCTTGTACTGCCTCAGCCCTGCCCATCACCTTTAGACTCAGGCCACGGACCTGCTGCTCTGAATTTGTCGAGTCCTTCCTTTGAAACTGTTGGCACTGCCCACCTCCTCAATCTCCTGTGGCAACAGATTCCAGAAGTTTGCTATCTGCAGTGTAAAAAAGTACTTGATGATTTCAAGCAGATCTCCTTGTTTCAGCTATTGCCCCTTAACTCCAGTATTAAAGTTCTACATCTACCTTACCTACGACTTTCATGACTTTCAGCTAAACTCAGCTTTATCTCTGCCCTCGATTTTCTCCTGCCTGAACTGGAGGCTCAGTCTTTTTAGCACCTATAACAGAAATCACATTCACTTGATCATTTCAACATCTGTCTCTCAACCTTCTCTATCACATAATTTTTGAGGTGCAGAGACTAGAACTCTGCGTAACGCTCAGGATGTGGGCGCACCACAGAGTCTGCAGCTTTACTAGAACAAAAATATGAACACCAGACAACCTTCAAAATCAAAAGCAACAGTGGACAAGAAAAATAAAGCAAGGAAACCAGCCAGGATGCCCTTCAAAAAGCAATAGGTATTGCCTTAGCTGAGTTGCGAGTTGTTAGCAGATGGATGGGGTACAAAAATCTCTTTAGAAAAGAGGTACGTAAATCAAAATAGGAAGTTCTTTTCAGGTTAAAAACCAAAGAGATTCACCTGTTGCACTGCACCAGGTAGCCCGTTCATCATAAAAAGCAGTTTCCAAATTACCTGCAAAGGGAAGTGTCTTCAATAGATTGATGCTGGGTTAGTTCCACCTGACTGTCCCTCAGTAAAGGCTATAATTGTCTCTCATTACTAAGATCAGCTTTTGAACTACAGGGGTGTTAATTAAACCAGGGACATCTTCCCATTTTATAGCCTTAGTTACAGCTGATAAAAAGAAGGAAAGCTTCAGAAAACGCGATTTTCCAGATGGTTGCAGAGATGGCAGTTGGTGGAAACAGCTTTCGCTTTGGGTTCTAAAGAAAATGGCTGGGGTGAAAGAAGATTTCTTTTGATATCACTATGTCCTTCCCACTAAAGATATCCACAGAGACAGTTTAGGGAGATTGTAAGTATTAACATTATATGCTTACACACTATTTCACAACTGAATTTCTAAGATTTGTCACAGAGTTTGTACTCAACTTGGGACTCACAGCTCTTCCATAAAATAGGAATATATCTATATCCCTGTTTTACAGACAGGAATGTACAGACACCAACAGGTTATATTTTCTTTCCGGTTCCTATAGGTAGACAGAATATCCAGAAATTCTGGTTTCTATTCTGCCCCATGTCACACACACTTTCCACAATATCAGAGAAATGTATTTTACTGTATTTTCACCATAAAGCTGTTGTAAAAAAAATAAAAAATTTATATTAAAAAAAAATTACGTTATTCATGAAGCTGGAATTAGACTTTACAAATAGATTCATGTATAAGGGATCGGAGTCATATATTTCTCTAGTGCAACATGGCTTTAAGCGATAGGCACCTTAGTCATTGTGTTCAGCACTCTGAAGTGGGGGTTTCAAAATACACCAAAGACTTAACCCTCCATTACTTAAGGATTACAGAATCTCTCCAGCTATACAGAGAGCAATACATGAAAGTAAACTCCAGCAGTGCAAGTTCTCTGAAATACAGCAAATCTCAAATTTAGAACAAACCACTGCCATCTTAACATCAGAGGCTGCCTCTGGGAGGAATGAGAAGGTCAGTAATTGCCAGAGGAGGAGGAGCAGAGAGGATCATTAACGCCAGAAAGTGCACAGGCTTCAGTCTCCAGGTACCTGGGTTTTACTTACGTCAAGTAAAGGCAGAAGCAACTGCATTGGTAGCAGATTTCAGCTGCCAAAATCCAGCCTAAATTCCTCTACACAAATGCCACTTTGGAGTGGAGGAGTATAAAGAATATAAAGAGATGACTCCACATGAACGTAAGAAAAACAAGGCTTAAAGAGAAAAGTTAAACATGACATTGGTATTTCTCACTCTTCTGGGGTGAAGAAGAAAGATCAAACAGAAGACCTTAAAATTAGGTATAGCAAATGCATCCCCAGCAAGCCTTGGGGCTGAGATAACAGTGAGAAAGGTATAGATGGAGTTTTACATTGGATCACACCTAGGTAAATAATATTAGGTAATACCACCTATACTACTCTAGCCTACTAACCAGTTTGCTGAGGTCCCACAACACAGCGACAAGACCACAGCAGGCGGGTTTATCTAATATCTAATGAGATATAACCCGAATGATGGACAGTCTAAATTACTTTCACCTTGATTGGAAGTGACATCATTAGTACTCCCTCTCTCTTTTATAGTACCTCCCAGCTGCTTAGGCTTTCACGACGGAGCTCATCTGGGTTGGCAACAAGAAGAACAGTTTGGCATGAATAAACGTGATGTCTCAGAGTATTACTCCAAATCTGGACTGCAGAGAACCAATGAGCTGCAAAAGCCATCTCTTCCCAGTTACAGAAGGGCTGGGCTACAGACATCAAGCAGGGTTGCAAGAAGGTTTAAGCAAGGGAGACAAAGGGTCAGACCAGGAGGGCTTACACCAAACGAGTATTCTGTTGAGGTCTTCCCTGCCTTTGAATTTTCCATGCCTTGTCCATTCTGTGATGAAAAACTCTTAAAGGCCATGTGCATCTTCATATGATTCTAGGAAAAAAAAGAGTATACTGCTTTCTTGTCTGCCAGAATGTAGCTATGAAAGTCTGGGGAAAACCCAATCAGCCTCCTTCAAAGTTTATTTTTCCGTGGTGTCTTTCAGATGAGACATAGAGACAAACTCCTCATTACGATCTACGTGAGGCCTGTTTGGGATAACAAGCCAAAGAGCTTTCTCTCACTTCTAAACGGATTTTGTGCCGGGGTACCACAACCACAGCATGCAGTGGAACACAGCACGCAGCTACCCTGAATCCAGCAGTGACCCACAAGCAGATGGCTGGGGAAGAGCACAGGAATGGTATAATTACATGTGACATTTCCCTCAAGTATTCGTGTGCCCAGCTTCATCATTTGGAGCTCAGGGAGTCAGATATGGTTTCGCTTGTTCTAGTAACACAATGGGGTTCTCTTCCTTGATCTTGGGCATTGTGCATCGAATGTGTATAAACTTTCAGCATCGGCAACATCCTGTGGCAAGGAGGTTCATAGGTCTGTGTGTTCTTCAAAAAAATCATCATTGCTTCTTTAATTCTCTCCCATTACTATCATCTGATGTCCCCACCTCCTCTATAGAAGAGAGCAGGAACAACCATTCCCCATTCCCTTTTTTGTGTCACTCATTATTTTATAGACATTTTATCACCAAAAATGCCTGCATGTATGCCCTAAGCAAGTATCTCTGGCACTTTAGAGCCTCATGTGGACAGACCAGCTTGCTTAGATCTACATCAGTGATCTTTGCACCACACTCAGCTGCAGGGTATAGACAGGCCCATAACGTCTGTCTTGTTCTCTAACACAAACACTCTTGAATAACACTTTGCTTCTGGGACAAAAAGGGTCTCAATAAATCGTTTCATGCTATTGCAATGGTGCAGGCTGCCAAGCATAAGTAAATCGGTAAGAAAAATAAAACATTACGGGAAAAAAAATCCTGAATACTTTCAACGTGTTGCATCTACATAAGAACCACCTCCAATACTGCAAAGCGATACCTACTCCAGCAAACTAAACTGGGACAAGGGATGGATTCTACCACCAACCCATGATTGTCCATGCTCTTGCATCATTAGCACAGTTCCCATAATGGCTTTACCTTGGACCAACCAGCGCTGTCCCAAAGTCCATGCCTGGTCAACCCATGGAGGGTGACACTGGCCAGAGACCACTGCAGCTAAGCACCACTTTGGGGCAGTTACTTGTGTTTAGCTGTTACTGGCATTCTCCATGGCATCTCTGCTGGCCTCCATGTCCTACAAAACACAGGTCCTGCTGTACTTAGTAGCACAGATGGAGCTTGCGTGGTGCAAAGCAAAGGGTGTTTTTCTGCACCGAGTTGTGTCGGAGATTGGGAGAGGTCTACCTATAGATGTGCATCGGTACCAGGCCAAATACATGGTAAGTGTTAAAAAAATAAAAATGAAATATGGCACTGTTAAGTTATTTATAGGTTGCGTTCTGGTCCATGTGTAGCTGCAGAGAGGCTGAGCCTCATTCACATTCACATTCAATGTACAACATCTTCTAGACGTCTTGGATCTTGAAACAACACTGTGTTATTCATGAGGCACGCTTTATTTCTCTCAGGGGTAGGTTTCTCCCCTCATTCGTCTACATATCATTCATCCCCATGATGGACATTTGGGCCTGCTCATCTCTGACAACAGCCTCTGGAAAGAAATGAACTACTCCATCCCCATGACTCAAACCTTTCTTACTCATGCTGGCAGCAGCCCTGGCCGTGAGATAATGAAAAGGGGATAACGGCACCTGTTACTCAGATGAGCAAACGTAATTCAGGTTAAAACATCTTCCTGATGTCACACACTTCACTTCGGGGGTTCACCTACATCAGAGAAACTGCCACGAGAACAGGCTGGCTCTCCGCTGGATCTGCAGCTCATGCTTTCAGCAGGGAGAAGAAACAACATGGCCTTCATGGTGCAGATGAAAGAGGTTTCAGTCGGGATCAGGGGGGTATTTAATCTAATTGGTAGTAACTCGTTTACCAGGAGAAATGCATTCTCATGTAAGGAAATCAAGAGCACGTCATGGATGCTACTGCACCTGGATGAAATGTGCTGTGTAACTACACCAGCCTCCTGGCACACGAGCTCGGCTGACTGCTCCTTCTTCTCTCTCCCAGATGCCTTGGCTCTCCCTCAACCCTGCTGCCTTTCTCCTCAAACACCTCCAGGACCCCCTTTTTCTTTCATTCTCTTGTTAGTCTATCTCACGGCAGCACATCAACTGAATAACCCCTTTCACTTTGCACAGCTTCCCCTTCCACCCTCAAAGACATCCTCCCCTTCCATGCTCAGAAGACAAGTCTCTAATGCCAGGTCAAAGCGTGGCACGCAGCTCCCTGCAGGAACACACGGCAATATGGGCCCACATCATCCCGCGTTGTGAAGACATGGGCATCGTGTGAGAGAAGGCAGGACGTGCCAACCCACTGGTTCAACCTCAAATCTGAAATCCCTTGGCAAGGCCAGCACAGCCTGTCACCCCAGCTCGCCCCTGGGCTGTTATGAACGCTTCCACGTCCTGGCTGCAGAGGAACCACAATCACAGAATGGTTTGGGTTCAAATGGACCTCTGGAGGTTTTCTAGTCCAACCCACCTGCTAAAGCAGGTTGACCCAGAGCAGATTGCACAGGAATATGTCCACACAGGTCTTGAATGTCTCCAGAGAAGGAAATAGAAGGTCACCTCTATGGGACACATGGGACAAGTGTGTTTCAGAGGTTCTCAAGACTACTTAGGTTGGGCTTTCTTCCCCCTTCCCTGCCTGGGCTCCACCACCAGCATGCACATGGGACAGGGTCTCATCCGCCCTGTTGAATGCCTACCTGTGACAGCGGGGGGACAAATTATTCAGTTCATTGAAGCAGAAAAGTTGGAAGTGCTCCTCATTCGGTCGTGTGCCTGTCACAGGTGTGTGCCCAGGCAGGTTCCAGCCTCCCCACAGCTGGAGAGACCTGGGGCCTCCTCTGCTTCCCCTGGAAAAGATCTTGTGTTCCTCTTGAACTTACATGGTGACAGGATACAACTTCCTCATTTTAAGAGATATTGCTTCTGCCTAATGAGGAAGCACAGATTTGGCCACAACATTTGGCCCTTTCAGATACCCACTGGGTTACTGGATGATGGAATAGGTTTACAAGTTTAAACTGAGCCATAAGAAACTTATCTTTTTCCGAATAGTTCTGCTTTTATTCTCATTTCTTTATAAGGATGAGCCACCTAAATCTGTATCTCTGCCCATCTGTCTTTCCTCCCAAAATCTTTGAAGCTGCCCACCAATTTCCACCACTTAGAAGAAGCTGTAATGTGAACTTGATAGTTATCTGTTCTGCTTGGCCTGCCATCTGGCTAATTTGTGTATACACATAAAAGGGCCAAAAAATCAACACACACATAGCGCACACTCAGTTGCAATGTGATCAGCTCTTTCTCTGACCAGTTCCAGTAAAGAAACAGGAGTTGGGGGTCCTGCAAGGTGCAGTGAGACACAGGGGCATAGGAGAGAGTTGAAGGAATAGAATGTCTCCATTGTCTTATAAGACAACCTGTGAAGATGAGGATGCAGATCAGGGTTCAAGAGAACTGGAAGATATTTTGGAGTTGACAGGAAACCAGGTTTGACTATTGCTGCTGCTGCTCTGGTTTCTAGCAAGTGACAAAACTTTTAAAAAATCGCTTTAAAAAAAACCCTAAATATTTGAGAGTTCTACATTTGTTTGAGTTCATTGTTCTCTTTTTTTCTTTTTCACATGAACCTTCTCCATTGTCACTAAAAATGTCAGTAAATGAAGGAAAGTGGAAATTTCCAAATAGCCACGTGAAACCACCGACAACCCTCCTGCCCATCTGTATGACACAGAAGACCTGATCATCTAAAACCTCCTCTTGTTCAACTTTATTTATGATTACTGGCAATACTTTTGAATAAGATGACAGAGCATCCGAGGTACACCTGGTGTACCACCCCCCAGGAATTCAAGGATGCCAACACTTGCCAGTTAATTTTGTCCAATGATCAGGTTTTCTGGAGCCTGCACACCACCAACTAAGCGTAAAACCTTTGCATCTGGACCAGAGTGTGTTTTATATCTCTTTGGCACTGGGATACGTGACTGCACAAAGCCCTGTAGCACTTCTGAGTCAACATTTTCCCGTGCTCTCTGACTGCCCCTGGACGCATTTCGTCCACTTTCTCCTCTCCATTCTGTTCTCTGAAACAGAGGATTGACCTGAGGCCCACATCACATCTAGTCCCAAGATAAATCACGCCCCGAAGAAGTTCTCAATCTGTGGAGAATCGTGGCAACCACTAGGAAAAGACTTATCAAGTCATGTTATCCACTCCTGGGGGCCAGCATGTGATTGTTCCCTACAATATATTCTCCAGGGCTTTGTCCAGTTTTGTTTAAATGATTGAAATAACAGGGTTTCTGCTCTCTCCCTTAGGAAATTATTCCCCTGTCTAGCAGATCCAGCTATTAGGAAGCTTTTTTTTGATACACAGCCTGTATTTTTCTATGCTGTCTTTTATCACAGTGTTCTTTTATAGCCCTTAATCCAACACACCCCATTTCTCTCCATCATTACTTGCTCCTTTACACTTCTTGGAGATAGTCGCAGCTTCATCCCTTAGTTAGCATTAGCTATAAACAGAGCTCTTTGAGGCAGAGTCCTGCTGCAAGGAAGACAATGGGTGTTTTACAACATATAACTGGACTGAGATTTTAAATGTCTTCTCAGAAGCAGCTCCTTATGTGATCACTTTTACTGCACTTCTTTGAGATCCCTCTTGCTCTTCAGAAACTTTCAAGACCTTTGCTAGAGTTGTGCACAGTCCTTACAGATACAGGACCATGGCAGCAGGGTTTTCAGCTCCCTAGAATGCAAAATATCCTCTGGGTATGCTGGTTATAGCAATGTGGCCATCACTATAACATTGTCTTCGTTGTATAGCAAACTACTCCTGATGCTGTCACTTCTTTACATTTCAAAGCCTCCTTTGCACATATGCAACTGCAATAAGCTTTATTTTTCCTCAATCCCTTCTATTAATGGCCTTCTTGGGCAATTTTAACAGTTTTCTGTAGCTGATTTTGGTTGCTTCCAGTTTATTGGCAATGATCTGAGACATCTCCATGAGGGAGGAAGATGAAGGACTCACCACCTGCAGAGCTGGCAGGATGATCCAAACAGCACTCTGAGGGATCGGGGGGAAATAAATTGGGAAGGAGCGTAGGGGCTCACATCTGAACAAGAGGCTAAAAATGAACAGGTTTCTTCTTCCTTCACTATGCTCTGACAACAGAAAAGCACTATGAGAAATTTTTGATTTCTCGTTGTTCAAGATGTTCATTCTTTTCAAACTAAAAACGTATCGAGTCTGAGCCTTCACAGGGTTAACAGGATTCTGCTCTCAGACCTGACGAATGCCTGAGACCGCTCTAAGTCCGACATTGCCAGGGCTTGAGAAGCTCAATGAGAACAAAACTCTGCTCAACAAGTGTCAGCGAAGGCTGGGAAGCAGCAGAGTGGCTCGAAACATCAGGCACAAATCATTCCTGACGTAGTGACGGCATCCCCCAAACCTGTGATGCCATTGCCCACCGCAGTCCACAGAGCTCTGTTTGCGGATCAGCGTGACTTCAAATGGTAAAATACAGCACATCCAGCAAGAAACGTGGGGCGAAATTGAGGGAAGCGGGTCAACTGTGTTTTCACTGAAGCAATTGCATTTTGGCTCAGTGACTCTCCTCTCTATGCAACTAAGAGACTTAGACGAGCACAGACAGCTTGCCATGAGTTTGCTCACCTATCTCTTTTTATTTCGTGCTGTATCTACTGCAGATTGTTCCCATGCAGAAGAAAAAAAATACATACATACGTATTTTTGTTTTCAAACTTTTAGAAAACACTAAAAGGCACGTGATATTTTAAGCGGATTGTCCTTTATGCTGTTTGAGAAACCAGGTCTTCCCCCATCCAAAAGGGCAGATAAAAGAAGGGTCAGCAATTCTAACTGCGCTCAGCTTAGGTCCCTGCTAGAAAAACATGCCAGCAAATCAATTAGGAGACAATACTTTTACTAATACAGATAAAGTGGTACAAGCTCTGATTTAGAAAAAGTTGCACAGATACAAAAGCACTTATTCCAGGGTAGTTTCTGTCTTGGCAGGTGAACAGTCAAGTGCAGAGGAATCACCAATTCCTCTTCCTTCTCCTTTGCTTCTCACTCTCTGTCACTTCACAATCATGATAAGGAATTAGCCAGATGGACAAAAGTTTTCCTGCTTCTAGATCTTCGTAATCACAGACTCCTTTACATCAGTTACAGCATTTATTGTATACTTCTCTGAAAAAAACACTCCCAAACACATCCTCTGACTCTGGCTGGCTGTAGTTTCGGCCAAGGCTATTTTCCCTGCAGACACTCTAATTTTCCAGCAGGTTTATTAGCCGAAACCTGGCTTCAGTGATCTAACAGCCAAAGCAAGTGGAGTCCATCACAATTTCTCCCATTACATCACATACAGACCAAGCAGCGAGTCAGTTGGATTTACAGATAGATTTCATCAAAGCAGTACATGGATTTCATTAAAAACAGACAACAAACAAACAAACAAACCAACAACCAAGAAAAACATTTTGTTCAAATGCTTTGGACTGAGCTTATTTTACCAATGTACAACTTTTTATTTCTGTTACTCTTATTGTCAAAATAGGCTTATGCCTGAAAATACAAGCAAAAAGAGATTTCCCAATTTTCCTTTACAAATTTTAAGCGTATTCTATCAATTGCCCTTGAAAAACTGAAATAATTCATCCAAAACTGCTGCAAAGTAAGAAGTTCAGTTCTGATGGAGAAAGCATTTTTGGAAGTTGAAACGAAGAAAGTTAATGGGAATATATTGCCCAACTCTACTGTCCTGTTCAATTTTCCATTGAGCCTGTACTAACTTTGAGGCACATTTATCCTTGCACTTTGAAGACAGAAGAGCTGAGCTAAAATGTGAAGGTCAAAGTTTTGCAACCTTGTTCAGAGTTGTCTGTGGGAAGATTTGCTGGAATTGCAGTATCAGGGTAATTGCATCACTTGAATTAGACAGGTCTAACTCATTGGGTTGGCACTTTCAAATGAAGCCACCTCATCCTTTTTTTTCTGATAGCTGTTTTTATTTGAAAGAAGCAAACGCACACCAGGAGCGTAGAGACTGTCAGCACCTTTCCCCACCAAGACAAAACCAGAGATGTTTCTCATGGGATGCTGTTCCATCCAGCAGAAACTGTCTAAGGTAAAGTCAGGTGTTTTAGGAACTTGTGCCTAAGAGAAATTAAACTCAGAACTTCAGTTCATATGCAGTGAAACTCTCCTTCCTAAAAAGACGGAGGTCCACTTCATTTGGGACATCCGTCCCCACTAATCAAGTTGTAAGGCTGTCGCTAAACTCACTGCTCTGACAGCTAAAAGTCTTCATATTTTCGATCAAAATTCGTTGAAGGTCTGTTTGTTCTCATAAAAGTAAAGTCCTTGGCTCAAACAGCAATCCTCCCAGTTTGTCTTCCCTGCTCCCATAGATTAATAAAGATCAGCCGTATCTCACCAGCCTGTACTTTATTTTTCCCTAGGATGGATAAATCAGCCACTGCTAGTCTGTTGCAGTACAGTTTCACTTTCATAGCATTTTGCGCCTTTCCAGCTTGAATTCAATTTTCTTGCACATCAACAACCCAAATTTAGATACAGAAACACAGAAATTCAATGCTCCATTTGTACAGACTTTGGATAGTATTTCATACAATTTTAGATGGATATTGTAGACAGCACTGACACAAAACTTGAAATAAAGTACTGCATCACTAACCTACTTGTCTTTTGTTCACAGTACTAAAAATCCATGGGATCTTATTTTGTCTCAAACTGATGAAAATAGAGTAATTTTTCTTGGTGACTATGAAGTCACAGAACTATAACTCAAGTACACACGAGTTCGTGGTCTTACTTGAGACAAGTGTTTGAGCTCGGCTCCACGTTAGCATTAAACAGATGGATGCTAAAAAGAAACTTTCCGTATACTGCAAGCATCTCTCCCACAAATGACCCATTAAAAGCCGGATGGGGTTCATGTCTGCTACTGAATCTTGAAACTGACAGGCAGATCCCAATTAGTTATTCTAAAAGTGTCTCAGTTTAATCTTGACACATTTCCAGTTCCCAACAAATCCTTTTTTTCTGAGGCCACTCTGAGATCTTTCACCTCCCCTTTTATTTCTTTATTGTTTACAGACATCTACCTTTTCCACGTCAGCCCTGATAAGCACAGCAAGCAGCAAGATTGCAGGAGGCAGTAGACTGAGACACCATTTAATGTACCTGACTAGGCATAATCAGAACAATCCATCACTTCAGTTTTTTATTCCCAGCCAGCAGGAACAGCAAAACTGAGTGGGAAGAAATGGGAAGCCACTTACCAGAACTTCTTCAAACCTCACCGTTTTTCTTTTGCTGGGTGGAAAACAGCGTCAACTATATTATATTAGTATCGTAACCAGGTGTTTTTCATTTTGTTTCATCCCTGAA
This sequence comes from Pampusana beccarii, assembly GCA_013399365.1. NCBI lineage: Eukaryota > Metazoa > Chordata > Aves > Columbiformes > Columbidae > Pampusana > Pampusana beccarii. The sequence goes on along the minus strand of VWYH01002497.1, from coordinate 920,066 downwards.
CTCCTCCATACAAAGTAGCTCAAGAAATCGGACTGACAAAATACTTCACATGACATTTCTGAGCAGTCCTAACCATCATTTGCACAGTTTTTATACCCGAGAACCTCCACTGTAATCCATGACCCCACAGTGGCAGCAGCTATATAAATGACACAGAATAACATCAGATGATCCATGGCTATTCACAATTCTTCTCTGACACGAACTACCATCTGCGCCTTCCAGACACGGATCATAGAGAGAGAGGAGGCCTAGTCACGAAGAATATAGATCACACTAAAGCCCTCCCAGAAAAGGCCATGTTATCTGGAAAATTATTAATCTGTTCAACAAGTGAGAAAACCCAGTAGGAGGGTTACTTAGAACAGTTTTGGACAAAACCCTGGCTAAGATCACCCAGAACCAGTCCCGTAGGGATTTAAGTTTCAGTTTCAGCTTCATTTGGCAAGCTTTGAAGTTTATTTAAGAAAGGAGCAGCACTGCTGAGGGTCCAGTGGAGTTCCCATCTATAAAACAATGACCTTCAATTGTGCTGCCCCTCCCATGCATGCCCTGTATTTCCAGTATATCATCTCATGCTCCTCAGTTGGGATTGGAGTTGCAGACACTTGCTCAAGTTTGGACTCTCAGTAAGCATCTTAGCACGGTTTTGTGGAAGTCAAATTTTCTCACCTGCGCATTTCTGGAAATCAATGTATATAATCATGAGGTGGGCTGACCTCAGCTGGCGTGAAGCTGCTCTCACACTTCTCCTCCATCAACGGGACTGGGGGAAAAAGCAGGATGGAAAAACTTGTGGCTTGAGATAAAGACAGGGAGACTATTCAATGGTTACCATCATGGGCGAAACAGACCCAGCTTGGGGAAGATTAATTTAATTTATTGCCAATTAATAACAGAGTAAGATAGTGAGAAACAAAGGTAGAAATAAAAACCCCTTCCCCCGAACTCCTCCCTTCTTTCCAGGCTCAACTTCACTCCTTCATTCCCAAGTCTTCTATCACCCTCCTCCTCATCCGGTGCAGGGAGATGGGGAATGGGGGTTGTGGTCAGTCCATAACACATCATGTCTGCTGCTTCTTCCTCCTCACGCTCTTCTGCTCCAGCATGGGGTCCCTCCCACAGGATATAGTCTTTCGCTGAACTGCTCCAACATGGGTCCCATGGGTTGCAGTTCTTCAAGAACTGCTCCAGCATGGGTCCCTTCCACGGGGTGCAGCCCTTCAGGAATAGACTGCACCAGTGTGGGTTCCCCATGGGCCCCTGGTCCTGCCAGAAAACCTGTTCCAGCGTGGGCTCCTCTCCGTGGGCCACAGGTCCTGCCGGGACCTTTCTCTGCCATGGGGTGCTCCACGGGCTGCAAGGATCTCTGCTCCACCACGTACCTCCATGGGCTGCAGGGGAACAACCTACATCACCATGGTCTTCACCGCAGGCTGCAGGGGAATCTCTGTTCCAGCGCATAGAGCGCCTCCTCCCTGTTTCGCCACTGACCTTGCTGTGTGCAGGGCTGTTTCTCTCACATTTTCTCACTCCTGTCTCCCACCTGCTGTTTCTTAACTATGTTAACACAAAGGTGCCACCAGCATCACTGATGGGCTCAGCCTTGGTCAGCAGCAGGCCCATCTTGGAGTCAGCTGAAGCTGGCTCTGTCCAACAAGAGGCAGCGCCTGATGTCACAGAAGGCATCCCTGCAGCCCCTGCCAACTAAAACCTTGCCACATAAACCCAATACAGATTAATAACTATTTTTTACCTGTTTGCAGGCCTTCTAAGTTAACCATTCCACTTTCAGACTTGCTACCTCATTTGCTTTGCAAAACTACAAGAAGTTTGATGGAGCTGTTGTCAACAGCTTCAAGTGCTCACACTGAGGCTGAAGATGTTCCTGAGTCCTGAAGACCTCCTGACTTCCTGGCTGTGTAGCAGTGGCAGAATTATAAACCTGGCAATGTCTTATTTATCTTTGCAGAAAAAACAGCTCTCAGTTTGAAAGAACCTGTCCCAAGCAAGAACGACTTGGGTAAGCATCACCACATTTACTGGGTAATTAAGTTGCTTTTCTTACTATGCAGATAGGCAGTACATGTCCTAAACATGGAGAAGAAAATATCCTTCAAAAGAAAACAAAATCTTCCTTTACTACACTGAATTTCAGATAGAATTCTGTACTCACTGGCCTATTTCTCCCATCAGTTTATTTCTATCCCTTCTCCATAGCCTCTCTCTTCTTGTTGGCCATATCCATTCCTCTTCTTTCCCTGCTCCAACTGTATGCCACTCCCATTACATTCTCATGCTTTCACACTACTTGTTTTCATTCGCTGTCATTCCCTTTTTTTGGTACTATTCACCTTCTCTCTCTTGCCCACTTTCATTCCCATTTGCTCCTTCTTCACTCTTCTGTCTTGACTACAGCAAACACCTGCCTCCTTAGGCAATGAACAATAGTTACAAGACCTTCATAGCCTATAACCACCCTATACCACAGTTGTTATATGACCATAATTGCCAACTATAAACCATCAGCCTTATCCTTGCAGTCAAGATTAATTCTGGCATGGTACGTTATAAAATTAGCCATCCTTGGCAAAGCTACTGGCCTTTAGTTTTCACAAGAACACAGTTAAATGGCATTTGCGCAGTCAAGCTAGAGCAAAGCTAAGACGAGGCAGACATCACAAAGTTATTAGATTAGGAAGTAAAACAACTACTCCTTGGTTAGATCGAGCATTTGGACAAATTATATAATGTTTCAGAGGTAATACGGGCAAAATGAAACCTCTTAGGTGCTTTTCCTGCTTCCCTCCTTCTCCAGCCAAGCCGTGGAGAGGCACGTGGAATAACAGAAAATAAGGAAAGTCACTACTGGATCTCCAAAACTTGCGTTTGCTCGAAAGGTAACTTGTGCCATACCAACGAAAAGGTTAACTCAGTGGGGACTCTGGAGCACACACACAGCTTGAGGTCTTTTCTAATTAAACACACACACACACATCATAATCAGAGCTGCTCCCTCACCCCAGGACTGGATCTGCGGCTCGTCTAAGTCAGCAGAATGCCCCAGAGGAGCTACTTTGATTTGTGTTGGCTAAAAGTTCAGCCCCAGAGCCTCTGTGCATACAAGAGGATGTGTTAGCATAAATGTTGAGTATCTGGGCCTAAAGCAGCCTTGCTGACACATAGATTTTCATCATGCAGATAGGCACTGGTATAGACATCAGTAGCAACTCAATCCTCACCTTTTCTCCGTATCAGCTTTTGATCAGCAATGGACAACGCTCTGGAGCTGGTGTCCACAAGCTCCATCCTGTTAGGGTGATCTCCAACCCCAACTCATGGATATGGTCCAAAGAAAACAAAATCAAGCAAATTCTCTGAGTATACCCTACTTTGTCATCACAGAGGTCCCCTAAATAGCTGAATTTGGCATGATTTTGGGAGAAAGCCATAAAACACAGAATAGTTTCAAGCTGCCTTTTTTCTTTTTTTTTCAATAAACTGTGACGTGGTTTGCTGGTGTAAATTGGAAAAGTTAATTTGTCCAGCCCCCTTTAAACATCTATGCCATGTCAAAAGGTAAGCATCAACACCACTATTAGAAAACCAAGGATCGCAACGTGGTTCTTTAGAGGAAAGGAGGCAAGAGACACTGGCTTTAGGGCGAAAGATCTGTAGTCCCCTGGAGTCTGTCAAGGCCAAGTGTCTCAGGCACTCAAATCATTACAAGGTGACAACATGTCCTCTGGAAACTGGGTTCAACTTTTGACAGCCCACTCAAGTTTTATGTGTGAATCCTGTTCAGCACAGCTCTGTTTCTCCACCCACCCGCAGCCAAAGGAGCAGACTGGCTTAATTTACTGCTGTTTAAAAACAGACGCTGGCCCTCAATTTATCTCCATCAAGAGAAAAAAAATACCCAGTCTCCTCAAATGAAAAGCCCTGCAGGATTTTGCCTGTGCAAATGTGAGATGGAGATTTGACAATAAAAAAGACATTTCATTTGTCTTATTAGTGGCTGACTACTGTGGAAGGTGTTCAATCAATTAGACTGATCTTAGACTCCTGAATTATTGATAGAGAGAGCTGGATTACACTCTCAAATGCTTTTAGCTTAATTGTCCAACCCATCATAGCTTCATTTTCCCTTTCTTATGTATATAATTTTTTGTTGTTGTTTTGATTTTTAACTATAGCATCTTGCCAGGGGCTGACCCTGTTACTTTGCTGCTGATGCTGACCCAGGGAGCAAGCGGTGAATCCTCGGCCGGGCATCGCTCATCGGGTGCAGCAGAAAGAAAACGTCAAGGTGGTACCAGCATCCTCCAGAGACCAAGTGGGATGGGGTTGGGAGACAACTCTGGCTTCTCGCTATGAGTGAGACATGCATGAGGGACCAGGGGTGCCCCTCTTCCACCTCCCACCCACTCTGTACATTTTACAACTCTCAGTCCCTTCCCATGTCTTTCTCTTCATACATCCACTCCTTCTCCCTTTCTCTCCCCTTGCATGCAGAAGTGCAACACAGCACAGATCTGGAGCTCGTCTCAGCCAGTGTACCGTCTCCAGCACTATTCAAGTTTCTGAATGGCCCTTCTTACACCATCTTGGCCACCATAGTCCCCCTCAAACCTTGTTAATGTGGTCAACAGCAGCTGAACATGAGCCAGTGTGTGCCCAGGTGACCAAGAAGGCCAACGGCATCCTGGCTTGTGTCAGGAATAGTGTGGCCAGCAGGCCCAGGGCAGTGACCGTCCCCCTGTCCTGGGCACTAGGGAGGCCAAACCTCAAATCCTGGGGTCAGTTTTGGGTCCTTCACGTCAAGAAAGGCCTTGAGGTGCTGGAGTGAGTTGAGAGAAGGGAACAGAGCTGGGGAAGGGGCTGGAGCACAAGTGTGATGGGAGCGGCTGAGGGAGCTGGGGGGTTCAGCTGGAGAACAGGAGCTGAGGGGAGACCTTCTGATCTCTGAACTGCCTGAAAGGAGCTTGGAGCATGGAGGGGGTTGGGCTCTGCTCCCAAGGAACAAGGGACAGGATGAGAGGAAATGGCCTCAAGTTGCACCAGGGGAGGTTCAGATTGGATATTAGGAAAAATTCCTTCTTAGAAAGGGTTGTTGGGCTTTGGAACAGGCTGCCCAGGGCAGTGGTGGAGTCACCATCTGTGGAGGGATTTAAAAGGCATGTAGATGAGGTTCTTAGGGACGTGGTTTAGAGGTGGATTTGGCAGTGTTAGGTTAATGGTTGGACTCGATGATCTTAAAGGTCTTTCCCACTCAAAATTATTCTATGATTCTGTAACTTTCCCTGTTCATTTCCCCTCTCCACCCTCAATACCTTCCAGCTTCTTCTGTCCCCCTCCTCATAATTTCTCAGCTCTTACACCCTCTCCCCCATTTCCCAGACTGGATTTATCCTCTCCCTCCTCTGCTTGTAGACTGGGGTGAGCAGGTTGGTGTAAAAATCACCAGGATTAGGGAACACAAGCAAAACAGTTAAACGTGGCTGGCAGAGATAACAAGTGTCATTATGTGCAGGGCTTTGAGTAATCCAGTGTGCACACAAGCCGCGATCTGCACTGACCTTGATTGCTTAACTCTCTCTGACGTACCAGGACATTAGCAGAGACAGATTCACTGTATTCGAGCATGCTCCATATTTTATAGACTAAGCACATCTTAAATGCTTTTAAAGTGTAGTTCTCTGTGACTCTTTTGCGGGCTAACCTAAAGCAGGGAGACAGGCACAAATGGATTTATAAGGATGTGGGAGCTATTCATAGCAAGAGAGGAAAAAGAGAAAGTGGCGGGAGAAGAGAAAAATAAGATGAGATGGGAAAGACTATGAAAAAGAGATGGAAAGAGCAGAGAGAAGAGGTGAAAAATCAAAAGGAGGATATGAAGAAAGAGAAAGGCAAGAGAACAAGAGAAAGTGATAAGGAAATAAAAACATGAGGAAAACTTGCCCATGGAAAATGACAGATACGCAGCGTGAACACTTGGAAGAACAAGAACTCCTGGTGCCAGATGCGAAACAGAGTATTTCTGCGATAACAGGAACATGATACGATCGGTACACAGTACTGGGGGATAGGATCTGCAAAAGAAATAAAAGCCATAACGGCAAAACTGCAGTGCAGGTGAGCAACATGGTAGCTCGTAAGGATTTGAAAAATGAGACCATGCATAAAACAGGATCTATCTGAAAACAATTGGTTTTTTGGGAAGCTGTTGTGGATCTCTGCCACTGGATCCAGACGTGACGAGAGATTCCTGGGAAATTATTAGAAAGATAAATATTACTGGGAAATGTGTCATTTTCCAATTTTCTAGATGGCAAGTGGAGAATTACTGTTACTAGCGATACTTGAGCTCTGTCCTTCCTGGATGTAATAGGCAATAGATTTCCCCCCCCTGAAATAGCATTGGAGCCAGCAAAAAGCAATTCTATTTTATACTTGGTTTAGATGAACACTGAGAACACCATGAAGTGTTTGATCGAGTGTTCACCTGTACTGTTTAAATTAAAAACAAGGATAAACAAAAGCAGGTATCCAAGTCCTTAATTTCCAAAGTACAATGGTGAAAAATTAAAGGATCCCTTGGTATGAAGAACACAGATAACTTGGAAAAAGCAGCTTGAAATTTCTCCATGACAAATGCACAAAGAATATCAGGATTGGATAACAATAATGCTTATTGCAACGGATCTTGCAGCTTATTGAAAGATCACAGTAATACTTATTGTAGGGGAAGAATTGACAGGAACACCTAAAAGGAATGGGAAAAGGACAAATCAACAAAGCTAAGTTTCTATGTATAGCATTAAGATGAGAACTGCCTAAAAAACATAAAAACAAATAGAAGAGGGTTCTCTGGATGTGTAAGGAAAGAAGGCAGCTAGGGGAACAATAGTAGGATGAGGATCAGCCATACATTAAATTAAAACGTTGCTTTAGTTTTCAGCAGAAAGAAGGTTCCTTAGTGCTCAGGCAAAGTCCGGATAGAGACCAGTAACTGGGATAGAGAACTGGTAACAAGTCCTGAACAACTCCCCACATCCTCAAATGTAGAAACAAAATATCCCTATATCTGACATAAATAAATAAATACACCCCCCCCCCAAAAANAAAAAAAAAAAAAAAAAAAACTGCACACGATTCTTGTTGCACTCCAGTGAGATTAATTAACATGCCCTACAGGGAATCCCTTGTGAAAATGAGGAATGCTGAAGGATTAAGTAAGAAATGTCAACACCCTGTGTGGGATGCAAGAGGAGTGGCCCAGAAAGAGTCAATGGCTGTGCTTCATCACTGTGCTTAGAGGTGTCTGTGGCAGCTTATGAGCAACACAAGCCTTTAGTACAATAACGGGTAAGCAAAGAAACATCAGAGGAAGGCGCAGGTGCAGCAGAGATCCACAGATCTCAGCAGGCTGCAGACACGGGACAGTGACTGGGCAAGTGGCAGAGGCACCACAGCCAAAGCCTTGATGGGGAGATGTCCCATCCCTGCAAGCATGCGCAGAGCTCCTCATGATGGGGCTGATATTGATAATATTTCCATTCCAGAGACAGAAGCGGGATGCCAGTGATAAGCCAGCTAGCAAGTCACAAACAGATGGAATCATGGAATAGTTTGGGTTGGGAGGGACCTTCAAAGCTCATCCAGTGCCACCCCTGCCATGAGCAGGGACATCTTCACCAGCTCAGGTTGCTCAGAGCCCCGTCCAGCCTGGCCTGGGACGTCTCCAGGAATGGTTCATCCACCACCTCTCTGAACAACTGGGCCAGTGTTTCACCACCCTCAGCGTAAAAAATTTCATCCTTACATCTAGTGTGAATCTCCTCTCTTTCAGTTCAAAGCCATTACTCCTTGTCCTACCACAGCAAGCCCTGCTAAAACATCTGTCCCCATTACATCCATGATAACGAAGGGGTCTATAGCTGATACCACCAAAATGCAAAGTCACAGCATTGGGAAGGTTTGCACAGCCACCAAATACCCCTGAAATTATCTGAGGTGAGTGTCTTCGGGGGCACAGGATGCCAATCACTTTCCAGGAGGCTGGGAAAGAGCTGAAACTCAAGGAAAATGATATCCTGGAAAGGTTTTCATGTCCACAGACACGGAGCACAGACCTGGCCCCGCTCACCCACACCATCCCAGCCCCTTCCCACCTCTCACACACCCCGAGTGACCGGGTGAGCGCAGCATCACATCCCTGCCTTGCAAGGCCAATCCCCATCCTGCTGATGCGAAGATCGGGAGCTGCCTTTCCACAGGTCGGTGCCAGCAGAGACAAACTGTACAGGAACGAGGAGACACTCCGCTTACACTGAAGCACCCCAGAGAATGATTTCATTCACAATAAATCTCCTTTCTCAACAGCGGCCATCGCAAGGGGCTGGGCTGTTATTGCATTTAATTCAATTTAATTGATGATAGTGCCAATTTAGCGTGTTTTAAGCACAGAACTCAATCCAAATTTCCTTTGTTACTGCTTTGCTGTATCCTCCTGTTTTAACCTTTCCCTGCCTAAGTTCGCCGTGGTGCTAGGACACGTCCTAAGAGATTCAGTCTTATACCACACTGTCCTTGGCCGCTGCCTTGGGCCAAGGAATGTGTCTTGGCCGCCAAGATGTTTCCCCACTCTCCAGAAAGAGGTGTTACATGGCCCGGGTGAGCTGGACCTACTGAAAACATCTGGATGGTGCCAGTCTGAGGACAACACAGCAGGTCCACCCCCTGGCAACACCGCCAGATCTGGGTTGACCTCCGTCTTTCACAACCCCCTTCCAGCCAGAGGGCTGGCGAGATGCTGGTGCATGCCCAGGTCTCAGATCCCAGCGTGTTCCTAAGTCCATACCTTGCTCATCGCAGAACAGCAAAGAGATGTTACATGTCAGGTGATGCTACGAGTCCCAGGAGCAAGAATAGTCTCTGTGTTCTGGATTTGAGGTGCAAAGACATTAACTGGGGGGCACAGGTACCTGCGGGGTTAAAACCATTTGAAACTATTTTGGTTCAGTGTATTAAGAGAGCAACGAAGGAGCACTTGAATGAATAAACGTAAGTTTGAGTAAAAAAACATAGTCTGTTTTGGTTTTCTTTTCAATTAAGCTTTAAAGAAAACAGACCACTTTCCTCAGAGCATCTTTCAGACGTGAATATAATTCCTTTTACTGGTTTGAGGTTGAACCATTTTCTATCAAAAGCAAATCCATGCACAAACTTACATCTTTTTAGCTCTCAATGTGCAAACTGAAACCCTGATCTTGGTGCAGTGCTCCAGCAGAGGCCAGAAAATGGTCCCTGTGCAACTACCAAAACCAGTTATAACGGGGTTTGGTGACACCACACAGGAGGGCAGCCCCCGACACCACCATACCTCCTTATGGATCATAAAATCGTAGAATTTGGGTGGGAAGGGACCTTCGAAGGCCATGTAGTCCAACCCCCAATGGAGTGTTTGCATCCCAAACCCTCACATTCACTTGCTCGTTCTGAGCACCCGTGAAGATGTAGCCTGATACAGAAGCAAACTCCTTGGTATTGTGTTCAAAATGTCAGTGCAAGCCACACAGGAGAGGTTTTCTTACACGGAGCTACTGCCAAGCATTTTTCAACACATTTCTTCATATTGCTTAAGCTATTACAACCACAACCCAAGGCATGTCCTGGAGACCAGAGAACACTAACCCCAGACTGTTGTTACCTGCCGGCTTGAGCATCACAGCCTAAGTCCCCCCTGCATCCCTGGTCAGGGTCTCCAGCTGCTACCACAGTATAGATAAATACTACAAAAGCTCCTTTTGCACAAGAAAACACAGAGAAAAGTAGAAAAAAAAAAAGAAAAAAATTAGCACTCTCTGGCCCTTCTGGGGGAAATGAGGAATACCCGATGGACTGAGGCAGAGGAAATGGTACAACGAGACATCAGGACTTTGGGGAAGGTCCAGGTGTCCTTTCAACACTTGTTCTCTGCCATCTCATAAACTCGTGCATCGCTCTCCCGGGATGCAGGGGGAAGCAGGTTTGTGCCATGAACAGGAGCTGTTCTCCTTCGGCTCGATAGTGCCTGTTGCGGCAATGCCTGGGATGAGAAAGCTGAGCTTGATGAAGTCCCAAGGGCTGAGATGAGGTCTTCTACTGCCAGCCCTGGATTTTACACTCACCCTCGAACTAGGAGAGTGGAAATATCAGACAAGTAAATCTATTACCTGCACTCCTCAATGAGGCTTTTATGATATCCGTTGTGCCCCTTAGAGAGATGCTTAGTGTCCTCTAGGGTGTTGAGATAGCATTCATTTCCATTGCCAATTCCCTTTTTATTCACCATCCATCTCTTGGCTGCTATGTGAACACATTCTCTTCTTTCCACAAGCAAAATACCTTCATCCCCAGCCCCTTCTTCACAAAAATGCCTCCCCTTGATGCCGACCAGCTGCTCTGAGCTTCATTAGCACACCTGGGGTAGGAGTGCAGCTTTTCAGATCAGCCCTTCAGCTCTTCCATCACCTCAAACAACCTTGCACCTACTTGTACCAGAGCACCTAGTGTCTCCAGTAAACACTGCTTTCAGACCCCTTTTCAACAGAGACATGGTTTATTGCCCCCTAAGTGGCCCTTCACGGTTCCCCTTCTCAATCAGCACTGGGTAATGGTTTCCTAGGGACCATAATACTTAGCAGCACAGTAATTGAATGATATTATTAACAGCAGCAGCATCTGTGTTGTCTGTTTAATTAACTGGAGAGCAAATGAGGCCCTAAGAGTCATTAGTCTGATCCTTTATTGTTTTCCTAATGATCTGCAGCTTCTCTTATTTGATTATTGGCTAAGGATCCCCTTTACCAAAAAATGCACTTTTAATAAAAGAATAACAAAACAACTCTCTATACTCCTGAATGACATGCATTACTTCTCTCAGGCTGCAGATTAGGTAACTGTAGTCTACTCTAAATACTCCAAATATACCATCTCTACTACTCCTTGAGTAGCATAAGGGAAATAGGAGACAACAGCCTACTTTTCAAGGAAAGAAAGAACAAAGGTGCAATAAAAATTGTATTGCTGCGGAGCTGACAAGTGACAAAAGAAAAGCTCACCCTGCTATCAGTCGTGGGAGCACTGATGGGGCTGGAGGAGGTAAGACCACCCTTAGAGGCTGCTGGCCACCAAGGAACAGCTACAACAACCCAGCACTGACAATCACAGCATTTAATTCCACCTCTGCACTGAAAAAGGGATGGGGACCAAACGAAGATGACACCCTCTCCATCTCTAATTGGGCTGAATTTATGTGCAGTCCAGCAGCAGCAGTTCCCATATCTCCACCTGGGAGCTTCTTGCATAGCTGGGACAGTCACTCCACAGCAGCCCAAGCCCACTGTGCAAGCAGCCATGCAGCTCTGCCATCACGCAGAGGCAGGAGTTGGATGGGGATGCGGAATCATCACTCGCTCCACACCCATTTAGAAGCCATCCTGGTTGGGTGTTTGAGCTGAGGTTCGTTGCTTGACAGCTGGTTATTGGCTTCTCTGCAAGGGGCATATGGAAATTTCCATGAAGATGATCCCAACTGCAGTTATTTAGCTTATCAGGAAGCACAGGCAATTGGCGTTAACCAATTTACAAAAAAAAAAAAAAAAAAAAAAAATCCCATGTCAGACAGGATGGAGTCCTTGCTGTTTGCATGCCTAAGATATTTGCTCCTGAAAAGTCTGTAAGTTAAGTTAAACAGTAAAAAGGGTGTCAGATATAGTCATTTACAGTTCTAGGACATGGCATTGTGTGTTATATATGCTTTTCAATGGCCAGTCCTAGAGGTTTTAACACTGCATCGCTTTTCCTTAATCTAATCTTGTGTAGCTGGTTAAAGCCCTGGTCTGTTTAGCCATGATGCCAGACACCAACCACCACACTGCAGCAGGGACTTAAGCTGCCAACTGTTCATATGTCAAAGCCTGTCTTCACACCAACATCACACTAGTGCCTTAGGATGCCCATGGACTTGGAGGAACTATCTCTTCAGACACTAATCTGGAGACCGCTGTGCTCAAACATCGGCTTTAGGTATAAGAGACAGCACCTCCTTCACTGTCATCCACCAACGCTACACACAAATGGAGAGGAAGGGCATGGCTCCATGGTTCTGTTCAGGTTTAGAGGTGTGGTGCTCTGGTAGTAGCTTTTTACTGGCATTTGGGAGTCTGGTAACCAACACGGAATCTTGGAACACCAAGTCCATGCTGGCTGCTTTGTTCCAAGTCCCAAATGCATCTTACTGCATAGCATCACAGGTACCAAGAGGTCAAAGAATTTTAACATGACACATTAAGTCCAAGGCTGAGGATTTGCGGGGAACTGTAGAAGGAGAACTGCCTGTTCTCCTTAATCAGTTAAATTGGGTTTTGGCTTTTTTCTTCAACTTGGAATCATTAAAAAAAGATGGTTTATCTTACGGTGTGTCATGATAGGTTTCTGCTTCTTCTCTGTGGTACTGTCTCTGGTTATCCAGATTTCCTCCGACCATACTTTATTATTTTTGTTTTGTTTGTCATATCCACTCATCAGCCACCTCTCTAACATGTTGAGTCTTCATTTAAAGTCCTTTTACTTCCTCTCTTAGTTTGTCTATTTTTTCCTGTGCCTTCTGATCCATGATCTCAATGCAAAATCCTCCAGGAGTCATTGCCTACTTATCACAATTGTCATTAGGGAGGAAAAATAAACCAGTTTTCTCATGCAGTGGCCTCATTCAGTTCAGTAGCATGTTTATCAACCAGCCTCTTCTTGTACATATTAAATACAGAGTGAAGAATTAGCAGAAATGGATCCTAGGGCCTTAAAGAGATTGGGAAATTGACTGTGTCTTGGACATGATGCTACAAATAAACCGGAAAATCAAATGAGCAAGGAAAGGAAAGACAATGCAACATCTCATCAGCACCAGACTTCCCTGTTTCAGGACAAATTCACAACTGCTCCAAGATTTGCAGAGTTGTGGTTCTCTGGACATTTCTTCGGAGCTCCGGATTGACTCTTCGTTAGACCAGCTGCTTAGCTAGGGACCGGCTCCTTAACAATTACAGACATCTCTGTCTCTGACTTGTTCACTGGAAATTCTCCTACACTTCCAACCAGAGGAGGGACTTATCTGTAATCCCTGATTTGCTGCCGTTCCCTCCCTTCCCAGATCCTGGTGCAGCCTCCTGCTCAGTGCATGGATGAAAAATAAATGTACGAACACATGAACTTTAAATATAGCAGCTCCTTCGCACTGGACATTACAACAGGTACAATGGGAAGTCAAGAAAACTGCTGTTTCCTGGATGAAGTTGCCAGCACGATTGCTGAAAGAACCTCAGACATCGTTCCTCTTGGGTCTGGAGAACTATCTACAGATTTAAATATTTTTTAAAAGCATTTTAAAAGGTCTCAAAAGTTGTGCTGGAAATCTGACAGGTACAATCTTTCTCATGATTCAGTTGGAGATTAACCCTCTCCAAGAAACAGCTTTTCAGCAGCATCCAGGTACAGCAGGTTCCAGGACTGATTGGAAATGGTAAAAAAAAAAGATATGAGCTTCAGAGATGGCACACTTCAGATAAAATAATAAATGATAAGAAATAATACTTTTTTTCAGGTCAGCTGCTAACCAAATGACTACAGAGAGCCTTAGTCCTCCAAGCCTTCTCTTTACTGCCTCCATAAATTGGAAACAGTGGTACCTATCCATCAATAAGTGAAAAGGGTTGTAGGATCTCTGAACGCCAAGCACTGGAAATAAAAATGCTCCAATAAACCCTACTGATTTGTGATTTTTCCTGTAAGGGTCTTCCTTTAGGATAGCTGCTTGGGAAGCCATCCCATTGGATTTTCCTAGCTCTTCTGTTTGTATTAGTTATGAGCTAAATACCCACGGGTCCCAACAACACAGCTTCACATGCATTCGTACTCAGCAAACCTGTTCATGCACCATTCCTTCCTCCAGATGCCCACTTGCCCTTATCCCTTCAGTGCACTTACCTAGTTATAAAATGCCAAAGAAGTGCCACACACCTCCACGGGAGATTATTCTTTAAACTAACACATCTGACTGCAAATTCGTACTGTACTCAACCTGGATTTTAACCTTCCATAATTTCCCCCCATTACTGCTAAGTGCTATGCCCTTTGACTAAGCCAAATCATCTCTCTCTTTCTTTGGTTGTTATATCCATTAAATTTTTGTAGCTAGGTAGCACAAGCCCTTTTACTCATCCCTTGAACAAGCGCTCCAGGTTTAACCCTCCACTAGTCCTTCGCATTGCCTTCCCACTGCTTTTTGTGCATTTCCCGGTAATCCAATTTTTTTTTTCTTTTTTTGGTAACAGCATAACGAAGTCCGAATACCTGCCCTTACTGAAAATACGAGTGGGGAACTCCTCTTTCTTAATTAAGAACAAGACCTTCAGTCTCTTCCTTTTCCTTCCCAGTGATTGTACTGGTGATTGCTTCTCCCCACCACGCTTGTGCTTGCAGGAAGAGCTGCACATTTCTTCTCATGGCATGAAGCCATCTGCTCATCTCCTAGCACCTACAGCATATCTGAAGGTCATGCCAAGAGTCCAGGGAGATTCACACACAAGCTGAAAATTCTAAGCTCATCTTTCCACTTGCATTCTGCAGCTTTAAAGGCTGAAGCATATAAAGAAAACAGGCAAAGGAATAAACAGGGAATAAATCCAGCTCTGTGGGAGGGATTGAGGACAGGCCTCCAAGAAGGTGCACTCAAAGGCAGCCCCAGCTTTCTACCAAATAATAAAACCGGTGGCCATGCCACATGTTTTGGAAGAGCCCAGCCATTCCCAACAAGCAATGCAGGGAACCAGAAATCTTGGCTGACAGTCTCCACTCTCCATGTGAAGCTACTGAGCAAATCTACATAATCCACTTAAGCAGGAGTCTTCATTTTATGATCTCTGGATGTAATAAGCTGGCAAGATCAAGAGCTTCACTGCCCATATTTGAAGGGTGCATGGAAAAGAGCTGCCTGACTTGGTTTTACAGGGTGCTCCTTGCTGCGTTTGTTGGAAGTGGCTGTAATTAAAAGGAGGAGAGCAATCCCCAATGCAAATCCACCAGGCCATTCCAGTACTGGAATCTGTAGGACCTCACCCAGACGGAGGGTGGATTTTAGGCAATTGATTTCCAGAAAATTTGTTCTTTGCCAGAATTACTATTCCATCGGCTTTTGAAGTCAAATAGCTAATTCAGCTTATTTGGCAGATCTTTTCTGGTACATCTGTGGGAGGGGGGACCAGTAGGAAACAACTGCCCTGCTGACGCAGAACAGAGCTCAGCACATGCAGACACCATCCCTATCGGTGGCTGTGCCATGGGGTGTCACCTCCCATTCCTCACGTCACCAGAGCTCTGCTTGACTGACAAATTAGGGACAGTGCTCCTTGCATTTCCTTGTGTTTCAGCTGAAGAGCCATGTCACATTTGTTTTTGCTCCCGGCCGTGCAGGACATGGCTGTCACGGCCTGTCGAGCCCTTCGCACTCCGGCTCCTGACAGTCTGATCTTCCCCAGCCCATCCAAGAGAGGGGTTCCAAACCAAGAGACGACAAAGTCTGACTCAGGGTAGAGAAGGTCACCCTATGGCACGCTACAGCTGATGACACAGTGATGGAGGCTCCTGGCATGACATGAAGTCGGTGAGCCTCCTATTTTCTTTATCTTTCCATGGAGAAATGACCGGCAAGGGATCCCAGGGATTTTTTGACGGCTGATCATGATCTCTGTTTTCTCCCAGCCTGTTCAGGCTCACACGTTTGGCCACCACTGTCTCCAAGTCTGTCCTGCATTTGCCCTATTTCTCTCCTCCCAACTGCCACTTTCTTCCCCGTCTGTGTCCCCCTTTCCCTTCCCCTTTGCACAGCAAACTCTGTGCTCCTAGAGAGCTTTCCATGTGCACGAGAGAAGCGCGAGTGATTCTGAGCTTTCTGCGGCTGTTGTGTGAAAGGTGCTGGTGGCCCATGGCACAAAGACTGGCCACCTCCAGAGGCCAGCGCTGGCTTCTGCACCGCTGGGCTTTACCAGCCACGGGGGCTGCGGTGGGAAAGCCAGAAGCTCCCCACACACAGAACACTGACTCAGACACTTTGGCATAGAATCTGCTGGCAAATACTGCTTTCTGAGTGGGCGACTGATCTGTTTTCCCAATATGGGTCTGCCACGTACCAGGGGTATTTCAAAAGGGCCCCCGTTCTGTTCGATGATCACAGAAAGTAGTTTCTTCTACCCAAGAGGCCACCAGCTCCTTGCTTTACAATAGGTTTTTTTTTCCTATGAAGCAGACAGTCTCAGCTTTTTATAGCATCACGGAATGTCCTGAGTTGGAAGGGATCCACAGAGATCATCAAGTCCAACTTCTGTCCCTGCATAGGACAACCCCAAGATCCACGACGTGTGTCTGAGGGTGTTGTCCAGCTGCTTTTGCTTTAGCCTCCTGGACAACTTGGAGCAGATGTCCTCATCTGCAGGGTACAGATATGCTCCTACCTCCAATGCCGCCTCTGGAAAAGCACCTCCAAGTTATAGGCAGTACCTCTGTGATAGGCAGAGGCAAGAATGACAGCCTTACAGCTACACATACATACATAGCTATATAAATACATATATACACATATATGTGCATATACAGCTACAGATACTGTAGGAACCAGCCTTGCCGCCAGCATGCCTCTCTCAACCGAGACCCGACTGTTTTGGCAATGAGCTCAAAGTCTTTAACAAAATATTTTTGTCCCCATATGGCCACCCTTGTACTTGGGCAGCTCTGAAGCAGGAACAAGGCTGTGCAGGGGAGAGCATCAGTGGCAAACAAAGGAGCCTGCAAGCCTGCGGCAGAGTCAGGAGCAGAACCCTGATCCGACAGCTCTGCTGGCATTTAAATCACAAGACTGGCTTTCCGCTCAGCCACAGCCTAATTGTCTCCTAAGCTGGTTAGCCTTGCTTTTCGCCCATGTCCTGACTCCATATGACTGTCTCTTGCATAAAGCAATATGTCCCATCCATTCAGCTCGCATTTAGATTGCCTTGTTTGTTGTGTTCCTTAGGCTGCTCTCAGCAACTGCTGCTGATCTCATTCAGATTTACCAAATTGCTTCGTAATGCTGAGTGCTTGGTAACCTCGCAGTCATCTCAGTAGGAACAGACTCAGGTCCTTAATCTGTGCTGATACATAAATAACATTTTTACAAGCCGAATGCAATCAACCCCATTGCCAGGTACAAGCCACCTGGTTCCTTAGAGCAGAAGAAAACTCTTTCCAGTAAAAGGCAATTAGTCTGCACATAGACTCCCCCAAAAACTTAGCTCTGTGTTACTACAGCATAGATTTGGATTTGTAGTCTGTCCCTCTTTTCCACTGGAAAAGCAGCAGTTACATCTCTCGAGCTCTACCTGCTTAGGTACTTGTTAGCACTTATGTGCACTGCATAACCCATCAAGGATGGACACAAGGCACCCCTCCATGCTCAACACTCTTGCCAAAATCTGCCAGATGTTGGTATTAACAGCCATGGAGAACCACAGCATATCTACCACCACTATTAAACATTTATACAGTAACTGTCGCCAAAGGCCATAGGCATGAGCCAAGCCACTTTAGGCCTGGATTTTGGTAGGTGTTAGAGCATTGTATACTTTGGATTAAGACACATGTTATGACTGGCACACACCAACAGATGTTGGCAGATGAGCAAAGAAGTGACTATAGTTTTCAAGGCAGGAGATATCTTTTCCTGCTTTGAGGAAAGTTGGGCCAACTAAATCAGTCACCAAGCGCGTAGACTTAAAGATCTAAGGCTTAAAGGTCTAAGAGGGTTTGGGGAGCAGTATTGCTGAATGGATGGTAAACACAGGACCAAAGTTGCCCTGGCTAACACATTCCTAACGTGTTTTTTGACTTTGACAAATGTTACATGTCTGCAGAGAAGCAGAGAAACGGTATTCATACAATGGCACAGAATTACATGACATGGAAACAGAGTCAAGCCTTCTAAGGCTGTAAAATGGGTGATCTCCCCTGAAACCCGTGGAAGCCAAAATTTCACGTAAAACAGGGAAAAAAAAAAAAAAAAGACAGGTTTGCTTCAGTATCATGCTTCTAGTAGCACCATTATCTGATGGTTCAAAGAAGCTCTCTTTATGGAAAAACACTTCCATAATGGGTAATCAATATTTTACCTGGCAGGGATGTCATCTTTCTTGATCTATACAGAAAACATTTTATGCTCTGAATTTCATAATCAGAAGTGTTATTGCCGCCCTCAAAATTAGTCAGCTACAACTCTAAAAAACCAGCCTCATCCACCGAGCAACAGGCTGCTTTGCATGCTCATCAAAAAAGGTAACAGGAGGTAAAAGACTCATTTCAGCACCTACCGTGACAGGAGAATAACATTTAATTTCCCTGGCCCCTGATGAGCCAGATTTCTTCCCCTGTCATATAATCTGCAATAAATAACCCATCAATCCTTTCACTGGGCATCCAGCTGCAGAGCTATTCAGTTTAACATATGCACTTCGCTGTCCCCGTTGCATCATTTGACATTAGTCCACATTTAAACCACATTTTCCATTGAAAATCTCACTCGGAAGAAAAAAAAGATGCACATCTCTCACAATCTACATTTGCCACCATCGCCAGTGACTCATGCCCCTGCAGCAAACCGAAACAACTTGTCCTGGATAATCCCCGTTCATCTCCTCTTCATCTCTATCCCTCTGCACTTCCCTGGCCTTCTTGTTAACCATTTCACTGCTGCCCCTCTGGGTTAACTTTTTGGGTACTAGGCTGAGTAGCCTCTGTATGCTGACTGAAGGATGGCATGAGTCAAAATAAGGCAAATTTTGTATTTCAGGAGGTGAAAGGAACATCACCACCATGAATCCACCAGCCCACTGTAGAAAGAGAGACATTGGACTTTCGAAGCAGGGTAGGTACCACCTTATCACTTGCACTTAATCTACGCTTAGCAGCACTGAGGGCAATGCAAGTGTCTTGTCAGGAAAAACACACTGAATTTGCCTCTAAACACAATCCTAATTTTATATCAAAATTAAATGTGACTTGACCACCTTTGCGCCTGCGACAGACGAGGAGAAACTATTGGCCTGCCTGCCATAGACACCTTCAGATCACTTTTCTCTCACTTCGCTGAAGAAGATGGTAATGCACCCACATATTCCTGCAGGCATCACATGTCTCCACCAGCCCCTCGAGCCCCCCCAGGGCAGAAGGAGGCTGGGGAGGAGTGGGGAGATGTGGTTTCCACGTTGGAACGGGCATCAACCTAAAACAGCCTCCTGGTAGATGAGTACATCAGCGAAGCACGGCTTACCAAGCAGGAGAAATGTTTTGCTGAGACAAATCTATTGCCTCTGAACTCTCCCTGAGAGTGAAGGAGCCAGCACCAGGAGCAGCTGTTCACACCAACATTTTCCACCTTTACCTCGAGTGACCTCTAGGTCCTTGCTGAATCTTGCTGGGGCTTTGAGAGAGGACGTCAAGGCCAGGACCAGTACACTGTGCTCTATGTGATTGATCAGAGACTTCCAGTTTGCTTAAAGTAGTAATTTGATGATAAAAGTCCTAACAATATCCTGCTCCCTTTACCCTCAATATTCAGTGATCTTATTTAACACACTGGAGGAGAAAAAAAAAAAAANAAAAAAAAAAAAAAAAAAAATCTTGTAGTGAGCAGGCACCAGAGGGAATGTGGGCTAGAAAAGGATATTACAGTATCACTTTGGAGAGCCCCATAAATAAATCTTCGCCTGAGATAGGTAGGCAGATCGGTGCAGCGCTCCACACAAAATTGTGCTGCTCAACAAGACAGTGACTCATCAACTTCTCTGCTTCTCACGATCGGTCCAACCAGGTTTTTATTACAATAAAAAGGGGAAGCCAGAGAAGGGAATCATCTCCAAGCCTGACTAGAAAATGTGGCCTCGCTGTCAGAGCAGGGAGCTGGGACACACAGTTCCAGATCCTGCCTCCCTTGATCATCTTCTGATGGACAATGTGGGTGCTCTCCAATGACCGTGCTTGTAGCCAAGTTGTCCAGTATACAAGAGAGACGTGGACATAGCAAAGGGCCATGAAGATGATTAAGGGAGGGGAGTATCTGTCACACAAGAAGAGGCTGAGAGAGCTGAGAGTGTTCAGCCTGGAGAAGGCTCAGGAGGATCTTATCCATGTGTATAAATAGCTGATAGAAGGATGTCAAGTAGATGGAGCCAGACTCTTCCAAATGATGCTCACTGACAGGACAATGGACACAACTCGGCATACACAAAATTACATTTAAACATAGGGAACTTATTTACTGTGAGAGTGGTCAACACAAGAAAGAGAGGTTGCAGAGTCTCCTTCCTTGGAGGTATTCAACACTCAGCTAGATGTGGCCCTCAGCAACCTGAGCTTACCCTGCTTGAGCTGCAGACTAGATGACCTCCAGAGGTCCCTTCAAACCTCTATGACTCTCTGATTCCACGAGGCTGACACCAGTTTATTGGCTGTTCAAGGATATTAATACCACCTACATAATGGATTTAGCTGTTTAAAAGCAGATACACATGTAAATACCTGATGGGCCTCACTAAACATCTCAGGCATTTGTAAGTTTCTGAGCCAAAGTCTAGCCATGTGCCACCAAAGACACTAGCCACAGAGGTCAGATGTTCAGAGTTCATTTTATTTATCTTAAAGAATATGAATTCAACATACGAGCCAAAGATTTCCAGTGAAGACCCATTAGTCCCTGTGGGGGTGGGCACTAGAGGCTGTCCATCTGGCAAAGACCCCCTCCCAGACTGCTCACTCTCCCAACTGGATTACAACTTGTCAAGGAATCCATATGAACACTTTCTATAGTGTCCACCACCATAGTAACTAGGCATTGTTCAGCTATATGTGTGCAAAGCAACACCTTATATGTATGTCAAGGCCTATTCTGATTTTCTACTGTAGCTAAAGGATGCTTCATGTAGAAGATGGCTGGTAAGTGCACAAACAACCAGGCAGATTGAAGACTCCTAAGACAACCTGTGTGCCCTCAATTTATTTCCAACTTGGGTTTACTCCCTCCTGTCTGCTCTCGAACAGGTCTTTTCAGTTCTCTGACTCTACAATAAGAAGTTATTGCTTGTTTTTTATTTAGTTTTCTTTATCTTTTGGGTAATGATATCCACCATCTCCTTGTAGAACTGGAACTGGTTCCTTTGTTCTTTGCGCTATTTTACTCTGCTTCTATACTTTGAGTTTGGGTAAGAGTACAATAGGCAGAACGAAGCCTTTAATCCTCATCTTTTGCAGACACTTCCATCCAGTTCTCCTGAATGCATTATTTGGTTTTGAGTTTTAAAAAATCATTTGCCTTAAGGCAAACCAGTATTTTGCCTCTCCATGTGCCTGGACAGGTAACTGCATCTCCGTAGAGCCCAGGACAAGTGTTCACTCTGCAGGTCCAAACCCTGTTATGATTTTCCTTTCCTGTTTCCATGATCTTTCCGTCATTTAGAACAGAGGAACGCCAAAGCCAGTTGGAAGCTTTCTATTGATTTCAAAGGCCACTGGGTTAGGCCTCCATTTCGCAATAAGCTCCGCACTCCAACTATTCAACTCCTCAGGCTGCCAGCAAAATCCAATCACCTTTCCCCATTTGTATTTTCCACGTTTTTTACTTTTTTCCTCCCCATGCTGGAAACTTTCTGCAATTATCCTCCCAACACATAAACCAGAAGAAGGGGACACCGGGCATCAGCCCCTTCATCGGCAGCTTTTATTCCTCAGAAGCAGAACCGACCCCAAGGCTCAGGAGGCTGCTCGGGAAGAACCGCGTCGTGCAGATTAAGGGAAAAGCTACAACCAGGGCCAGCCACACTGTTTACAAGCATTTGCCGGCCTAATCCCAGCACCCTGGTGGGATGCCAGATGCGGTGAGATGGCTTTGTGCGATTTCCGCTTCCCTAAAATTTCCCTTGGATGCAGCGCCCTGTGCTCGTCACTTCGAGACAACGTGTGGGGCTCTCTTCTGGCAATCGGACCATAAATGAGAACTTCAGCTGGAAAAAGTCCACGGAGCTCTGCTGGAGTCATGTAGTTGTGCCACCCCACGGCAGCGGAAGACATGCTTTGGATTTCAGAGTGCCATTAAAAATAACTTATATACTCTACACCTGGGGAAATGATACCCCTGTGATGAGCTGGAGAGTCGTTAAGACAACACTGGTGATTACAAGAACGTTGATACATTGTATGTATCATTGTATGTACGATACATTGATGTATAAGATGTACCATCTTATCCAGACACCTCCAGATGACTACCACTGATTACTATTTTCTAAATGTTACACACGCTATTTCCTATATTTCTTCTCTCTTGCCCACTTGCACCTTCCACTAAATGCAGAAGGAAAATTCAACCAGACAGAAGTATATAACAGAAGAACTGCCACTCTGGGCCCCAATCCATGTTTTTCAGCAGAAGAACAGTGCAACTCATACCCATGGAAGGAGAGAGCTACATACAGTAATACCTATCACTTGCTCTGGGAATTAGGCATTTGATTTCAGAGGAGCATCATTTACATGTGCAGAACAGCTATTTAAGGATGCTCACAGAAGCTTTACGGTTGTCTCCAAGCTCTGGAGAGCTCAGCTCATGATAAGTAAAGCACCTGGATTTCCAGGTGGGAGGATGCTAATCTGAACCTAATTTTAATACATTACAGCTCTCTCTAATGTTTCCAGAACAGTTTCTCTGTACGAGAGCACATACAGAACGAGTGTTAGAGGGCAGGATAGGAAGAATTTGTCACTAGATGTTTGCCTTCTGCAATTCTAAGCCCCTATGCACTACTTAACCCACAACTCCCACAAAGAGTTTAATTGTCTCTTGCATCCTATATGGCCACATTGGGTCTTGCATGACATCCAAATCAGGTAAGAGGATAATTTTCAGTCAAATTATCCCACTAACTCTGCATACTTAGAGGTTCTCTTCATCATAGGCAGGGTGAGAGCACGAAAGGAGCAGACCCAGGTGGAGAACCCATATGAATCCCAGGCAATGCAGTCCTGGGCAAGGGGAACAGAGCTGCAGGAGGACTGAGAGAAGGACCAGGCAGTGCCCAGGGATGAGCTGCCCTCTGATCTACACACTCTGTGCAGCACAGACCAGCAAATGCAAAGCTGAGGTGCGGCTGCTGTTCAACCACAGCAAACTACTGCAAAATCAGCTGGGTTATCCCAAAGGATATGAGGAAGGAGGATGACCATCCTGACACACTGATGCTGAAGGAGGAAGTTTCATATGACAACATCTCCAGAGGCAAATCCAGTTCACAAGATACCCGTGCCCCTAACCACACATTCCTGTCTGCCTGCTTTCAATCATCCCTTTTCCTGCTGCCATACACACCACAGTTCATTTCTCCAGCACCCATGCTATTAGAAGAAGTAAAACAATTTGTTAAAAAAAAACAAGTCAATCACAGCAAGAAACTTCATCATAGAGTACTTACTTTTTCCTCACCTTCAAACACAGGGATATTAATTTTTCAAGCTAGCTACCACTTTCCTACAGCTTGTTTATCAAAGGCTACCAGTTCCAGTGACCTAAGCACCGAGACCAACATGCAATCAGCACTGGACAGGCTAGAAGGGCAGTAAGTTTCCCCACTCAGCTCTTGGTTTGGATGTTCACTTCCCTTGCTCTCCTTGCTTCTGAATGCTGTCCAGCTGGACCACCAGCTCTTCGGATGAGGGCTTTCTCTTCACACCACCATGAAACATGCTTAACCTTCAGTAGGGGCATAAAGGGAAGCTCAGACTTTCATTTCTGGGTCTGTAACATGATGCCATATCCTCCCTATCTACATGCTCTTAATCCAAGAGTGAACGATATAGCAATATAGAGCAAGAGTTCGATGCATCTTGCATGCATCCCCATCTCATTGCCATCTGTGGGACAACCCTGAAAACTGAGGGAAAAACCAATACCATATGCTCCTGCTGGGTATTTTGTGCAACCACACTGCAGGAGCAGGAAGCTTTGCACCCTTGGCAATGGACTTCTGGAACTCAGGCACTGCACGTTGGGAGAAACTCTCAATTCCTCATGAAACACAGTCCTGAAAGGGATAAAGGTTTTCTTTCATTAATCCCATGCCTTCCTACTTCTGACTTACCGAAAGTAAGTTGGTGAAAGACCTGCTGTGCCAGGTGGTCAGGGCATCCCATGGGAGAAGTGTGAATAAAAGTGCCAGGAAGTGCCAGTGTAACTCTCTCTTCTTGACGATGGGACTGAGTGTTCACCACCACAGTGCTCACAAAGGTTTCCTGGGGGCACATCCGTGGGCAACAGCACGAAATCGTGCCTCCCCATGCAGCAGGGCAGCTGGCACGTTGGTGCTCTCAGGCATTTTCGACACGCAGTTACCGCATCATCTGCAGAGCCACGAGCATCCGTGTTTTTGCTTGATAGCCCTTCAGCGTTTTGAGTCCTGATGACATCCATTAAACTTTCCTCCCTTGCTCTAAGGAGACAATCTGTGCTTTTTTTTTTTTTTTTTTTTCTTTTTTAATGCAGGCTGGTAGAGTAGAGTAGAAGGGTAGTAAGGAAAGATCAATACTAGCTGAAAGCATTGCATTCCTGACAGCAAGGATGTGTGCACGTGTTGCATGTGTGTGTCTGCCCATGTCTCTCCAGCCTGGCTCAGTTATATCCCCCCTTGGAGTCCAAGCACTTCAAGGCAGACCTCTCCAGCCAGATGCCTCCTGCCATCCCTCCACCAACCCCACAAATGCCTCCAGGACAGACTACACGCATGCATTTACTTCTAGGCTTATTCATCAGGCCTGCAGCGGCTTTATCCCCAATTAGCAAAGAAATACTGGTGCAGGGCTATGTGGTTCAATATTATCTCCCCTGGCTTTCTGATTTTGCTCAACATCCTGCAGTTTAGAGTTGTCCTTCAGAGCTGTTTAAAAGCCAGAGGTGTGATGAAAGTCACTGCCCAAGGTGTTTCTAGGATGCTCCCTGGTGGGTACAAAATCACAACTCCTTGGCTGGTTCCTGCGGCTGCCTCGGAAACTTCCCGAAGGCATAGCAGTATGGATTGAAAGGTGCAGTTTAAAAATGCCCCATCTCCCAGTGACCTGTCATCCATGGATCACTGACGTGGCCATTAAGCCTTATCAAGTCAGTGTATGCCTAAGGAAGGGTCTGAGCCACACATCCACACGCATGCGTTAAATCTGCGGATGAAAACCCCCTTGATGTGATTAAGGCCATACAGCAGTGGCTGCTTTCAATCAGATCCTTCTTTTTTTCTAAGGGTTTTCGAATTAAACAGAACATCTCCAAAGGGGATTTATTAAAAGGAGAGACTGATGCCTTTTAAAAACATATTGGAGGGACACTAGGAGGTCCTTATCATTACTAATGCTCAGTATTAAGAGAATTACCCTTTAGAGAGAAAAGAATGTGTTTGATTAATTTTAGAAACTACCCATGATTAAGGATTATAATTTCTGGATCGTCGTTTTTATGGAATTGCGTAACAGCCCTGAAACAAGGCTCATTCCCCACAAAGCACCCCAGAAAGACCCAGCCAGACCACAACACATATGGACGCTAAGTCTAAGCACGATGCAACGAGGCACGGTGACAAACAGGCAGCCTTGATGAAGAGATGAAGAGTCAAGCTTCTGCTTCACACCCAGGGCTGAGAACCAGGAAAGCCAAAGTCAGTTGCTGGCACTGAAATTTTTCATGGTGTAGCCAGGACGTTTTCTGTGCCTGAGGTCTCCAGTGGTAATTGAAGGATGGAGCACTTCTCTGCCTTCTCAAGCAAAGGGGAGATGTGATCCCCATGTCACATTTGATCAGTGTCTTAAGTGATTATTTAGCATCCAGCTAGACTCTCCGTGCCCTATTTGCCACCTTTGTGGTTAACAGCAACAATAAAAGTGCTGCAATGAAAGGAGGTGAGGTAGGAGGACAGCAGATGACCTCTCATCACAAGCTGGAGGACTCCCATCAGCATAAGGCTGGGGCAGCAAACACCATTAGAGACAAAACAGACCTATCAGGTACCTCGGGTGCTCAAAACTTAGCATGTGCATCAAGTGCCTTTGGGAAAAAGAAGAACAGACAGCACATGTTCAGTCCTCCAGCAACCCCACTGCTGGCACAGGGGACTGACATCCCCTGGGAGTTCTGGCGAACAACAGGTTGTACATGAGCCAGAAATATGCCCTTGTGATCAATAAGGCCAGTGGTACCTGGGGTGCGTTAGGAGGCGTGTGAGCAGCAGGTCGAGGGAGGTTGTTCCTTCCCCTCTGCTCTGCCCTGGCAAGGCCACATCTGGAAAACTGCATCCAGTTCTGGGCTCCCCAGATTAAGAAGGACAAGGAATTACTGGAGGGAGTCCTGTGGAGAGCTACAAAGATGATGAGGGGTCTTGAGCACCTTTCCTATGACCCAGCTCTCTCAGGGGACCTTTTTTAATGTTTATGAATATCTCCAGGGTGGGTGTCAAGAGGATGGACCAGACTCCTTTCAGTGGTGCCCAGCAACAAGATGAGGGGCAATGGGCACAGACTGAAGCACAAGAGGGTCCATCTGAATATGAGGAGNAACCATTTTGTGATTTGGCAATTCTGTGATCTCACAGCAGCAGCCCTACCACCTACAAGCATCTTGTGGCTGCTTGGAGCTCGGTGTCCTTCCCACACCAGCAGATCTGTGCACAGCAGGAGTGTCCCAGCCTGTATCAGCACAAACAGGAGTGTCAGGTCACAGGAGATTTCTCAAGGCACTCTTCAGCTTTGGAGGGATTTCACTTTGCACCTTTTCAGGAAAACTGATCCGGAGCTTTGCTGCCCAAGAGCTGGCAGGAACAGGCCTGCCTGTGTTTTGTTCCTGGGGTTCAACTGAGCTTGAAAACTGAGCCTGAGACTGAATCAAAACTGAACCGTGTGCAGTTTGGGATGAGGCAACCCACGTTGCAATCGCTGCTGTGCGCAAGGGACTTTGTGTACAGCGGCACTTGTGAACAGGGTGATATTTTCACCGCGTGACATCCCTTTCTATTCCCAGTTCAACATCAGTAGGCACCTTAAATGTTCAGAGCCCAGGACATTTTCTTTTCTTTAGAGTACTAAAGTACTAGGTCCTTAAAGTACTAGATCCTTAACTAAAAATATATATTTCCATATATATATATAAGCATATGTTACAAAAATATACAGCTGCTTCCAAGAAATACTTCCCCCATCGAGGTCCACAAACTGAAAATAGTTGTCATGCAGCCTCTGAACACTTCTCCTCTCTGAAACAAGCTGTCTTTAGCTTTCTTTGTACTCTCTGTACTCATCACTTCATAGAAAGGATTAAAAGACAAAAAGCAAAACCAGAGAGTGGTAGACAAGCTCTTCCCTGTGAGTATTAACTCTGTAAAATACGTCAGTTCTAACTTATTCATCTTCTTTCCCTCAGAATTAAACCCCATCACTTTCCCTTCTCACCGTACAGAGGAACCACATGCTGATGATCATCCTCATTTTTTTTTTTCCTATTTGCACTACCATTCCTCTTCTCAACAAAAGAGCGATTAGGACGCAGTACAGCAGGTGGTACAGATGAAGCATTAGTTCATTGGATTATTATTAGCCACATCATTATTATTAGACACAGCTTCCTCCACCCATTCCTTAACTCAGCTGAGCGGCCTTTTCACTGATCCAGCCCCCGCTGCGCCAATCCCTTCTTTCAGCTGTTGGCAATGATGTCCCAAGATCTGGAGGGTTAAAACAGATGCAGAAGCCGCCAGTGTGCACAAAGCATTTAAATCAGTCCTTTCGAGCAGCATTGCCTTGTGCTTGGCTATGCTGAAATTCATGTTGGCAATTTTTTAGGTTTATTAGGCCTTTATAGAGTTGCTTTTATTCCACGCTGGTCTTCACAAACCTGATTCTGGGCAGACCTTGTTATTAACCTCTTCCCATGCTGAGAATTGAACTCTCAGCCCTCCTCTTTCTATCCCTCCTCTTTCTATCCCTCCTCTTCACCACCGCTGAAACAACGCCTCTGCCTTCCTTCTCCCTCTATAGTCACCAAATCCCATTAATAGCTTCTTGTAAGACACCTTTTAAAAAATCTTGAAAAATCTAAATTAACTGTATTTACCAGCCCTTCTTTATCTGCTCTGCTCTTAATCTTTCCGAAGAAATTGAGGGGTTATTAACATTAGGGACATAACTTATTATTTGCATTCAAGTGCTCCACTGTTCGAAGACATCAGCAAAGATTAGGTGGAAACATGCTAAGCTCTGTCTACACCAAGTGAAAGTCCTCATCTCTGTTTGTTCATGATCTTAGCAGATATAGAAATGCCAGTGAAAGGAACAATTCTTACCTCGGCTTTAGAAAATGTGAATCAAAGCATGCAGAATCCCTTAAAATCCATGGAGTTTTGTGACTCTCAACTTATACTTACCCTGGGTGTTTTATTGCCTGTTCTTTAATTAATTTATCAGTTATTCTTTCAGCAACTGAAATAAGACTGAGAAGTCTATAATTCTTTGGATCACCCAGAGTTCCTATTAAATAGATGGATATACTGGCCACTCTCCAGTCCTCCCTAGGCAAATTATTCATCATAAATAGTATTTATTATGAATAAAGGCCCATTTTGGTTAGCAGAATGTTTGGGAGCAATCCTGATTTTCTTTAAATGTATTGATTGTTTATAAGCACTTGGCGAATAGACATTAAGATATTTTCAAACAATTTTGCTTGACTCTTCACTTTCAATGGTTGGCTCTTGGTTGGTTCCCCTTGTCCACAATATTTTATAACTGTTTTATTACAGAAGCCACATGCTACACTGCTACACTGGAAATTATTATTAGGGGCCTAGAGCATGTTTCTTATGAGGAAAGACTGAGAGAGCTGGGTCTGTTCAGCCTGGAGAAGAGAAGCTGAGAGGGGATCTCATCAATGTTTATCAATATCTCCAGGGTGGGTGTCAAGAGGATGNCTGCTCTGGTGAACCTGCTTTAGCAGGTGGGTTGGACTGGATGATCTCCAGAGGTCCCTTCCAACCCCAACCATTCTGTGTAGGGAAAAAGTTCTGTGAAAGTCACTGGTCAATTATAAACTGATTTAGCATCATTGGACTTTGGAGACTGAAAGATGCTTTCCCAAATGCTTTGGGGCTCTCAGCACGCTTGCAAACAGCATCTAGTGACCTAAGCAAAGCAAAGTGAACTCAAGAGCTCAGTCTCAAAAGACAAAAGCTCTGTTTTAATTGCATTACAATTCCGTTTATCCAGCTGTTTTTGATGCTAAACAGCACTGCTATGCAGCTCCTCTTCTGGAACCTGATCCCTTGGACAAAACCTGTGCCCAGCCACCTTCCACGAGGTACAAAAGAGATGTGCCCATGATGTGGTCCTTACTGTGCTGCAGCCTTACAATTCCCATTTGTTCCAATGCAATGTTGATCTCGGCTCCGTCTCTCAGCCCCTGCATTTCCATCCCCTCCCAAATTATTCTATTGGCAAAGCATTAAAAAAGGCAGGAAAAACATTCCGAAATGGCATCCAGGATTACCTGCAACAGCACTGTCAGGATAGTTTTTTAGTTGCTTCGATGTGGTGCACTCACAGGGGGGATGTTATGTCAGAAATAGTCTGGGCTCGCAGGCACGGAGCTTTGCTGGTGGGAATAGTTCAATGGTACTCAGAAATTAAAACTCAGAAGAGGAAAGGGATTCCCTCCCACACATCTCTTCTTACCCTGCCACCCAAACCCTTTCCGATTAAATACGAACACAGCTTTGGAGTGAAGACTGATGCAAACCAGTAACTGAACTCTGCAGTCTGTTTATTGCCCATGATCACCTCCCTTTAACCTTGATGGTCTAGTATTTAGAGTCATTGCGACTAGCTTGTAACCAGGAAGGAGACGAATCAACTGCTTATTAACCCAAGCAGGAAATTAATTTGAAAATGATGCATCACTTGGAAGCCCACAAAACTTTATGAGAAGCCTGATCACCTCCACATGAATTAAGCCATTAAGAGGGGTCCACACTTCTACAGAAAAGGGAGCTATAGTTTCTGGCTGCCTCGCTACAAAACTACAAGTCAGCAGTAGGAGTGCTGTATTTCACACTCATTTTTATACATGAATTCCCCAATAAATTGGGGAGCATATTACCACCATCGATTTATTGTCATCATAAATTTTATGCCTGCAGAATGGAGAAAATAACAACACTTAGGGACTTCATCTTGAGCAAAAGTGATGTTGTGCAGCCTCCCTTGGTACTTCCTTATGGCAAAGCACAAAAGCCAAAGGAAGACAGGGAGAGAAGGAGATACGGAAGAAGGGGAAAAACTTGGTCTTGTTTCCATGCTGTTCACTGCCTCACTAAACCAAAAAACTTTTAAGGCTCTGATTTATCACTACTTTATGTACCCATGTCTTTCCCTGACTGTGAGCAGTAAAATCTCTGAGGTCTGCGGTCACGCAGTTCAATGGAAGCCACAAAATCTATGCTTTTATAAGCCAATACTCAATCAGCATGTGTTAGGAGACTTTTCAGCTGTATACCTCCCATCTATCTGTTTGATTTACCCTCCAAGCAGATACTCCATCTTTCACAAGACAAACCACTGTCTGGCCACTGCCAGGGCTGGAGACCACTAATAAGACCCCAGCTGGCTTGGGCTGCATCTTTAGTACCCGTTTACACGTCTGCCAAGCTTCATGGCCATAATCTCCAGTGCTAGTGCCTTGCACATTAGCTAGAGACCACCATATTTTTGGTTGACACCTAATGGACTCCAGAGCATCAGCTGGATTTGGCTTTTTCTGTCACAGTCCATGGTGGGGAGGGCTGCATCTTGGAGAGGTGGAAACAACCTGCGTCTCCAAGAGCACGTGAAGAGGTGGGCTCAGAGATGTGAGACAAGGGACTCCCCATTACTGCGACCTTCATTCTATGGGGTAAAAAAAGGGTTCCCTGGGGGCCAAGTCCTGAAGACCCCGCTCAGATTTTGCTCTTTACTTACACTGTCTTTAAAATGGAAATCTAAGTAGGTATGTATGGGGTCATCTCTCTCTCTGCTTTTGTATAAGAAAGTTTAAATAAGATCAGGCTTAAAATAAGAGTGACATACCGTTGTCACTGGAGTTACAGCTCACGCAAGATGGTAGGCTGTCAAAGGAGTGAAATAGCACTCGGCCTTTCACTGGAGGATTTCCAACATTTTATAAACACCAGGCAATCAGACCTTCTGACATTCTGACATATACAACCACCACAGCAAGTCAGGATCAGAACTGCGAGGAAGACAGAGCTGAGTTAATTTTTAGCCTGGTTCTCCAACCAGTCTCTCCTCTTTGGGACTGAGAGGTTAGAAGATTCCTAGTTTTCCACTGGCCATATCACCCAGGGCTTAGGCAAGGCACAAGGTGTTAAATCTCTATCCTCAGAACAACTTTTGAACACTTTAGGTTAGCATTCCTCTAACTGAATAGAGCTGGTGAGTGTTCCATTCCTTCAGATAAAAAGAAGCAAGCTCAGTAATTCTACGATGAAGAAAAAGCATCAATGGAGAGAAAGATATATTAAGCAGTTAAAACACCACTGCTGTGTCAAAGAGACCCCTGCCTGATGTGGAATGGGAGATATTCAGGACCTTTTAGGATCAGATGTATTCTTCATGTTTCCAGTGAAGCCCGCAGCTCAGCGGATCAAGCAGAGACCAGTTACCCTCCGCCTTCCTGCCAACCCTCCAGTAAGGCCTCAGCTCTGCATTTTCAGTGCAAACAGATCAGACATCCAGCCATATTCGGGATGACACCGAGTGAGACACAGATCCTAGAAGAATGCTGCAGGGAAAGCAGGCTGACCATCAGCACCTGATCTTGCCCTTCTGCAAAGGCATCTACTGCCTCGCAATGGCGTGACGGGCTCGGGGGACTAAGGTCAACATTTTGCAGTCTGACAGGAGATCGAGATGTTAGCTTGTGAATTTTTCATGGCCTATCTGCACCTCTATCAGCAACACTTCGCTGGCCTGGCCCGTATTAACCTCTTGATCTAGAAGGGATTCTTGTCTTTACTGTTACCCTCCCTCCCATCAAAACTCGTTTCCCATTATTCCGCCGCACTACATTGATGCCAGTAGTTCAGACCTCTCCAGAAGACGTTCGTGGGCTCGCAGATATTATTTAACCCCTGCTGAGTCACCTGCAGTGTTGTGCAGCATTTCAGTGGCACATCAGGTGAGTCAGACACGTTGTGCTGCTATTTCGGGTACACTGCACAGCTCCCAGAAAGCCCACTTGGGACAGAGGTTGAGAGTTTGAAGATTCACCCCTCGGATGAGGACGCTGCTGCTACCCAAGACCTGTGGTCCTGGTGGGTTGCCCTGCTGCAGGGAACTGCTTCTGTCAAAGCCCATTTATTGGAGGAAAACACAGTGAAATGTTAGTTTACAGAGCCTTTACCTCAACACCAGCCAACACATCCTTGTCTGTAACCCGGGGTAGCTACTTGTATCCAAACAGACCTCTAGAAACTGAGGTACCCTCTACTAGAGATTTCTCTAACAGAGATATTGGTGTGGTCACATGTAATTCCTTCTCTGCAGTGGGTGAGGTCTATCCTTGCAAGGGCTGCCAGGTGTGAAATGTGTTCTCCTTCCCACTGCAGAATAAATACGATCTGTGTTTTGGTGAAGTCTACTTCTAACCCAAGAAAGGAGAGTCCAGGCTGTGGCTCTTGAGGGGCACATAGGCTGAACAGCTCAAGAGTCGCTCACATTTCATAAACAAGGCTGGGTGAGCTGCAGCTTTTGGGAAACTGAACCCTTATTTTTGCGAGCAATCACACTATCATGGAATGGTTAAGGTTGGAAGGGACCTCTGGAGGTCATCTTGCCCCATCCCCCTGCAGGGCCACCTAGAGTCAGTTGCCCAGGACCATGTCCAGATGTCTTTTGAATATCTCCAAGGATGGAGACTCCACAACCTCCCTGAGCAACTTGTGTCAGTGCTCGGTCACCTTCACAGTTAAAGAAGTGTTTCCTGATGTTCAGATGGACCTTCCTCTTGTCCTATCACAGGGTACCACTGAAAACAGTGCGGCTCTGTCCCCCTTGCAGAGCTTGATGTCATATGGTGTGGAATATCGCTTCTGGTCAGTTGGGGTCAGCTGTCCCAGCTGTGTCCTTTCCCGGTTTCTTCTGTCCCCTCAGCCCACTTGCTGGTGGGGTGGTGTGAGAAGCAGAAAAGACCTTGACTGCGCAAGCACTGCTCAGCGTTAATTAAAACATCCCTGTGTTATCAACACTGTTTTCAGAACAAATGAAAAACATGGCCCCCTACCACCTACTCAGAAGAAAATTATCTCAGCCAAAACCAGCACACCCTTCCTTCAGGTATTTATACCCATTGATAAGATCTCCCCGAGCCTCCTCTTCTTCAGGGTGAACAGTCCCACCCCTCTCAGTCTTTCCGCATGTGTGAGATGCTCCAGCCCTTTAATCACCCTTGTGGTCCTTCACTGGACTCTCTCCAGTGTGTCCATGTCTCTCTTGTACTGGGGAGCCCAGCACTGGACACAGGACCCTAGAAAGTACCCAGGACTCTTGAGACCAGCCCATCAGATTACCCAGCAGAGCAAAAATGAGCAACTGACTCTTGATAAACCACCATCATCTCCCATTGTAAACTATTCCTGAATCTTCCCATCCCTTCGTCTCCCAGGGACAATGATACATCCCATGGCTCACAGGCTTTGCAGAACAATTTGGTATGTGAGTCAGAGGATTAGGAAAATCTGTGGCCCCTATCCTGCAGATTGAAGAGAAGTTGAAGTTTCTGAGGCACATTCAGGCATATTTGTGCCTTTCATTTACCAGGGGGTTAGAGTCACTTTAATTTTGCTGTCCGAGACCTTGGGTTTGTTGCGGGTACCTATTCTTGCACATATGCTTCTTTTAAATAAAAGGGCACCCACGGCATTGGCAAGGCTATAATTCTGTCATCTGGCATTTAAATCAAAATCAATCTTTCCATATCTTCGCTCATTAAACAAAACAAAACAGGAAAGTCCTCAGATTCTCCAGGTGTCTAACCTAGGTGGGAGAAGGAAAAATCATTAATGTCCTTGCTTTCATGAATATCAGCTGACATTTTCCCCTCCAGTCCTGGCAAGCTTCCATCTACCCAAGGAGACAGTGATATGACTCTAATATTGAAACCATCCATGGCACTTCCCGGAGCCACATGCAAGGCTGAGCATATGGACTGGATTCTGTTTTCATGCTGGCACACATGAGGATTAATCTCGCCAAGGTCACAGAGAGCCTTAGCTCCAGCTATAAGCTACATGCAGGGTTATTCGATGCAGTACTTAAATCACCAGGAAGAATTACAGCACAATGGGACCCTGGATCTCCTACGGGAGACATAATCCCTCCCCAGTGAAGTTTTAGCATAAAAAGAGATGAGGTATCCGCAAGGTTCAGACACAGGCATCAGCCTGTTCAGTTTTGCACTAGATTTGGTTCAGCTTTTGGTACAGATGAGGCTATGTCTTGTTTAGACACCTGTCATTTCATCATGTCAGAGAAACAGAAAAGAATTAAGACCCAGAACTATGCAACGAAATCCCAGAGTCACAGGGCAAAATAAGGTTTAGTCACCATGACATTTGCTTTCACTTTTTTCTGTCCAGAAGGTTGGTAAAACACTACCAAAACAGGCCACATCTGTGATTTATGTCACCTTTTGTGCCTATGTAAATGATGGTACAAGGTGAGAACCAGGTTAGCATGCACTGATTTAGAAAGAATTCCCCTCAATTGCACAAAAGATGGGAAGCTGCTCACAAACCTTGCACTTATCAGCACCCCTCAGATTTATTAGCGTCTCTGAATTGACTCTTAATTTTGTCTCATCTTCCATTTCACATTTCCCGCTTTCCTGGAATCATAAAGCCTCTGAGAATATTACCTATCACTCACCTCACATCTATTTCCCCATAATTCAGGCCTGGTTCTGTGTTCTCCTGTAACCCAAGGTAGTTCAAGGTTGAATTCTGTAATAACTCTTTTCTAGTTTAAATACTTCTGGCACCTCAGTGTTGGTCTAAGGTCAGTTAAACCTGAATGAAAATGTTTTCAGACATATCACAAGGCAGGATCTCTGGGTAAAAGAAAATTATATATATATATATATATAAGAAAGATTAAGTCTTTAGGAGACTTGAGGTTCGGGAGTGTGTTAATGAACTGATCTGGTACCAGGAGACCTCTCTGAATTCTTGTTAAATCCATAGAAAGATCATATGACTGCAAAAATGTCTTCTAAGAAAGTATCTCTATAGTAAGTAACAAAAAGCAGTATCTTACAAATTCCCAAAAGTTTCATTCACACCAATATCCCGCAGTTCTGATCCTTACTCAGACATCTGCACCTCTCGGTTTTGCCAAAGCACTTTAAAAAAGAGAGATTATTTTTAAAGAGATTTTCAGTATTTCCTTCCTCATTTAGAAAGTAAATGTATATACAAATGTATATATATACAGACCCTAAAACAAACAAACAAACAAACAAACAAACAAAAAAACCCTAATTTTTGCAAAGCACAGGAAACCCACGTCAGTTGATGATACTCTGCATAAAGACTGTGCAAAAATCCAGGGGAACTGATTTCAAGTAATCAGCATAAGATCAGTCCCTTAGGATCTCCAAACATAACCCTTACAGGGATGGACAAATCAGGTACCTTTGGTTGGAAGGAGTAAGGAGTAAGGTAGTAAGGAGGCTGAAAAATTGGCCTGAGACTCAAAACATGCTAGACTTTGAGTATTGAGTATTCAAGAGTAAAACTCATGAGGTTCTACAACAAATCTCCACAGTCTGCTCCGAAATAAATACATGTGTCATCCTAATATTACTAAGAAAACCAGATAAA
Organism: Pampusana beccarii; assembly: GCA_013399365.1. Taxonomy (NCBI): domain Eukaryota; kingdom Metazoa; phylum Chordata; class Aves; order Columbiformes; family Columbidae; genus Pampusana; species Pampusana beccarii. Next base: position 883,998 of record VWYH01002497.1, on the reverse strand, counting down.
CTATTCTCTTCTGGCTTATCTCTCCCACATAGGCTGTTTCTTCTTAGACGATTATAAGGAGCAATCTCGCTATGACATTTCAACTGAGAGCCTGCAAATCTCCCCATCTCTAGCTACAGAGTAACAGCAATTAAAAAAGGGCAGTTCAGTCGTTCTGAATGTCTGTTTCACGTGCTGAACAGAAAATAAAACAGTTTATTTCCTTGTGGGAACTCCAGCAAGGCAAACAGCCCCTTTCTCAGCACAAACTCTGCCCTGGACTGGATCAGAGATGGTCCCGGGTTGCTACAGCTAGTATGTAGGGAACCATCAGGAGAATCTATTTAAGGCAGACCTTGCTCTCCATCAGAAAAAAAGATTGAATTCAGCTTCCAGCCTTCCCTCAAAGCTCAGTTAAATCTTCACAGCCCGAAGCAGCCAAAACTGCTCCATTTGCCTGTGAGTGTGGCTGTGACAACATCCTTAAAATCTTTTTCAGCAACTGTTCTTGAAATAAAAGACCATGTCTGGCCTCAGATTACTGGGGAGGATCAGGCGCGGGCCTAATCCCTCTTTTGTACCAACAGCCAGAGGGCTGAGACAGAGGAAGCCCCATCATATGGGTCATCCCACATTGGCTTGAAAAACCTGGTACGGATAAGCCCAACAGGATGGGTTTCTCTGCTCAGAAGGCAAGCTGGAGCTCTTCAGAGCAAACACAGGGGGTAGGAAGGAAAGTTTTGGGGGAGATGGCTACAGAGCAAGCTTGCTTCTCCTACCCCACCAGATGATGGAGGTGTTTGGGGCAGCAATCAGTGCTACTGACCACGGTCAACCCCCAACCTCTGCCCTGTCTTCACAGGACAATTAATGCCACCTTGAAGCTGAAGCAACCTCTGAACATGCCTGTCACAGCTTACTGCCGTGCAGCACCGCCAGAGAAACAGGATGGCAAAGCTGCTTAAATGGAGAAAAGGCCATTAATACACAACAAAATGGTGGCCAGCCACCAAACAGGAGAGGCGTACTCGTGAGGTAATTGGGCTTGACTGCAACTTACAGCATTACACCCAAGCTGTCTTGCTAATGGAGGCTTTGCTGATGCATATTCGGTGGCTTCACTGTGTCATACGTAACAACATGCTGACTAATAATTCAGTGGCTCATAAGCCCAGCTAAGCAGGACGTTGGAGGGAACGGTTCTGAATATTAGCTAATTTGCCACTANAAAAGAAAAGAAAAAGATAATAACTGTGCACAAGAGTATTTTGTCACTTGAGTTAACAACTAGCAGCTTTGGAGGCATTTTTTCGCTCTCACAGAACTGTACCAACATTTACTAAATAATCCTCAGAGAGGATTCAGGGAAGCAGGCAATGGGGACCATTGCAGCTAGAGGGTGAAACTGAGGCAGCTGATTTAAGCCAGTTGCACAGAATGACCCAACAAAGCAAAGGAGAGAAGGAGGAAAACTAAGAGGATCATTCTAACCCAAATCTACCCACTGAACCAGGTTGTCACGTCAGGGACTGAGCTCTCAGGGATGTTCGTCCCACTAAATGTTTCTGGAGAGAAAGACAAAGCCAGGGCAATACCAGTGTGACTATGTTGGCAGTTCTGACTGCTCACATGGCTTCTCCTTCCAGCTTTTGAGCACTAGTTTAATTTTGCTGCAGGTACAAAAGGCTCTTCTCCTGAATATGAGGAGAAACTTCTTTACTTTGAGGTGCCAGAGCCTGGACCAGGCTGCCCAGAGAGGTTGTGGAGTCTCCTTCTCTGCGGACATTCAAACCCCCCTGGACACCTTCCTGTGTGATCTGCTCTGGTGACCCTGCTTTAGCAGGTGGGTTGGACTCTGGAGTTGAGTTGGATCCAGAGGTGGGTTGGATCTCCAGAGATCCCTTCCAACCCCAATAATTCTATTATAGATAGGGGCAGGTTTCCTGGAGCACGGAGCAGCTCCAGCTGCCCCCAGGTCATTTCACTGGTCCTACAGACCTGTGACTGGACTCAATGGGATGCAGTTGTAAGGCCTGGGATGCTTCCTGAGCTAGGCAGATAGACGGTGCCAACAAAGACTGTAAGGTAGCAATTACTTAATTGCACACTTGCATTACAAGCAACTATGTCAGTGCAGGTACTCCTGGGACTACTGATCCCACGTTTGTGACCAGCTCATAGCACACTTAGGGGTGGTTATATCCTCCCTTCCTCATGTCCACAACCAAGTCCCGGAACCTGATGTGTAGCAAGAACCCTAAATCCCTTCCAGCAACACCATAAATACAAGTTCACCCTCCTTCTTGCTGGAAAACTGTCAACAGACAATATTCAACAGGCACTACAGCAGAGGGAAGTCTGAAAGAAGAAAAAATGAGGACTAAATGAGAGTTATGTGGATTTTAGTTGGTGGTCTTCCCCCTGTTGTAAAGTCATGAGAGCTTGGAGGTGGTTGTGGTAGTGAAGAACCATGAAACCCTAAAGATGCGAAAGGCAAGATTTGGTGCAGAAGTCAGATCATGACTGACTGATACTCCTCATTGAAAGAGTAAACAGCAAGTATTGTTCCAATTTTGAACATCTCGTAATTTTCACTTAACATTTTAGTAGCACCTTCACTAGAAAAAAAAAAAAAAGACACCTTTGTTTGTCTTTGCTAGGAGTCACTATTTAATTTTCCTACCAAACATTGTTTTTCTGAAGATACTAAAAATGATCTCTTATGATTATGATAAAGTAGTGGCACTTCTGAATAGTCAAATCAAGGGAAAAAGAAGAGAAGTGAATCTGTTGATGAAAAGTTGAATGATTCAGACAAGGGAATTGATTATTTGAGTCAATTCCATCAAAATGTGAATGTCACTGTTGTTCTTCAATTTCACTTTCTTTTATTGAAACCTGATGCTCTGGAAAGTGGGGGGGGGAAAAAAAAAGTCAGTACCTTAACAAAATATCAACGAGACCTAGTTCTGCATCATTCCTGTGGAATTCCTTGGTCATCTTCAACATGTATTTGACTGTATACCTAGAAGAAGAACTTTGGTGTACGTTTTCTCATGACTTCTGGTACTAAAACCTCCTTGAGGTAGAAGCAGTGCATCTATCCAAAACATGTGTGTATTTTTCACAAAGTTTTATGGGTTTTTTTTAATACTCTTCTAAATTAAAAGTATAAAAGCAGCATTTGTTATCCTGTTTTATTAAACATTTATTAACCAGAACATAAGATTATTTGTATTGACTTACTGACTCATTCAGAGGTACAGGGGTTTTGATTTTCTAGGTGTTCCATACTCACTAAACAGGTCAAATTTAACTAGATACTGGGTAACAAATGACATGTAATATTTTATTCCAAATGAAATCTACACACACTGAAAAGATTTTACATGGTATTATTGTCCTTTTAATGTAACACAGCATTACTAATGCCATTCAGAGGACTTAGCTACCAGCTATTTATTTCTTGTTTACATACCACTGCCTGAAAGCTTGTTAATTTTTTAGCATTTACCAAAAAATTGGGAATTATACTTTAAAGAAGAAAAAGAAGGGTGCTCCAGTTCCATCCCTGCTGAGCTTCATGGTTACAGAGGGGGCAGGCTTGTTGGTAAGAAGTGTCAGACCAGCCAATTTCAGGCCAGGTCTCCTCCAGTAGATGTTGTGTTGTAACAGGTGCCAAAGCCTCTCTGATGTCCACCAGTTTTATTTTGATGACCAGTAGTTGCAGTGACCCCAGGGAACAACTCTTCAGGGGAGGTGAAATGACATCAAATGTAGTTACTGAAGAGCATGCTTCAGTCTTTACTGCTCAAGCCAGAAAGAGGACAAAAATTTCCTACATAAATCCCATTGATTATAAAAACACGTGGCTTAAAAATGTACCTACTCTTTCCTCTCACGCTGATGTAGAACGTCCTGATGGCAGCTTAGAGATCTACTTTGGGGGACACGCACAGCACGGACCAGTTTCTACCATAAAACATCTTCTTGCCACATGAAACATGCAAGTATCCTGAGAACATTTTCATGACAGGTGATCATTGTGGGTCCATTCCAACTCAGGACATTCTATGACTCTATGGTTATATGACAGGGTTACTCAGGGCTTGAGCTCAGACTTCCCAAATGGCCTCACATTGGCTCCCACTCTGCCTCAAGTCTGGAATAAAGAAGTTTGCCAACAAGTGAAGAAACTCCTCAGCAGACATGAAGAAACCACCTCGGATGCTACTCCCTGCCCATCACAAGCTGTTAAGCGACTTGAATCACGTTGGGTGAGTGATTTCAAGCCTGTGCTCAAGCAGGACAAATACAGTCAGATTGCATAAATTGAAGAGGGAAATACCAGAAAATAATCCTTGGTGAGTACATAGCCCATTGTGAAAATCTAACCCAGGTGCCAAAAAGAAATCCAATAGAGAATCCATCAGTCTGTGCACGTCCCAGCTGAATACAGAATAAATTTAAAAGGGGAAAAGACTGTGTGGAGCGTCAAGCAAAACAAATAGAAGCTGAGAAAGGATAGTCGAAATGCCGCCATCCTGAAATGGGAACTCTCTACAAATAAATTGGCATCCCCATAGCTCCCCAATTACATGTTGCTTTCAGTTCACTGACTCACCAGGACTTGGCCATGGCCTCGCTGACAGTGCAAAGATTTCTGTCTTCTCCTCCTTCATCTCAGAGAAGCTAATGGGATCATTCAAATGTTGCCATAATATAACCAAACACCATAACACAGGCTTAGGAGATGAATACTGTAAAAGCATTAGTATCTCCTCCTATAATCCCTTGCAAGAAACACATGTAATTCGAAGACTCTCTACAAAACACCACTTTAACGCCTGTATCACCCCTCTCCTCCACAGCAACCACTCACAAGCTTGACCAAACAGTCCCCACACTGCAGTCTAAGTGAGGTTGCAATTCTCTGTGGCTCATTTTTCTTTATCAAAACAATGCACTCTTTTGTGGAGGAAAAGAAGAGGAGTGGGATGGGAAGAGGAATTGATCCAAAATTCCCCAGCAAAATCAGAAGAAAAACACAAGCTTAATCAAGCACATCCCTCAAACCTGCAGAAGTCTGAACAACTCAGCCAGAAACAAGTGTTACCTAGAGACACGAGACTGCACTCCCAAAAAGTGGGAGTTTGGTTTGGCCAGGAATCCGGAGTCAATAGGAACATCCATCTACACATGAGAAATAATTTTTTTACTATGAGGGTGGTAAAACACTGACCCAGGTTTCGCATCAAGGTGGTGGATGCCCCATCCCTGGAGACATCCCAGGCCAGGCTGGACGGGGCTCTGAGCAACCTGAGCTGGTGAAGATGTCCCTGCTTATGGCAGGGGGGTTGGAACTAGATGAGCTTTGAAGATCTCTTCCAACCCAAACTATTCTATGATCCAGTATGAGGATGTCCAAATACTGCACAAGGCAAAAGCCGAGTACAATCACACCGTTCAAAGAACTCTGCACAAGTGTCCCTTCTGCCTTCTATACCCTCTCTCCAATGATGGCTTCTACTAAAGCAGACAGCCTAAATGGGAAATGTTTGTACACCCTCAGCCATCTGCAAATCTCCTAAAAAAAGCTAACACCAAAAATAAAGCAGTTAAAATTGTCTGAAATTAAAATTTAGATTATTTTCTTTCCTTTTCTGTGTGGTTTTTGGTTTTTGGTAGGTTGGTTGTTTGTTTTGTTTTCCCAGAGTCCGCAACAGGCTTAACGACCGATTCATCAGAATGTACCTGGGGTTGCAGGAGTATTTTTTGCATTGCAGATGTTGGTGCATGCCTTATTCCACAAACAAAATCCACCTGTAAGGAAGAGAAATGGAGTGGGGGGGCTTAGTTTTGCTGAAAATCAGAAATGCTCTACTTACCTATGGCTTTCTTGGGGGAAGAAATAAAAGGAAAAGAGGTGGAAAAATAGGAAAAAGAGGTTTTGAAGCCCTGCGGAGGCAGCGGGTGCCGGCGTGCCTCTGGGGGGAGCTCGGGAACCACAGTTCACCCCCCCACGGGCCTTTCTCCATCTCGCTGTCTCTGCTGTGAAATTGGGAGAAGGAGGGAAAACAGCCTTCTTGTTTGAGAAATAAGCACCCCACTTCCCCTGCAAACTCAGTTTGGAAGCGCAGGTATCTGCTTCATGGTGTTCTGTCAACTGCCTGGAGAATAAATAGAAAAACTGAGCAAACCCATATCAGGCCCCACAACGTTGTTCTCAGCAAGTGTCTCTTCGGGGTGCTACCAGTTGTATCTGTGTATGGGATCACACACACGAGAGCCCGATCTCCGGCACCGCCGTGAGTACCAGCAGCGATGTTGAAGTCTGTGGCACGTTTTTCCACCAGCTCCTGTGTGATCTCTCGGAACCTCAGGTATTTTGAATGGCTTCTGAATTAATTAATCTCAACGTCTTTCACCGTAGTCACTCGGGCGCCCGTCCCTGCTGTCTCCATCAGTATTATCACTGAGGGCCAGAGAGTCATATGCCTCGGTGAAATAGGGGTCCTTGAACACCTCTTGCTCAGAAGAGACTATTGGGGAATATACATTAAGCATCCCCTCACCCCATGGGGGAAGAGAATCTGCGACCCTCCTGTCCCTGTCCCTCGTGCTGGTCTGACTTTGGCCTTGTAGCTGTGATGGCCCTTGGTGGGAGTTAAGCTGAGCTTGGGAAAAGCCACGTTTCTGAGGAGCAGAGGTAAATGTGAAGACAGTCGGTCAGCACGTTCCTCCTCCGCTTCAGCCTGAGTTATAGATGTGGCTTTTGGTTCCAGGAATCCCCGGTTCGATGTGGTACTCGCTGATGTAGCTGCACCTCTCTCGCATTCACGCTTTCATCAGGGAAGGCAAAATTAAAAAGCTAAGATCACCGACAAATTACAACTGACGTGAACGTACTGGTGAAAAAATGAGAGGCAAGAAGCTTACCTCTGATTACTTCTCCACACTACTCCACAGCCCATAAAGGAAGGATAACTAGTTGTATGAAATAAGGAAAACCAAAGAAAGGCACGAGAAATCATTTCAGCATGGGAAAGAACTAACACAGGAAGATTAAAACAGTCAAATAAACATATAGTTTGACTAAATATAACCTCTGGTGAGGACTTCATGACAGTCTGTAAATACTGGAAGGATGTGAACACTTTACCTGAGGCAGTAAAACTAGCAAGAATTTAAGGAATTTATGAAACGCAAAATGCAGGCTAAAAATTAGGAGCTTACTCCAAATACCGGACTTAAGCATCAGGAGAACAGTCCACCAAGGAGAGTGATCTTTCTCAGAAAAAGCAAAGATTTTATTTAATGCAGACACAGTCTCATGGAGCCATCTATCATCTACAAGGATTCATCCGAAACCAGTGGAGGAACCTGTGGCACGCAGCCTCACACTAACTGCTCAGCATCGCACGTTTGCAAATTTTAAAGCTGCTGTTACAACTGATATTCTGCAATTTTTTAGCAGTTCTACACTAAGTCGGGGGGAAAACACCACTCGAGCTATGAAAGGAAGCAGCTCTGCTCTGCTCCTCAGTGACAGATCCCTCCCTGAAGGTCTTCTTGCTCCTTTTTTCTAGTATTTGTCCAGACGGATCCCCAGTCCCTTGCTCTTGCCCCTGTGATCCTCTGGAAGTGCGAGTGCTGGAAACAGTCATGAAGGGCCTGAAAATCACCAGGACTGATTAGGAAGAGTATAACTAGTAGGTCAAGAGAAGAGAGAGATGTACACCCGGAGGTGCATCGCGAAATCAGAGGCAATGTTCACAAATTGCAGAGAGAGAAATTCAAGTTCAGCATCAGGATACAAATCTTCACAACAAACACCTGACCAGGGGCCAAGATGTGCAATCTCCAGCTGGTCAAAAATCTGCCTTGGAAATGGTTAAAATGCAACTGGACAAGGCTCTGAGCTCAGGACTGGGACTGCGCTGAGGAGAGGCTTGGGCTGACGATTAGAGGCCCCTTCCAACCTAAGACATTCTGCGGTTCTATGTAAGGAGCTCACTTGAACCAAAACTGGGAGCTAAATGAGGAGCAGCAGCCCTCAAAAGTGCAAAATGGACTTAGATCTGCATCAGAAACAACTCAGAGAAGCCATTCTCCTACTCCCCCTCCCCATAACACTGTTGAAGACCCAAACTGACCCAGACATCCACTCAAAATCTCAAAGATACAATTGGAGATCTAATGCCACCTTTGCATGCTTCCCTTTGGCAATCACTCTCTGAGCTGCTACCTTCAGGACACAGCACAACCCAACCTATAGATTCTATAGTGTACAAGTGAGGAATCCACATGACCCTCTGAAAAGAGGGAAAATATATGCACACATGTGCTTTTCTTCTTCTCCACCACAAAACAGGCACAACAGCATCAGCTTTTCACCACAGTGAACTGAAATATGAATATGGGAACCAGGGGAAAAAAGAAAGTAGAAGTCCACAATTATCACTATGTCAAAGTAAAAAGCAGCTCCTTCTTTCTCAAGGTGGCATGTCCCCAAATTAGGTTTTCCTATGTTGTTTAGAGGGACAGGTTTTTACTGTTCTTAGCACCACAGGGTCACTTCGGTGGGGGATAAACCCGTGTCTGAACTGGCTCGTGTATCGCCAATAAAGCTCTTTCCCACGTGCTGATTGCAGGAGATTACTGGAGGCAACAGTGGTGAGGGAGAAAGCGCTGTTTGATTTCAAGAACCCAGCTGAGTTTATACAGTTGGCAGTAGGAAAAAAAAAAAAAATAGCTGTTGACTTAAAAATCAAGCAAACCCAGTCTAGAAGTCATTGAGGGGGAATAAACATGGAGTCCCAAGATGCCTTTTATAGAAGCACTTTACCACGGATAAACACTCTTGGAATGAGGCATTTTTCCAACTCTGTCTTCTTTGTGTCGATGTTACATTTCTACCAGGCATAAGGAGCTTCTTACAACTTTTGGTTTGTTTTTTTTTTTTGCCAGTTAGATAAGAACTGGCTTTTGCTAAGTGCCCTCATTCCTACCTCACCAGGGACATTTCTGAAGTCCTTAGTCTTTGAAAGCCAGCTAAGAGTGAATTACTCCATATCATAACCCAGCCCCAGCCCATCAGAGAGACGAACTGTCAGGCTCGTTCAGGTTGGCTGAGTCACAACATCATTGCTTTCGTCTTTGTGATGAATGTCAGGGATAAAAGAAAAAGCACTACAGTTACATTATTCCTGCTCACAGGATATTGGAAAGTGCATTAGATGACTTCAAATTGGCTGAAGCACAATACTGGGCTCCCTGAAGTTCATTGTAACCAAGGTCCTACTTCAACAGGCCAGGGGATGTTCTGTGGGAGCCCTCGTCTGCCCATCAAGTCCCACCTGCCTCCACAACATCCAGGTTCCCTGGTGCTGCATCTACTCCTTTTAAAATACCATGTAGTTTTCTTATGCTCCTTTCACAGTTGCCTGGCTTACAAGTGGCCAAAAAAATATAAGTTCCTTGAGCAGCCATAATAATGTGACAGATATTATATATATATAAATACTGGCCCAGGTTGCCCAGAGAGGTGGTGGATGCCACATCCCTGGAGACATCCCAGGCCAGGCTGGACGGGGCTCTGAGCAACCTGAGCTGGTGAAGATGTCCCTGCTCATGGCAGGGGCTTGGACTAGATGAGCTTTGAAAGCCCCTTCCAACCCAAACTACTCTATGATTCTATGATATTTAGATTACCAGTAACAGTAACAACTCTTCCAGAGCATGGGGAACAGTCAGTCCCCTGCCTACAACACATACCTTAAGCGAACTTGTGAAGCCAGACCTGTCCCCACCACTTGAGCTGAACAAAAGCTTCGCTCTTTCCTCTTCCTCTTTGCCTGCTTAGATTTTACGGAGGGATGCAGATCCCAACGTACATTTCTTGGGTCCCCATTGCATTTGCAGAAACATATTAAAGAGCCTTGCACTCACTTTAGGAACAGAACTGATTGCACTGGGATTGTGTTCAACATCAACACGGGTGATGCTGGACACCCAGCTGTATTTCCTTGCAGCAATGAGGACAGACACTGAATATATAGTAACTTTCCTGCATTTTTTTATTAAAAGCATCAATTCAGCCATTACTCCCCTGCTCGGGAATACACCACTTTTTGGCATACAGCACTATTCTTAGGAGCAGGATGGAATTTCAGGTTGAAAAGCACCACCCTTAGAATGACACAGCTCCATTCATGAAGGATTTGAACCCTGGCATCTCACCCTCAAGCTTCCAATAAAAGTGTTTCCTTACCTCTCCCTTGGACCTGTTCTTCTCTATACATCTCACACAGTCAGTAGCAGAGCGATAACATGAATCTCAGCCAAGTCACTACTCTACTGCAAGACTTAGTCCATCCACCTCTCGAATGCTTGCTCTGTTTGAAGCAATGACAAGTACAAAGAAGGGCCATCCCAATAAAAAAGAGCAATTTGAAAATCAGGGGAAATGCACACGAACACCATCACGACCTTTGTGCTAAACCCAAGCAGCCACATTCTGCCACAGCACTTTTGCTGCACTGCTGTGGTCTTCATTACTCATTAATAAAATGTCGCAGGGCAGTAAAAACACTATCTTGTTCTAGGATTAAATGTTCTTAGTTGCCTGTGAAGCCTGGAGTCTGGGTCTTTCTGGGAATGTTATGAATGTCTCAGGCTAGTGCCCAGTTTTGTAGGCTGTTGAATAGTTCAAACAAGCATTAATTGGCATTTCTTAATAGCCATCAGTGTTCAGCAACAGTTCTGACAGATAACAGCTGCCTGCTATATAACCCTTCATCATCAGACCCTGGGTGAAATTCCACCAACTAGACGTAACATGGGGCTAAGGATCAAAAAGAGAGTAAATGTGGGGGAACAGCTTGAAATAAAGTATTAAAAAAAAAAAAACGAACAACAAAAACAACCAGTAATGCAAAGTGAGTGAGTCTATCAGTGAATGATAGAGCAAGAAGAAAACAAGTAGAGGATGATTTGGCTGCCTGGAAGTCTGCAGAGCACAAGGCTACCTTTTTTCCAAGATTGGCTAAGGCGAATTTATTCCCCGCTTTACATACTACTTCTTTCTTTTCCCATTTGTCTATTAGGACACTTTTTATGCTGGTTTTTTCCTAACCGACCAGTCAGCACTAATATTTAACTGATTACAGGCTATCCCATGTGAGTATTCTGCAGTATGAGCTGGAGGTACTGTTAAATAAATGCTATCTATAGCCAGTTTGTGGCGATGTAAGACAGCAGGCATTTCTCTGATACAGGAGAGCTTCCACCATGCTCTCATGCAGAAGACCACCCTCACAACATAGCATGCAATGGGGCATTTCTGATTCTATCTGATACCAATCAGCTCCACTATTTCAAACCAGCTGCTTCCTCACAGCTCACAGCACTTTGTAGGGTAAGCAGTAACACAGTAAAGCAATAACTTGAGATGATAATTTAGGTTGCTGCTCTTTCTTAAGTGTCTGGATTTTTACAGGCTGTCTACCTTAACTCTCTACGCACTTTAAAACTTCTTTGGGGAGAACGAGCGTGAATTTGTAAAAGAAAGAAAGAAAATAATCCAGGAATTTGGAGAACAATAACAGGTGCGCACAGAAATTGAAACAGCACATTAGTTCACTGGATATGAGCTGGGCTTTTAGAACCCCAGCCAAGAATCTATGTATTATGCACTGCATAAATGTAGGAAAAGAAAAGGGAAGGATTATTTCTCAGTGCAGACTGCACATGTAGGGGAAGACGGAGGCACTGTTATACCTATTTCACTTTTAGGAAACTGAGATACAGTCAAATTAAGAGGAGAAGCTGTAAGGTTCTTGGGCACCCACAACAGAGGTATAGCAATGCATATACTTGATGTGTCAAGTTCACAGAGTAAAATCCAAAACCTCATCCCAGGGGCTTAGGAGGTGTGGCTGTCATGACTGTTAAAATTATTGTATTCAAATAAAAACTCCAGAATCAGTGCAAGGAACAAAAACAGAGTCAACTATTTCCCCCTCATCTGAATACCATGCTAGAGCATCACATGCTCCCTCCCATGTAGACTCTCTTGATGGATCCTTTTCTACAGAATAGCTCAGTTTTATCAGAACAGGTAGAAAGTGCTCGCTCCCTACCTCCTCTTGCTCCAAGTAACCTCTACCCATGATCCTGAGCATGCTTAAACGTGTCTTAAGTGTTGGGATGGTAAGAGAGTGGTAGTTCTGCACACATGGAAAACTGCAACCGCTGTAACTGGAAGAGCTCAAAAATTCAAAGGGAAAAAACAAACAAACAAATAAACAGCAGAGGCATCAATAGTATTGGTTAGGCCACTTGAGCACCAAAGAGAGCAAGCCCAAGACATGAAGACAGATCATCTACATCTCAAACCACCAGCAACCCCGAGGTCATGTTGATTTATCTTTATGGCAGGTGGGAGCTGGGAAAGGGAACTTGCTGGGACATCCTCGCGTTTATGGGGTCGTGTGCCCCTGTTCTGCACCAAGGCTCCCGGAGAGCTGTGTCACCTTTTCAGTCCTTCAACTGAATGAATATTGAATCTGATGGTGCTGTTCCAACCACAACAGCTCTGCTTCTGGAGGAAGAGCAAGCACGCGCTCTTCCCATGTCCTTCGCGGCTCCTGTAACTAATGCATTCTCTAAAGTGTCCCTTTTCTCTCTCCCCTTTGCATTTCCATTCCAGCTGGCCACTTGCCATCGCAGGGAAAAGCAGCACAGGCAGCAGAAGAAGCCCAGAGCCTGTGACAAAGCAGCGCACGAGTTAACACACCCCTGAGATACCAGCCAGCTCTGCCACCGCCAGACAAAAGGACACGAATCACTGAGATATTTCCATTCCACTTTCGAATTTGCTCTGGGCACTACTGACTTTTCACAGACTCACAGATTGCTCTCGCCCTTATCAGCACCAGGACTCATCTTTGTGAGCTAGTCTGCCTGGCCGTGCCTTTTTCAACAATAACGCCACTAAAGTAATTAACATTTCTTTTTAAGTTTTTTGAGTCAAGGTAAAAGCACTCAGCCTGCAGAGTGCCGCTTTCATCAGAAAGGGCTGTTGTGCTTTTCAAGGGGCACAAGGGGATCGTTAAACAGCTAAATACACCCAGGCATTGCGACAGCTTTGTAAGAAATAACTCGCGCAGTCAGGTTTGGAAGGCAGCACATAAACAAGACCAGATTGAGGGTCCTGGCAATGGGCATTCTAAGAACAGATGAAAGAGGGGAGCAGCGAGCCACGGATTTTCCACCTAGGAGCTGAGGAGGAAATTGTAACCCCCAGGCAGCACGAAATAACCTTTTATTTCTGAGCTGCTAAATTTGTTGCAAGTCCTGAAGCTTTTTTGCCTGTAACAAAACAGTGTGGAAAAGGTGAAGAAGTGCTGTCCTACCACATCCTAGACAACATGCATGCTCCTGATATGTTTGGCACATTTGACCTAGGAGAAGTGCATGTCAGCATCCCTGCCCTATGATGGGGGACATGGCATTGTTATAAACAACGATAGCCAATTAAACTCTGGTCTCGTAATCAACCATCAAATAGGATTTATTAAAGCAAGCAGTAAACAGGCAAAACAGCGCTGGGCGGCCGGGGAATCTTCGTTCCACCAACGGCGTGCAAAACTTACACAAAAGTTACCCTTTTTATAGTCAGCAGTTTGTTTTGTTTGATTTTTTTTTTTGATATCTTACAAGGAAGTTACAGCTAGAGGGATAGATACAAGGTTTTACCCATATAAGCTTAAATACAGAGTAACTAGAAACTCAAACGCCACCCCCTATACTGACACGTCACAATCCGATATCTTCCGCACACCATGTCCCTACCTTTATTTTAAGTTTCTGGGTTGTTTGAGATTGCGAAGTACGGTTACAGTAAGAACTTATCTTCTTACGCAGAGTTCGCCCGCAAGTTTGAGTACGGTTACAGTAAGAGCTTATCTTCTTATGCAGCGCTCGCCCGCAAGTCCAGTCTCATAACTTTTATTATCTTATTGTGTTATGTAAAGCTCATCATGTACTATTAGTCTGGTTTGATCAACAAGTACAAGCTGTCAGTCTATTACAGCATGGTCCTACACAAGAGAGCACTGCCCCTTCTAGTTGTCCTGAAAGATGATGCCACACACCAGGCAAAACCAGCCATGGGGATGCCTAGAAATGTCTAACACATAGGGATCACGGGGAGCAACGTGCAGAGGATCATCCGGTGGAAGGAAAAAGCAAGAAGCCAGCCGAGCTGCCCTCCACATGCAGGGCTGACGGGCCAGCATTATGTCTCAGCGCCAGCCCAGAAGGGCCACAACCAAAAATGAGAAGCACTCTGTTTCTGCAGAAGGTGCTAAGGCAGGTGGCACCATACGAGGAAAAGCTGAAGAGCTTGGCAGGAGCTCTGGAGGGGGGCTGGGCAAGGGGGTGGCTTTGAGCGATGTGAAAACCTGGCTGCCAGGAGTTGGACTGAGATCCACCAACTCATTCCATACAGCTCCCCAAACAGACACACTTCCTTTTCTTAGAAGCACAGATGCCTATATATATTTAAATCACTGCTCTAGTCAGGGGTTGTACTAGCTGTAAATTCTGAAACTGGGGGGAGGGGGAAGGCACTGAAGATTCCAGCATGTAATTTTCTCTTTTTTGGCTTATTAGATTATACCCTTGTTTAAGAACTAACTGTTCTTTTACTTGGTGTCCTTTTGGCAACCATCTCTACCTAGCAATACGTGGGTGTGTGCACTCCCCCAAGTTCGCTTGTACTTGCATAGCAAGTTCAAATGAAATATAGCTCAGAAATCGTACTCCCGCAGTCCAGGAGCAGGAGTATTTAGCGCAATTAATCACCAAAATGAAGAAAAGGCGATGACTGGCACTGTAGAAGAAGAGAAAAAAATGTTAACTCAGAGCACTACTGAAACGTGATCCAAATACACAATCTGGAGAAGAAGCGGCACGTCTGCCTCAGCATTATGGTGACGGCAGCTGAACATCACAGCAGTTTGTGCTGCTCACTATCAAAATTCTTCTTCGGGGCAATGCAGCCAGGAGAGTGGATTTGGCCAGTTCCTTTTTCCCTGAGGTGATTTTGCTCTCTTCAGTCACACAAGTAATAACGACAATATTTAGCACTCCCTGAGCGTGGTTTAACCTACAGAACAGCTCCAGGAAGGCTTACGTAGCCCTGCCCCCACTTTTCAGACCGAAAACAGAAGCATCAGCGTATTTTCCACACCTTTGCCATAGCAGCTTCCCTCCTTGGAGGTCTGTTTTCAAGACACCTAAAGCTGGAAGGTGTCCACAAATCCAGCTGAAGGCATTTAAGAAGTAAATGGGTTTGGCAAGTTAGGATTGCAGATTATTGATCAACAACCTGGGTTCAGTGCCATAGGTCCAGTACTCTACTCCAACATTGTCTAATCCTGCTGAGGAAAAACTGTTTCCACAGCCAAATGCCACCACAGGTCAGAACAGTGGGAAGTGTTTTACAACTCTTCCACCAGTGTTTTAATCCCAAAGTTTGCTGAAAAGTGTTAGTGACCATTAAAAAGGGCTGTTCTACTAACAAGCCTGACACTAGGATGCTAAACCTAGTGCAGAGAGCACACAAAACCTGTAGGTTCGGGCAACGCTGTGCTGGGATGCTTGAACCCTGCCTGTGTCGCAGCTTTGTGAGCTGTGTGAACGTCTTATGTTGTATTAGACCATCTTTCAGATAGCTGTGCAGTGCAAATAGCCTGGGAACGTGCAGTAGTCCTTATCTCTGGAAGCTTAAAAAATAAAATCTATAGATTTAGACTCTTTTAGAAAGGACAGTGCATCCCACATTAAGATCCCCAAAACCATGCAAGGCACGACAATGCCCTCAGCCAAGTCCAATTCCCACTGGCATCCCACGGAAGGTCAATCAAGATGTAACTGTTCTTAAACAGCACACGCAGAATTTGTGATGTTCTGTACCTGCAGGCTACACCATTCAGGTGAGATATCCTCACCTGTCTTGAAAAAAAAAAATCAAAGGAAACCAAGGTTCAACACTTCTATTCTGAGCAGCACAGTACCTCAAGGTCTCCATCCTTGCCTCTCTATTGACTTCTCTTTTTCCCACGTCTACAAGCTTTTCATGGCCACACAGCCCTGCTCCATCTCCCTCAGCTCTCGTTTCTCATCACCCACTTCCCCATCTGCAACGCTATGTGTGCCAGCTGTGACTAGTGCCTTTTGGCTTCTCCAAAAAATGCCTCCAGGCATTGTTTCTCACATCATCTTGGACACAAAAGATGTCCTGATCTAACCCACAAGGCCAGTATCTTTCTTGGGATAAATTTTTCAGTTCGTCAGTGATGGTGGCAGTTGAGAGCGATTAGCAGAACATAGCTGTTATTATTTACATTATTTCTTCTCCTTCCATCTTACTACTTGTTGCATTCATCTGTGTCTTGTTTCAAAGCAACAGAAATTTCTCCAAGGCAGTGACTTACTCCTCTGTTTTACAGGTATTATTCAATCTCCTGTGAATATCAACAGGATTTGGTACCTCATGAGTCAGCATGCAGAAAAAGCAGTTTTAACATCTATGTACCAGAACACCAGCACCTAGTGCAGCTTTCTTTAGTACTTCACACGGTGACTTACCCCCTCAGGAGTAAGAGAAGAGGAAAATCTACCAAGAGACGTTTGTGTTAGAGATAGCTGAAGAGGTGGATTACCAAAGGACCAGACACCTGTACCCCTGATTTTTAAACTGTCCTGAAAGGCATATTTTTCACATGTTCTTCAATGACTTCACACCCCAACCAACCTGTTTTCTAATCCCATATTTGGCAGGTACCAGCTTATTTGGCTTAGAAACTAGCCTCCCAAGTGCAAAAGCTACTTTTGAAAATTGAGCTTTAGTTCTGTGGTCTTCTAGAGACTGTTTTTTGAAATTACCCTGAATTTCACGCTGGTACAGAGCCCAGTGCATCAGGGCTTAAATCCAAGGACAGGACCAATCATCATGACTGGCTCTAAGTTTCAGTGAGTGGGAAATCAGAAGAAAACCAACATCAAATCCAATTGCAGATATAGCTGTGCTGTTGCCACTGCCAAGTGGTGAGGCACACAATTCAGAACATAACAGTTCACCTTCTTCCCAGGTGGGTCTTCCAATCTGTGCCGAGTACCGCACCAGCAGCAACCCACTTAGGAAGTCTAAACCTAGCAGAGCTATAGCTGCAGTAGGTTGTGATTTTGGAGCAGATGCACACTAACATCTTGAAGGATTCAGAAGATAGCACACAAGCAAAAAGGGTAGAGTTGCATGTAAGCCAGGCATCTCCACTGGGTTCCCCACATCAGTGGTCCCCAGTCTTTTGGGAAGAACCCTCAATGAGGTCAGATGTGGTGTCTCTGCCTCACCTCTACCATCCCATACTGAACTCAAGTCCATTGCATCACTGTCTCCTTAGCCTTATCTGAAATCAATGTTTATCAATATCTCCAGGGTGGGTGTCAAGAGGATGGACCAGACTCCTTTCAGTGGTGCCCAATGACAGGATGAGAGGCAACGGGCACAGACTGAAGCACAGGAGGTTCTATATGAATATGAGGAAAAACTTCTTTACTTTGAGTGCCAGAGCCCTGGACCAGGCTGCCCAGAGAGGTTGTGGAGTCTCCTTCTCTGCAGACATTCAAACCCACCTGGACACCTTCCTGTGTGATCTGCTCTGGTGACCCTGCTTTAGCAGGTGGGTTGGACTGGATGATCTCCAAAGGTCCCTTCCAACCCCAACCATTCTTTGATTCTGTGAAACTACTGGTTCCTTGTTACTCTGGTGGACCAAAGCAAGGCCACTGTGGTCTGCCACTGCAAGAGCCCTGGTGTTGAAGAGGTCTCACAGCTCAAGCTCAGATGAAATGAAAGATGGGTGAGAAAGCATTGTCATGGTCAGGGCCACGAGCCAAACTGCAACAGCTGTCCCCTGACTCCAATTCCTGTTGCACTGGGACTGAAGGATAACGAGCAAAGATGGACCACCTCTACCCCCTGAGTGAGGTCACCTCTCCTTCAGGCCCACAAACTTAGGGGATGGCCTCAGCAAAGTTTCCCAAATTAATACCTTGCAGTCCGAGTGAACTGGCATCTTCTCACAAAAATATTTCATCCTCAGACCTACAACCAGCTCTGAAAATGAGCTTTACTGATTTTAAAATGCATGTACTGCTTTCTAGCTGGATATACAGAGCAGGCTGATATTGGCACACGTGCTCCACCATTCTTCTCCTTGCTAACACACGTACTTGGAATTAGTAAGTGAACCCAGCCATCAATCCATTCTCCCTGGCCCCTGCCTCACTTGTATTTCTTTTAACCCTCTGCTTTACTCCAACACTGGCCCAGGTTGCCCAGAGAGGTGGTGGATGCCCCATGGAGACATTCAAGGCCAGGCTGGACGGGGCTCTGAGCAACCTGGTCTGGTGAAGATGTCCCTGCTCATGGCAGGGTCTTGGACTAGGTGACCTTTGAAGGTCCCTTCCAACCCAAACTATTCTATGAAGAAAGTGGAAATATTTCACTACCCCAGTGTCTGGCCCTGAGCTTGCTGGTCCCTTCGTAGGGTGCTCTGCAGTAAATAAAGTTTATACAACGACATCAAGATCGGAGGATGCTTTGCCGCTGAATAGAGAGCTCTGTTCAAGCAAAGGTTGGTCCGTCATTAGATCAGCCCACGGGTGAAAATGAAAGTGTGGTGACATTAGTGAACACCCTACTAGAAGCAAAGACTGCAGACCCACAGATGAGTCACAAAATCTGTCTGTTCCAGTGCTTTAATTACATTGCTCATCCAAGAAAAGCCTGTTTTGGAGCCATTAGGTCAGAATCCATTCTCCCCTAGCTGTAAATCACTCATAACTTGGTGAAGTCAATTGATTCATATTGGTGTAAGCAAAGTCAAGCACAGTGCACATGCACAGCCTTTGATCTTTCTGTCTCTCTCTGAACACAAGCTCACAGAATGCCATTAAAGAGACAAGAAACCCAGGCACCCAGGTCTCGTGCATGCTGCAGGCACTCTGAGCAGCAAGACTGACATCGAGCACTGCTGTTGGAAGGTAAAGGAGAAGCCATAGGAGAGACAAAAGTCTTCTGTCTCTCCTTCAAGATGAAAGGCTGTGGACCTCTCAGGGGCCCTACAGACCCCTGTAAAAGCATTGGAGCGTGTCACATTAAAAGGTCACATACAAAAAAAATCACAGAATCACAGAATGTTAGGGATTGGAAGGGACCTCAAAAGATCTAGTCCAATTCCCCCGCTGGAGCAGGGGCGATCTATTTGTCTGTCTGTCTGTCTATCTTTCAGGTAATACTATCATTCTAACAGAAAAGCAAATACAGTGAAGCACAGCTCCTGTGGGGTCTCCCACGGTCTCAGTGAGCATGCACACCTTTTCTGACATACAGAGCTAAAACTCCAGGAGACTGAAGGTCAACAAAGCCAGACGTTTCTGTATCAACAAATCACCTGATTGAAGGATTCCAAGTAATGGTCTGTTTTGTCCTAATAGATGTTTCCAGCTTCTTGCTCTTCTTTGAAGTCTCTACCAGTGTGCTGTGCAGGAAAACTTGCCAGGCTCTCATTGGCAAAGAGCTCTGCACAGTGAATGGAAGTAAAAGTCACCATTCAAAACACATGAGATATCCCCCCAATATGATGTGTATTAGGCAGGTAATCAAAGGATGGTCCTGGGTTATTGGGAGTATTTCCTCCTTTTAAATCTAACAAAACTTCCACTGAGACAGCTGATGACAGAGTCTTCTTGTCAGGAAGATCATCAACCACCTGCTTAGTCCACAGTTCTGCCTCTTGCTTCCTGGGTCAAGGAGGACGACAAGTTCTCAAAGGAAGAGAAGAGGGAATGCCCTCAGTAGCAAGAGCAGCTTGGCTTGAAAAAATTCAATAGAGAAGCCTGAAAGAACAGTTTGAATATTGCTGATTGTGTTGAAAGACGTGAAGAGTTAAGGAAGAAGGCCATGAGACATAGAGTCATAGAATCACAGAATCACAGGATGTCCTGAGTTGGAGGGGACCCACAAGGATCATGGAGTGCAACTCCTGTCCCTGCACAGGACAACCCCACAATTCACACCGTGTGTCTGAGGACGTTGTCCAGTCTCTTCTTGAACACTGTCAGGTTGGGGCCGTGACACCTCCCTGGGGAGCCTGTTCCAGTGTCCAGCACCTCTGGGTGAAGAACCTTTTCCTCATGTCCAACCTGAACCTCCCCTGGCACATCTTCCTACCCACTCCTCGAGTCACCAGAGAGATCAGCACCTGACTCAACAGCATGAGAACATTCCTGCATCTAGGATTCCCTCCGAGCAGAAAAGCAGCTGAGGAATATAAAGCTTTTAGAATGCAGAGAGCTGAAATGCTGTCCCCTCTTAGACGTCTTGAACCTAACAGTTCTTCTTGCAAAATAATTTTTTTAAGTCAGTGGAGATGACTCAGGAGAAAAGAGCTTTTGAGGAGTTGTTTCTAATAATAACGTTGTAACACCCATGAATATATATCCATTTTGGATATATATTTACACTTCTTTAGTTCGGTTAGTGCTCTTTTGGGAGGTGGAAAGGAAAAACCTCTTCTGTTATTTAACATCAATCACTTTCAGTCCTTCTGTCCCAGACCCTGCATTTAATGTACCATCTCCAGGTTCTGAAATGAGGTCCCCTGGGTTATACATTTTCCACAGCACTGAAATGTGTGCAGTGTGATGGAGACAAAGACAGAGATATCTATAATGGCTAATATGGAACTGTATTGATTTTGTTGGTTATATGGTGTTTATTTACTTTTTTAAGCCTTGTTTGAGAACATTTTCTGTTCCTTTCAGGCTACTGCCACGTTTTCCATTTGCTACAGGAGCTAATATTGATGCTACATCGTGAGTGTGTGAATTCGTTGGGTGAGTAGGAGGGGATGCTTCCTTCAAAACACAGGCTCTCCAGACCAGATTCTGCACACATTCATCTCAGTTTAAAGTCAACAAATACACTGAAACAACCAAGTTCCACAGGATTTACAGAGAGTAACTGTGATCAGAATCTGTCCCAGTCTGTCAGGATCCACCATTTTTGTCTGTTGGGAAAGACGTAGGTGGTCTCTCCCACTCCCTGTTGATGGAAGGGAATGGGAACACAATACCACATGGGAATAAAAAAGCAGCTTTATGGTGAACTGATATATGAACAAGAATTAACAGGGTGGTGGGAAGGGAATGAATCAGCCAGTCCTTGTGAAGACAAAGAAATTTTTCAGACACTACCCTGGCTCTCACCCACTCAGACATAGCAACTTTTCCTGGCCCCTGTGATACATCATCTCTTCCTCTCATAAAAGCCTAGTATCACAGTATCAAGAAAACCTCTAAAAATGACTCTGCCAAGAGAAGATCAACTGCTCCTACACTCAGTCAGTGAGGTACAATCAGTCCATGGGTGCCAAGTCAGCCCAAGGCACTCGGAATTGTTCATCTGTAAATGAAGCCCCAACCAATTAATCTAGAAATTATGGAACCCAAGCAAAGTTTGGGCATCTACGCTACCAGAATCAGGGAAGAATTCATCCATGCCATGGAACATGAAGAACTATGTGGTCATGATCTCAGAGTTATTTTAAGAACAGCATGTATCTATCTCACTGTTATGGTATAAAGACACAGACTTGAAGTCCACGAAGGTGGAAGAAGGTTTTGAAGCACAAAAATGGAGGCTGTACAGATGCTTAGAGGGTTCTTCTGGAAAAAAAGTGCATTTGGGCTTAAAATCTGTGTAGTAAATTATCTCTTCTCCCCTTGGTGCAGGCAAGCAATTCTTCTCACTTTAATGGACAATTTTATGGCTGCTAATAACATTTGTAGCTAAGATAATGACAAGGATAATCAAATCGCATGCTTGAGGGCATAAACTGATTGCTGCAGGGGTTAGCAACGAAATCACCATCACCATATATTGCACAGGTGTATTATGGGATAGATTTCTTTCCTCCAAAGTAGAAAGACATGATTGGATGATTGTCTGTGTTATGGAAATTGCTGGTTTGTATGCATGGGATTTAGAGAAAGAGGAGATACCTCTTTGTTTCAGCATGACACAATTTGTTACCCAAAACGCAAAATGGGCAGTGGTTGCAATATGAATATTGGTGTCCATTCTAGCAGAACAGCTCTCTTCAAGGCACATTCAGCCTTGACCATAATGAAGTCCACTACCAGACAGCAAACGTTGCTGTAGATTTAGCACGGTACTCAGAAACACCCGTAGAGTGTATAAGCCCAGAAGCTGAGGGCTGGGAGAAACCTCAGCTAACTATTTAACCTGTTTTGGGATGCTCAGTCCATCACTTAAGGTTTATTCAGTTCATCAGTCAGCTTGTCAACAGTCAACACAGTCAACCCTGTATTGTGGCTATCAACCACCCACTCCTGGGAACACGTCTTGGAGGGACCTCAATGGGTAGCCTTGTCCCTTCAGATCTGAGGCAGGCTGAAGTATACCAAGCCCATGCATGCCAGGCAACTGTTTAACCAGTCCAGATAAATATCCTATGACTGGCACCCTGGAGGTTCCCTGCAGATCTTGTTGCAGCTGTTTCCACAGCTGACAGTGAATCTACGTCTGCCATGCTGAAGAATAAACCTTGGGTAGATACGTAGAAAAAACTCATCACTGTCCTCTTTACAACCTTTCCAATATGTGAAGACTCTTCTTCCTCCTCCCTTCATGTATTTCTTTTCCAGACTAAACAAAGTGCCCTCTGTCCACTTCACGCCAAATAAAGGTCAAGTTTTCTTTTAGTATTTTGACTTTTTCTGTCCCTGTCACAAAACACTGTGTATCCAAAACTGGGCCCAGTTTTCAAGCTAAAGCCTTACCAATACCAACAAAACACTATAGCTACTTTCTGTGACTTACATCCAACACTTGCCTGTTTCGAACACCTCACACCACAGACTCATATTTAGGTTGCAATCTATTTTATCAGCATGATGCTGCAGTACTTGCATCTAGTCAGTTCACATCATATTTCTATATGTGCGTTTGGTGTTTTCTTCTGCAGTGTAATACTTCACATTTGTCTTTACTAAATTTCATCATATTGACTTCAGACCACTTCTCCAATTTGTCAAAATACTTTTGTATTCTGCTCCTGCCCTCCAAAATGCTAGCCACTCCTCTCACAATTAATATGTGTACTCTCTGTTCCGTCAGCCAAGTCATTAATTGGAATATTGAATAGTACCAACCACAAGACAGACCCGTGTAAGACTGCACATGTTATGTCCATCCAGTTTGACAGAAAACTACTGATAAATATCCTCTTGCGAAATTATCTGGTGGGAGATTTAGCAGGGGGGAACCGGGTTTGTATTTTCTGCCCCATTTGCAACCACCTGCACACTGTATGTGCTTTTCACACACGTGAAAGTCCAGCCACCTCCAGCCCACAGTGTGTGTACGTCCAGACCTTGCACCCACCTGTGGCAATTCAACCCAGTCTATGTTTTTTCTACTGTAATTATGATGTTATTATAATGCCACATACATAATAAATGTCGAGATCTGCTGCTCCTCCACTATCAGCTACACCTGCTACTCTATTGAAAAAACAACAGCCCACAGAAGTCCAACGTAAATTACTCAAGAAAAAAATGTGTTTGTTCCAGCTTGTCCCTTGTTATCCCCTCAGTATTTTTACACTGAATATTTAACAGCTTGGTCAAATATCTTTCTGAGTATCAAATTTGGGTTGACTGAGCATTAAGTCCTCATGTTCCCTCCCGTCTCTTTTTTAAAGATAGGCAGCATGTTTGTTTTTCCTTGCAACAGCCACTGGTAGAGCTGTTCAAACAGCAGCCATAAAAAACTGGTGACACTGCTGACAGTGAACGGTTGCTGCTTGAAGAGGTTTGATTCTTATCTAGATATTCAGCTGGAGACAAAATTGTAGGAGGCACTGATAATCCCGCAGGGAAGCAGGAACCTTCAGCAAAAAAGGACAAGATAAACTTACATAGATCCCAAGCAAGATCCAAGACAAACTTCAAACAGCCTGTGTGTGTACAGAACCATTAGAAATAAGGCAGGAGGAGACTAGTCCATACCTTGCCGCAAGGCAGGACAATATTCACAGGTCATTCTTGACAGATACTTGCCTATCCTGTTCTTCAAGACCAAGCAAAGAAGAGCCCACACCCTCCCCAGGCAATGCATTTCAGTGTTTCACTAGTATCATTGCTAGAAAGACTTTTTTTGCTCTGTGGCCATGCTTAATGCTCCCTTGTTGTTGTTTAACAGCTTTCCTTATTCACTGTACCACACTAAGGTTCTTTAGAAACAGAGCACTGTTTTGATCAGATTTGAAAAGCTCCCTCTTGCTGGATTATTTTAAACTTGCAGTCAGGTTTCAACTAGTCATCCAAATCAGGAAAACATGTTTAAGAACCAGCAACTTCCATTGTGATACCAGTCACTAGATTCTCAGAGCCAAGCTTCCATCCCATGCATCTACCTTCCATCCCATGCATCTACCTTCCATCCCATGCATCTACCACAGCCTTTGCTGTGGCCCATCTTGAGGAAAGAAAAACCTCTTGAAACCTTTAAAAAAGAAATCTCTATCACACCAAAATGGCAGCAGCTGACCTACCTACATCATAAGGACTTCAAAGGTCAGGCAAAAACAGCAATGTAGGAAGACCGAGGCTTTATGAAAAACTATCTCTGGTCCCAGTCCAACAAGTCAAATCAGAGCTGAATGCAACCCATACAGATTAAGCTATCACAAGCACAGGAGTGGTACAAAGGCTTCTAAATGAAAATATAATTAGGGGTGGATATTTGGGAAGAAAACAAAACTGAAGCTGTTCCGAATCACATCTAGTGCTTCTCAAACATTAAAATAAACCTCTTGGATGTGCAGTACGTTCATGAACTGACTTGTAACACTGCTAATTTGCCTCTGTTGGCCTACATTAGTAGGTATCAGCTTATGTTGTTTCCTCTGACTTGCAGACTGCACTCATTAGGGCAAACACATTGCTACTAAAGCCCTAACTGTTTTGAAAAGTGCACTTTAAATAACAGGCCTTTTACTACTAGGCAGGATGAGTTTTAAGAGCAAATCATGAGCTTAAGCCTTCGCTGCCAAAAGACTGGATGATCATTTATTTGTTTGCCAGACAAAAATACCAGAAAAGAAGGCAAAAGCTGAAAGGGCATCAGGACAGACTGAACATTACCATCTCCTCCCTCTTCTTGGGATGTTCATTCCCACGTGAAACAGCAAAGGAGAGGAGAAACTCTGAAAGAGAGAGTTTGAGAGGATCGTTGAATTCTTAATATATCAGTTAAAAGGTCAGCTGAAGAATTCAGGTCAAATCACTGGGATTTCCAGGTGCTTCCGATGGCACAGATCCAGTGTGACTGTTTAACCTATCAGTTACCCAGGATTAGCTTTATCTCATTTCTAACACACCTAAGTAATCGTGCAAAACAGGCTGCAATGGTAAATCATATTTGGTGTCCAGGAGCAAAGAAGCAGTAGATCAAGGACTTCTATGGAGGATGCGGCAGAGTGATGGTGGGTAGATCCTTCCAAATGTTGGGAGATACTCTCACTCCCCAAACAGTCCCCAGACTTCCACATCCCAAAATATGCTTTTTTCCTCTTTGGTAGCCTAGAGCAATACAGGTCTTTTTGACAGCACTGTAACAAACTTGAGTAATGTTGGAAGGGCATCTTTCTACTGTTTCCAGTCCTCAGCAGGAAATACTATGTGCTTTATCCTGTAAGGAACTCTTATAAAACTCCTGGTTTACTTCTGGAAGCCCAAGAAGTTCCCAGAGGCCAGAAAAACAGTGGGGGAGCATTGAGACTTCAAGTCACCTCTGCAGGCATGAGGTGTTTCTCTAATGCAAAACTGTAATGTTCAATCATCTTTATTTCATGAACAATTTTAAAACATTCCAGACTCAGTAACCTCATGAAGTTCAACAAGGCAAAGTGCAAGGTCCTGCACATTGATCAGGGCAATCCCAAGCACAAATAGGGGCTGGGCAGAGAATAGATTGAGAGCAGCACTGAGGAGAACGGCAGGCGAAGAGAGTTTGGGTTGTTCAGCCTGGAGAAGAGAAGGCTCCGGGGAGACCTTAGAGCAGCCTTCCAGTACCTAAAGGGGACCTACAAGAAAGCTGGAGGGGGGGCTTATTACAAGGACATGTAGTGATAGGACAAGGAATAATGGATTTAAACTGAAAGAGGGTAGATTTAGATCAGATACAAGGAAGAAATTCTTCACCATGAGGGTGGTGAGGCATTGAAACAGGCTGCCCAGAGAAGCTGTGGATGCCCCATCCCTGGAAGTGTTCAAAGCCAGGTTGGATGAGGTTTTGAGCAACCTGGTCTAGTGGAAGATGTTCCTGCCCCATGCAGGAGGGTTGGAACTGGATGATCTTTAAGGTCCCTTCCAATCCAAACCATTCTAAGATTCTGTGATTCTATGACAACACAGTTTGCATGCAGGGCCTTATGGTCAGGGCTTCATGCCCTTCCTGCTGCTGGAGTTAATTTCATTGGAGGTCTCCTAGCTTCTAGAGCGAAGTTAACAAAAGCACCAAACTGCAGATTTTTAAAAAATGTTAGTGGCAATAACATTATTTTCACCGAATGAAATCAGAACTGCTTCACCATACAGTCCAAACAATTAACAGCTAACAGTTGGACTTGATGATCCTAAAGGTCTATTCCAACCTAAATGATTCTATGATTGTATTAATCTAACAGCAACTATTCATTAGTTCAAGTAATGGAGACCTAAACCTTTGAAACAAGAGTTACTTGACACCTTTTCCTACTGCATTTGGTCCTGAAAAGTTCCAGATTGTTGCGAAACGCAGCAAAGTGACAACTCAAAACTCTGTGTGGTCTCAGGTTTGTAACAATGGTTGATTTCTGATACAGTTCCCATAGCAATGGCCTGTGGTGGTTTAAACATAGGAGGAGGACATCCTCCCTAGAGGACACCAAAAGAAAAGAGGGTGGATGAAATAAAATATTCCATCTGCACCCGCAACACTTCTGTAATGAGATAATGGCAGCACACATTGGAAATTGCTGACAAAGCCAATTGCCTTGGGAGTAGATCTCTTTTACTTCTACCTTCCCTTCAATATGTCAAGAACATCCCTAAATTGGGAGTGTATGAACATTTCCTTGTAGCTAATCTTCCGTACAATTAGAGAGAGCTGCTGCACGTTTCATTCACCAATCTGTGCACTAAAACCCTGTGAAATTTTCTTGTCTGAGAAGGCTCATGCAGCTGGCAAAGGGAGCGATCCTCCTCTGTGAAGGGAGAGAAAGGAGACAATAAACCTCCCATCAGATACCTTTTAACCTCACTACTTGCCTGCTTTTCTCTGAAGCTCTTCTTTCTTACTGGTCCGGGGAGTTGAAAGGACAATATAGTCTATTCCCTCCTAATCACCCTAATAAGCAACAAATACATCAGTCCTTAATAGAGATAGTCTTTCACTGACATGCTCTAATCACCTCCATAATGACAGCAGTTAGAAAGGATGATGAACCCTCCAACCAACCGATGACTGCATAAGCATCTTGTGGCNAAAAGAAAAAAAAAAGAAAAGTCAGTGGATCAGAAGAGGCTGGATCAGAAGAGGTTGTTAACTGGCAGCAATGAAAGGAAGCAAAATTTAAAAAAAGCACCACCAAAACAGATAAATGGAATAAAAAGCATCATCATTCTTCCTCAAGATTTCACTTTGCTCAAAGTTTAAAGTATGCAGTAGGCATGTAGTTCAGCCTTTCATTTTCAATTAAAAAAATAAAAATCAGTATAAATGCCGAAGTCAACATACGCTTTAACTCCACAAGTTCTGTTTGCTTCATTATTTAAAAAAGAAAAATCTGTAAAGTGCTATTACAAATATTTTCCAGGAGTTGGTTTGCTATAGAATATAGCTCCTTGCATTGTAGGACTCATGTCAAATAATGGCCTGATCCAAAACTACCGTGACTCAAAATATCATCTCCATTATTTACAACAGACTTTAGATCGGGCCTTAATTTCTGTTGGGTTTTTTTTGCCTAATATTCCCTGATCCATACACCCTCTCACTTGAGTCCAAGAAACCACTGTAGCTACATCACCAACAATATCAATGTTAGTTGTAGCTCACCAAGTTATAGACTCGTGATAGGGAACAGGTAACCGGGGAAAGGACTCTATGCATACATTTTAACTTGAAGTCAGGGGATTCCATGGACTATAATCCTTAAAAGGTAACAAGTTCAAATTAATTCACACCACAGCAATCTACATATGTGAAATTTCTGAAGTAGTCCATGGCTTCACCCGAAAATATTCACAAGCCAAAAAGAGGTGAATGGGTCTTCTACACAGAGCAAACGTCTGATGCAAGTCAACAGTAACCTCTTAGTTCAACTCAGAGGCAGTGAGGACTCACTGATTAGTTCTGCATCACCAGCAAATGTCCTTGCTAGCATCTGTTACCAGGGAAAGGGATATTTCATGTGGCCTTTATCCAGATCCAGTCAAGGATGTTTAGCAAAAATCCATAGAAACCGCATACCTAAAAATCCTGAAGAGCCTTTGCTAGAAGGCCCATAGTAATAAAAAAGATAAATATCCAGAATTGCACCTGCTCCTTCATGTAATAAAGCTCCAGGTTCTGCTGTTATTGCATGTCAGAAGACCTAAGCTGCAGGAGTTTTCTAATATCACCTTGAATTCGTTATGATCTCTGCCTTTGGTTCATCTTCACTGTTTAATCTGGCTATAAACTAAT
This sequence comes from Pampusana beccarii, assembly GCA_013399365.1. Taxonomy (NCBI): domain Eukaryota; kingdom Metazoa; phylum Chordata; class Aves; order Columbiformes; family Columbidae; genus Pampusana; species Pampusana beccarii. The sequence continues at coordinate 855,125 of VWYH01002497.1, read as the reverse complement.
GGCATGTGGTCTGAAAGAGGGAGAAGTGAGCTGTTTGGCAATTAGGAATAGCTCCCAACCTGAATCTTCAGAAAGTCATTTTACTTTCTTGTCTTTAAATTAACGATAATTTTTACACAGAGGTGTTGTTGAAGATGAATCACCTAATGTCAGTACAGCATTCTGAATATAAAGTGCTGTGTAACTCCACCTCGAAGCCACGAGCATGGCTTTCAGCATTTATGAAGGAATATGCTCTGGCGCTGAAGGAGCTCAGCACCTCAGCTCAGATTGCCTTCAAGGGGAGACAACAGCACTCTGGCTCTCACTTTGTGCCAGATCAGCACTGTCTGTTTCAAAACCCATGGCGTCCACAAGCCAAGCTCTTCCATTAATCAGCTTTGCTTTAGACCAAGCTTTATAGTTCCAATGCTGTTCCCAGAGAAAGCAAAGGGATTTTTATTCTTTTTAGCGGAAGCAGGCATGAGCCCATAGCTGACATCTAAACTTACACACTTAGAACACCTCCTATCCCTCCCAATTCTGCCCTATAAATTTCTGCTTGCCATCCTTGTATTAGCAGGATCATTTTCTTCTTCAGCTAACTTCTTTCCCAAAAGAATCACTGACACCTCTAACTTCTAGCCTTCCCTGTGGACAAACAGATATTTCTGTGCTGACACCTCCCAAGGCACATAAATGGTTTTACTGCATAGAAAAAAATAATCAAAAAGCAAAGATTTCAAAGATCTTTGGTGTTCTTTCTAAAAAAAAAAAAAAAAGTTAGCCCAGGAACTATTAGAGCTTGAGATGTAGAAAAAGAAAGATTCGGAAAATCATAGAACGTATGGCTGATAAGGCTTCAAGAGGTCAGCCAGTCCACCTTGCTCCCCAAAGGCAAAAGCAGCTATAACTTAACCATTCCTGACAAATTTTTATCTAAACTCTTTTTAAAACATTCCAAAGATGGAGATTCCGCAGTCTTCTTAGGCAATCTCTTCCAGCATGCAACCAGCTCGACAGCTGGAGTTTTCCTCATGCCTAACCTAAAGCTCACTTGCTTCAGTTAAAGGAAGAAGTTACAAATAGTTAGAAGGAAATCGAGGGGCACTCGAACTGCAAGACACCGATTTCCCAAGCTTGGTTACCCTAAAGAAATCTGCTGAGTGGCTGGAGTCTTCTCTACGCTTCCCCAAAACTGTTTTCGGACTCTTACTGGATATTGCATTTGCGCTGCCAGTAAGCCATACAGTGAGAAGTTGCTGTTCAGCGTCAGTCTGAGCTGTACTTTTGCCTTGCTTATCAGTGGTTTTTTAAAAGCTTTTGCTAATGTGCCTCTGGCAGGAATGTGAGGTATCATTGCAAAACCAGTTTTCAAGAACTCAGTAACTGTTTCTATGAATATGTGAGTAAAGCAGCCACGAAGTCCCCTCTATGTTAGCAGAATGCTGTTTTGTCTGGGTGTTTTTAATCTACATGAGACGAAGAATATAGTGTGACAAGATCTTGCAGAATATTTTCATTATGCAGGGGAACAAAACCCTACACACAGTTCATCTTCATGGGGCTCACTGAAGCTGACCTCCTCCTTGCCTGGGAGATACGACCAGCAGATATTACAAGTCCTGGTCATCCAGTATTCTCCAGTGAAGATTCAGATGATGTGAATGAATAGATTCCTAATTTCAGTGCATCTACAAGCATTCATACCACCAAAAAATCTTGCTCTCTACTTTCACATGAGTTTATTAATCATAGAGTGGCTATAACCTACTCTGTGCTTGTTTGGTTTTTTTTATATGAGATACGGCCTTCATGGTTCTGGCAAGCCATGAACGCAGAAGTTAATTGACCAAAGCATTGGTATCTTTATTTTCTTTCCCTTTTCATGTCTTGCTTTCTTTCTTTCTTTTCTTTCTTTCATTTGCAAACTGTCCATCTGCCATGATACCCTACTCAAAGCTTTTCAATGGACTGCTTCTAAATATTACTATCCATCAAAACCCAAGAGCAGACTCAAAATACCAGAGGCTGATCTGAAAGGAGAGCAATACTAACAAAATAATTTACACATTAAAACAATTACGTATTTTTCTAACCCCAATTAGAGACATCGCAACACTACCAGTTTGGTATTTTTATACCCATTTTATAGAAAGGTAAAGCGATGCAGAGTAAGGATATGGAGACTTTGCTACTATCCTGAAATGGATTTAAGCATTTGTTTGCTTAGTTCATTAATGTAGGTTCAAATTCCCTGTCAGGCCACTGTCTGCCAGAAGCATGCAATCTCTACATCTGAATGCAGACAGCTCCTGAATGTTTAGCTACTCAGGAGCCAAACAGCTGTCAATAGGTGGATATTCCATTCACCGCTACAGGTATGGCACCAGATTCTTGAAAAATATTTTGTCCGTGTTCACCAGGATAGTTCAGTAACTGCTTGTAGGTTTGAAACTGAAAGGCCTAAAAGCTAGAAAAAGAGACTAGCAATTCACTGCACACATTGTCTGAATTTTGGTCCCCTTACAGTCATTTCTCAGGAAAAAATAAATAAATAAAAGTTCTCAATCTGTTTGTTGTTTCAGTTCATTTTAGGGTGACATAAACAGCTTTCAGTTCTTTACATTCTGCAGAAGCCTCCAGAAATATTCAGTGTTTACTAGAGCTTGGTGGTGTTAAATCAAGTATGACTATCACCCTTTAAGGCCTAAATGATGGAGTGATATCCACACCAATAACACATTTTGACAGTGTTGACACCTGCTTACATAGATGCAGCTTACTCACTAGTCTAAACCTGTAGAAAAGGGCATTAAAACTTAGTAGGGATCCTAGGAATTACATTTTATTTTCAAAAGTTGGTGTTTTTATTAATCATATCCAGCCTCTCGATGAACTCTGTGGTGTATTCTATGATGTATCTCATAAAAGAAATGTAGCTGGATTGAGAACTTGATTAAATCGCTCTTTGCCATCATTTTGGCTGTGTAACTGGAAATAGATAGGAAATTATACTAGCTAACTCTGAAGTGAGAAAAATCCTGAAGTAAACTCAGCAACTGGTGAGAGCCAAGAACAGAGTAGTTCTTTTTGATCACTTAGAAAACTTGCACAGAATTCAAACATGACCAAAACTTTGTGAAAGCAGGATATTTTTATTCTGCTAATGGGTTTTAGGAGCAGAGTTACCAAATGTTGCAGCACCTGCTGTTGTGTTGTTGTTGTTGTTGGGTCAGTTAAAAAAAAAAAATAGAAAAAAATAACATTGCACCCGAGGAGCTGAAAAAAATGTTGTCTCACAGGTGAAAAAAAGAGTTTGCATTTACTCGATCAGCCCTCACTTCTTTGTTTAGTGCTCAGCTTCACAAGCGAGCAACAATGTCCTCCCGCCCCAAATGCCGTAAATTAGAGGAAATGGGAGAGTTGACCCAATCTCATCACTTTGCCGCTCACGGGAGGTTTTCAGTTTCCCATCCTCCCGTTCCAACAGGTTTCGAAGGACGTTTTTACAAGAAGCAACAAGCCACGGAGGTTGCGGGACGGGGCGGGGGGGGTGAAACGAAAGAGCCGGTGGCAGGGAGGCGGGAGCTGTCCGTTCAGCACTAAGGGAGCTGTCCGTTCAGCACCACGGGAGCTGTCCCTTCAGCACCACCACCCTCCCTACCAGGGACCCCCGGTAGCACCACGGAACCGGCCCCCGTCAGGCTACCGATCGCTCCTGGCTCATAGTCCGTGGCCAGCGATAAACGGCTGCAATTAAATTAAAGCCACAGCAGTTTGAATCGACACAGTGAAGAGGTAATTGCTTCGGACACGTCGCTAGCACAGCAGTATCAAGGGGAACAATTAAGTTAGGCATAAATTAGTCTGCTATCATATGCATATTGCTGGACTTTGTGGTCTGGTGGTTCCTGTCACGCTTCTCTGAAGAGAAGTTCTGTGGAGATAGTTGTATCACTCTAGATTAGGCAGCGAAGGTTTCTATGCACTCTGTTTTCAAAATCAGGCTGCGATGGTTAGTTACATGCACTTTTGCAGGAGCACCTACTGACTACAGCACATTCACTAATGCATACACCACCGCGTGTGTGTCTTGTAGTCTGTCTGGATGGTGTCAGAGGAAGAAGGAAATACGTGTGACAGCATATACACAGCCAAACGAAAAACAAGAACCACCATAAAAGATTAATAAGAACATTTAAGATCACTGCCTTGTGCAAGAAACATAAAGAAATTTTCTCTAGTTTTCCTGAGAACTTAAACACAGAAAGTCATTCTTCCCCCTCTGTGAACTAAATTATTTTAGGATATTAAAGAAAAATCTTCCACACTCACTTTTACAGACTATCAGTAGATCAGATAACATCACAAATCTACTTTCGTACTGAAGAGATGATACACAAAACAGAAGTGCATTTGGCAAGATGCAGATAGTAACTATTAATAAACTTTTGAAAGACGGATCACATATCCTCCTGGAGCAGAGTTTCCCAGATGAACAATCATTTGTTCTTCTGCATCATTCTTTATTATCACTCTTCCTCTCAGTGGTTCCCTATTGCCATACGCATTTTAAATTTAAACAATTCTGACATCCCAAAACACCTCTGCCTACAAAAATGCACGCTATCCTCTGCACGCTGATGTGCTCCGAGATGCCTAAACAAATCCCAGCTCTTTGCAGGAGAAAATGCTAAAGCTTCCCAGGCAAGTTGTACTTGTTTCCACGTAAAATACGATCAAAACAGCAAACTACTGTAAAAACAGCCCTTTCTACCTGTCACTGACTGAGTTTAAGAAGGCAGAGAGTATTGCAGCCACCTCTCAGGCAGGAGAATAGGGCACCGTGCGTACACAGGCGTGTGCACAGAACCCTTGTTGTAATCCAGAGGAGGACAACAGCCCCGTATTTATTCACTTAGCACAAATATATGACAAGACACAGATCGAGGAAGAGAAAATCAACAACCAAGGGAGGAAGGAGAGTTCTGTCATAATAATGAACAGCAGGAAACCTCAGTCATCAGCCAAAGTTACATTCTACTTTACGATCTATAGCCTATTCATATATGCAATTTATATATGTAAGTCTAGTAACAGAAGACAAAAAAGTTATTATCCCTTAAAAATCTTATCATTGTAAGGAAAATAGGCTTTATACTGTCAGATCGTCATTCAAAGGAAATATTTTACTCCCCCAGGTATAATACAGTCAAATACAAACATGAATAAACACTGCTCAAAGGGCACTGGACAGCTGAAAACTGTCCCTATCTTCAGGTGGCAATGTGCAAATTTCTTGTAAGAAGCCCTAACCGGCAAAAAGATCGAGTCTTGCTGTACTAATAAGAGAGCAAGTCTTTCATGTCCTGTTCAGTATAATGCACTATCAGCCACTGAGCTAGACAGGTCTTTTCAGATCTCCCCAGATGTTAGGGGGAAACATCTACAAGTGCTGGGAGAACAATGTTATCAACTGCCTCACTAAATCCAATTGAATACAAAACCAGGAAGAACAAACTTGCTCATCAAGCCAAAAACAGAGTTGTGGCACAGTTCTGCATGCACTTATGGTGTTTATTTTTAAACAGGGGAAGCAACTTTACGCGAAATACTGCGCTTTAGCTGCGGGAAGCAGAGAAGTACAAAATGACAGCCTGTGGCTGTGTCTACTGACTGTCCCTTGACCATCCTGAGAAATGGCATCTCTGGGAAGCTGGGCAGCACGGATGTGACAGCAGGCACCATTCTGCCCACCGGACCATGTGCCCACAAAGAGGAGACGCAGACTGTGACCTGTTGGCACATCAGACACTCCGGCTGCAATAAAAACTTCAGGAACACACTAGGAATGCCCAGGAGAGGCCCAAGGTTGGGACGACAGCTGTGGGAACCCCCAACACAGCCTTTGACAACGCCAAAACAAAGTTTGTGAAAGCAGAGCCATGCTTGGCTACACCAAGGGCTTTCCCAGATGGTCCAGTTTCTATGCCCTCGTTGTTTTCTTCCTCGTCCAACTACCTTTTGCCTAAGTTTTCCCCATATCTCTTAAGCAAAGATGCAAGGAGAAGCAAGGCAACAGGGCCTCATGCTTCCTGAGGGGAACCCCAGGAGAGAGTTTTCCTCCACCTTGCCACCCAAGCCACAGCTCGGTGGCACCCACCTGGCCAGTGTCAACCCCACTACCAGGCCAGCCCCACTCCTCTCCGGACCCACCCAGGGGACGTAGGCTCCATCTCCAGGGGAAGAGATGCGGGACACCAACAAGTCCAACAAGTGCCCTGTGAAGAGCGATGAATTACATAACACGGGAGGGAAGCCAAAAAACTCATCCAGCACTTAACCCTTTGCATACTACGCCCCCCCCTCCCCCTCCCAACCAGGGAGGCTCTTGCCCCGGTCCTGGCCCTGGCCCCAGAGAGCCTCCCCGAGGTGAGACACTCACCGATGGTCGTGATGACCGTGATCGCAAAGTAGAAGGAGCCGGCGAATTTCCACTGGACGCCAGCCCGGTGCGGCTCGGACTGCATGATCACCAACTCCAGCTGCCGGTAGTCCTCGCTGGTGATGTTGTACTTTCCTTTCAGCCGGATCTCCTCGGCTTTGAGTTTCTCCTCCTCCCGCATCTCGTTGTCGGACTCCAGGGCATCAAAGACGGCAGCCCCGACCAGCAGGTAGGTGAACGTGCAGATGATGAGGGACAGGGTCCGCACGTTCTGCCTCTTCATGGCCGCCAGCAAGGGGCGAGTGAGGGGACCATGTCCCCCCCTGGCCGCCCGGGGATCCGACAGGCCGCAGCAGCCGCAGCAGGGGGGCAGCTGCCGGGGGGGCTGGCGGCGCCCGCCGCCGCCGCTGCCGCTGCTCCGGGGCAGCTTGTGCTGCGGCGGCGGCCGCTCTCCGCCCGCCTGCTCGGGCTCCTGGGAGGAGGAGAGACACAGGAGGCTGCTGGAGCGCCGGGACCAGGTGCCCTGGAGCCGGGAAACTCTGCGCAGGACCTGCCCAAACCAAGCCGTCCCAGTGCGCAGGGCCATCCAGGGCACCCCCGCTCCTCCCCAGCACCGAGGCCAGGGGCAGGGGGTCCCCGCCGCGGGAAGGGGGCGCTGGGCGGCGCCCCGGCGAGGGGCCGGCGGACCCGGCCCGGAGTCCTGCGGCGGGCGGGTCCCCCCGCGAAGTTGGCGCG
>VWYH01002497.1:766399-847550 GCA_013399365.1 Pampusana beccarii | reverse complement strand
CCCGGGGCAGCGGCGGGGCGGGACGGCGGCGGGCGCTGCCTCCGGGCTCGGGCTGCCGGGAGGAGCGGAAAAAATCCGGCGGCTTCCCCGGCGAAGAGAGCGGCCCGGGAGCGCGGGGAGGGGGCTCGGCCGCAGTCGGACACAAAGCCGGAGACGAGGAGAAAAATTTAAAAAAAAAAAAGGAAAAATAAAAAAAAAAAAGAAAAAAAAAAAAAAAGCGCTACTTTCACGGCTGCTTCCCCAGCGCTTGGGGCTGGGGCTGCTTTATTTAGGATGATTTTAGAACAAAGCCGTTAAGAAAAAGAGCAACCGTCCTCCTCCTCCTCCTCCTCCTTCTCCCAAGCTCTTGACATCATCTCGGGGAAAATCGAGCCCGCGCCCCTCAGCCATCGCCCGCGCGTGTGTGTGAGCGGGTGTGTGTGTGCGTGTGCGTGTCCGCTCCGCCGCTGGCACGGGAGGCGGGGGCTCGCCCCGGCCCGCCGCGGGGAGCGGGTTAACCCCCTCGGCGCTGTCACGGAGAAGCCGCGGGGCTCTCCCGGCGCGGCTCTTCCCCCTTCCCCCGGGCTTGGCCACGCCCCGGCCGCCGAACGGGGCCGGGCGGTGCCGGCGGAGCGGGTCCGCAGCGCTCCCTCGGGGACAGCCCGGAGCGGGTGGGGACGGGACGGGACAGGTGGGCTCTCCTCACCCCCTCGACCCGCCCGCCGCAGGATCTGCCGCGTCTGCCCGCGCTGGGAGCGGGAGAGGGACGGAGGAAGCGGCAGCGCTGCGCTCGACCCGGGGACAGCGGCACCGCGGCCGCGCTGCGGTCTGCATCACACACACCGCCGCTCCGGTGCCTTCCAGCCCGATCAGCTCTGTGATTCTACGAGATACAGCCCTATAGCTCCACGCAGTACAGTTACACACAGACGGACCCGCACACCGCAGCTCCATACATTGCGGTTCCATGCACAGCCCCGTACACCGCATCTCCATGCATAAGGCTGCCCTGCACAGCACAGCCCCACATACTGTTCCGTGCACACTGCCCCTTATACCCCGCGGTTCCACACACATAGAGCACCCCCACACACACAAACCACAGCTCTGTTCACACAGCCCCCCCACACACACCATAGCCACAACTCTCCTATACACAGCTCCGCAAACACAGCCCCCCAAAACCAGCTGCACGCACCACAGTACCCCCAGTCCCTAGCCAGACCCACCACAGCATCACAGAATCACAGAATGTCAGGGGTTGGAAGAGACCTCCAAAGCTCACCCAGTGCAATCCCCCGCCGGAGCAGGAACACCCAGCTGAGGTTACACAGAAGGTGTCCAGGTGGGTTTGAATGGCTGCACAGAAGGAGACTCCACAACCTCCCTGGGCAGCCTGGGCCAGGCTCTGGCACCCTCACCATGAAGAAATTTCTTCTCAAATTTAAATGGAACCTCCTGTGTTCCAGTTGGTACCCATTGCCCCTTGTCCTATCATTGGTTGTCACCAAGAAGAGCCTGGCTCCATCCTCGTGACACTCACCTTTTACATATTTATAAACACTAATGATGTTGGCCCTCAGTCTCCTCCAAACTAAAGAGCCCCAGCTCCCTCAGCCTTTCCTCACACGGGAGATGCTCCACTCCCTTCAGCATCTTCGTGGTTCTGTGCTGGACTCTCTCAAGCAGTTCCCTGTCCATCACATATACAAAAGCCTCCCCACAACACATGGCCCCACACAAACTGCACAACTACACCACAGCCCCCCGCACACCCCAGCCCTCCACACTGGCCCCATCCCACCCATACCACACGGCCCCTTCCCCAACTGCAGCACAACCTCCCCAAGCACAGGCACACACACAGATCCTCACACACAACATACACACAGAGTGCACAGCTCTCCTCCACATTACCTGGCCCCATGACTCCTGAACCACCACCTTGCTGGGGGGGCTGCAATCCCCATGGCTGCCCTGGTCCCACTGTGAACCTGGGGCTTCAGGCCAGGGCCCCTCTTGCCCAGCTCCTCCAGGCACACCTCTCTCCTACTTCACGGTCAGCTATTCAGCAGCAGGTGCCGCCGTGGAAGCTTAGTGCTGCTTTCGTGTGTTCCGTGAGACAAGGTTTCACCTTGTCTATGGTAACTGTAGACCTCCTCCTGCGTTACAGGTGGGATTTTCAACCTTACTCAGTGAAGACTGAGCTGCTACTGAGTTCTCTGAGGCTCAGGTGACGTTCCCTTGTTTATGTCTGCCTCAAATTCTAGGACCACAGGGCTTGTGACTGTCATCCTCTGTCCCTAAAAGCAACTCCCATCTATCTCCTGACTACACATTGTCTAAGGCCTTTGGATGCCCCTACCCAGATACAAGGGGACAATGGGAACCCAGTGCCTTCCAGATGGATCAAATCTGCAGATTGAGAAGGCAGTCCCTGAGACTGAAGCCCTCTGAAAGAAGCACCTCAAGCTGAGCAGACAAAACAGGTCACAAAGCCCTCCATGAAACTCTTGGATGCAGGGAGGAGGAAGAATTAATGTCATTAATTCAGCAAGCAAGATTTCACCCAGGGCAAATTTGGCATCGCATCACCTGAGCATTACCAGAATCATTGCAGCACAGGTGAAGCAGGAAGGTCTTGCCTTGTATATAACAGCAACAGGGGGAAAGAGGGGAAAGAATGAGAAAAAAGGAAGTATCTGGTTTCGATCAACTCCTTAAAAATAGAATTCTGATTACCGTTGCCCATTTCTGATTCCCCAAGGGAGAGCAGCAGCAGAAGAAGGATCTATAAATAGTTTGCAACACAGAAAATCCTATAGCAAAGTTGCTGGGAAAGATCAATAGCATGATTCAAGGAGGGCTCCAAATTACATCTCAGGGGAGGGAGGTGCTGAACGGCATTGATAAATGAGTTGCAAATGCTGTGTGTGTTGTATGTATCTAATTAACAGAGGGTGACAGGGATCAATAGCAACCAAGGAGCTGGTCTAAAAATAGTGCTCAGGCAGGGATTGCAACCTGCGGGCAACAGCTTGGATGGAAATGTCCCCTGGAGTAATTAACCTTTAGCTGGAAAGTGGTGGTTAGCGTTAGAAAGTATCCGCCTCTCTGAGGACCAGTCTTTGCTCATCCAGACTCACCAGCAGAAGTCCGTATTTGTACCACGGAGAAAACGACGTGCGAAAGAAATGTCCTTCAACTATTCCATCTCCAACATGCAAACTTCAGGGAGAAGGACTGATGTTGGACAGGATGATCAGTGCTCGCAGGGTCTGAGCTGGCATCACCTGAGCGAGAGGCAGGGATTCATACACCCAGGAATAGTAAGTTTGTTGTCAGCCTGAGTGCAAGATCAGGCCCCAGGGGTGCACAACATGACTGAAAGAGAAGGAAACTGTGAAGATGAAGAATCTAGAAAGCTGTCTTTGTAAAGCTGGTATGGAAAAGATTGGAGTGGTAAGGGATGAGTGAAGAGCTTGTCTCTCTTCAGTATACATGTAAGTGGCCAAAAGTTTTCTCTGTAAGGTAAAAATAAAAAGTCTTTTATTCTGTGGAAAAGCGACTGGCTGGGGACCTGGACAGTTGTGAACAGAGATACTAAAGGAACAAACGTTGGTTAGTCACCGAAAGGAAGGTTAACTTGAAATGTCAACACATCTTAGTTCCTCTTGGTTTAGTCTAACTTGAAAGGAGAGCAAGGAGGTCGGAAGGTAGCCCTGAGCTGTGTGGTGGTTGCCCTGGCTGCTGGCAGCTGTGCTAACCCAGCATTTCACCTAGTCCCTCTACAAGAAGCCAATGGGAGTTAGAAGTGGTAAGAGTCTGTGGGTGCTATTGTGTCATAGCATCTCTCCTGTTTTACTTCGAGTTTACTCTGAAATGAAGGAAGAGCTACCAGAAAGGGCAGCTGGCTTCTGAGTTGCTTTTGTGGATGTCTCCACTCACTCCTGTTGACCTGTCAGAGATGGTGTTTGAGAGAAATCCAATGTCTCCCTCTCTGCAAGAAGGGGCTGAGAGCTGCCAATCCATCTTCCAGCTGAATCACAGGAGTCACAACAAACCAGATGAGGAAAAAAAGCCCCCAAACCACAAAAATAACAAAAAAACATAGTCAAAACTGGAAAGAAAAAGATCTAACCTGTCTATTTTTACACACAGGTTATCAATAAATCATTTTCTTTTTCTTGAAACAGTGGCATGGAGACAGTCAAAACAGCAGTTCTGGTTCAGGGCCAAGGTTCATTTAGCCCCTAAGTCTCTTCTACAGAGGCTGTAGCAGACATGTAGTGAGAAATGCAAACAGAACAAGTATACATGATTCTTTTTCACCTGCTTAAACACCTTCCTAACCTCAGACTATTTTAATTTAGGGGATTTTCTGAGCCTCAATTGGTTACTTGATTTAGTGATCCGTGATGGATCTTTCTCTCAGGCATTTGTCCTTTCTCTTCCTAAACCCAGCTAAATTTTTTTGCATCCTCAGCAAAAAATCTCATCCACCCTTAAGGAGAAATTCAACACATCTGTTGTTCTGAGCAGGAAATAACTCCCTTTTCTTTGTCCAGCCCGGGCTTCCTTCAGTGGTCTCCAGCCCCTGTACTAGAAGAGAGATCGAACTGTGTAATTTCTCCATGCCACTCATGGTTGGTAGAGACTTTGAAGTTCAAGAAAGTAACACCACTTTTAGCCACCGTCCTGCCATGCAGGGACATGATGTGACAGCTCTGTGTGGCTTCCCCATCTGCCTGCCACAGCAATAAGAGCAAGAGGCTTGGTGTGTACCAGTGAGCAAGGCAGAGGTGTAACCCTGGCTCACTTTGCCCCATGAAGCGTCTCCAGCCCCCTGGGGGATTTCTTGGAAATGCTGCACTAAAAGTATGGTAGGAGGCATTGTCATCTCCAGGCCTGCATGCCCTAAGGAAGCAAGAGATACATATTGACATCTGATGGGCACTGAAATATTCCGTGTATGTTCTTTTGAGTGACAACAGGCAATTATTCCTGGAAGGTGGTCACACACAAGGCGTGGTTGTTGCCATGCTGTTTACATGAGAGGAGTGCTTCAGTTCTGTAGCAATTCCAACACCTGGTGAGATCAGGGATACATAAGAAAAACATGGCTATTTCGGTGATTAAGAATAGCTCACCACAGGTCTCCCATAAAAATTCTCCCCTGCAAGTTTAAAAAACTAATTCACAAAATGATCCGACCACGAATGAAGACTATCCATCACAATGCAGCTGCAGCACCGAGGTAAACATTGCAGTTTTAACAACTGGGAAGTGCCTCGGTTTGAAAATGTAATGCCTGACTCAAAACCTGTCATAGCAATATCTATCAGCTCTGGTGGCCTTTGGATCAGGCTCTTATCAGAATTGCAAAGATTGTCACAGCAAGTATTAGAGATTGGATTGTAAGGAGCTCAACTTCCCTTTAGCTTCACAAGCTCTCTCCACATCCTCTTCTTCTGCCAGCTGTGTGCGTTTGCACAGTCACCTATGGACCATAGACTTATTTGGCTGCCTGCGAGAGGAAGCTGAGCTGGGGTTACTGGGTGAATACATCTGTGTCCTTAGAGCAGTAGCTCAGGAAAATGATGGAGGAGGGAACCTTCCCTGTGCAGCTCTCGTTTTATTCTTTGTACCCTTTTCCCATTGATGTTCAAAGGAGGGCAGCCTCTATTCGATGCGCTCAGGCAGGTCTCAAGTGATTCAATAGCGTTCCCTTCCTCGAGCAGTGTTTATGCAAAAGAAGGTAGAACAGGGGACTGGTGCTTTAGTTCTTGCTTTCGTCCCTCCCTGTGCCTGCAACATGACAGTCCTCTTGAAAGTAATCAGCAGTGACAGAAAACATGCATGAAGAGTCTCATTGACTTAGGGAGAGGGTGCTTGTGTGAAGCAAGTTCACACGTGGGAGAAAAAAAGAGCAGGATTAGACCTACGCTTCGTATTTTTCCCACACTCGTTCCTTTTTACAGGGAATTCACTAACACTAAATCAATCTAGGTGGCAGGAATGTGAGCATCTGGTCCATCCTAAATAGTCTCTTCTGTTCTATTTTTATATTCATGTATCATTTTTATTCTGCAGAGCTTGTGCATGGCGGAAGGGGTGAGTTCACTTCTCAGTATACAAGCCAAAGGTCTCTTCCAGAACCGCTGGGAAGGATTTGGAAGATGTTTCACTCAAACACAGAATTTATATATAGGCACAAAGCTTTCATTAAACATGAGCAGCTAAGGGGGCAGCATCAGTCAGTGACAGTAATGTATGCATGTCTTGTAGGCACACTATAGAGGAACAGGCTGCCTTGGAGAAATTACCATAGCAAAGGTGTTGATTATTGATGCATTTGTCACTGAATTGACCCCACCTAATTTTCCTGAGCCAATGTGACTTCCAGATCTATTTGTAGGTTACCAAATGCTCACAGTGTGGCTGTCACTTTTGCATTTGCTGCAGCTGATGCCTCACTGTAGTATTTGGTGCATAGTTTGGATGACTACCTTGCATATCGAAGCTGCTGCTGAATAGGAATAAGTCTTGAAGGAGAACCCTGGAAAAGTAGAAAGGAAGATCGCTGTACTGGTACAGCCTCTCCATCATTACCGAAGGTAACTGAGCTGCAGAGATCCAGAACGCTGGGAGAGACAACAGAGTTCCTGTAGCAACGGGTACTATAATTTGATGCAAGAACTTCTGAATGAATTTGTGGCGGTGTGCATTTTGTTAAAATCACCACTGAAGAAGGAAATTAATTGCTTAGGGGGCTTCCCAGCTAGTGCAATAAGCTACAACTGTTACTACTGGAATGGCACTGTAAAGAGATAATAGGGGCTATCAGGAATATTTGCTATGGAATAGTCTTGTCCAGAAGACTCCATATTGCTTGGAATATTTGAAATAATGCTGAATAAAATGTGCGGATTTATCTTACTGGCTTCTCTGTGCTGACTGCTTGAGCAGCAGGACCTAGCTTTTATGTTCTTTGAATAAATGGCTGATGTATATACATGCTTTTCATTTGGAAGAGATTAAGTGGGCTCCTCCATGCCTCCTTCTATTTTTTTTCCTGTTTGAGGACACATGACTGCACTCACCCTTCAGACATATCTGTAATTTTCGGAGTGCATTTTGTTCTAACGTATTTTTTTCTGGTCTCTATTCACATCATTTATGACCTGACTGCCTCCCAGTAATGGAAAAACTTTTTTCCAGCAACATTTCCCTCCTGTATATACCATTTTTCAGGCAGGGAACAGAGAGATGTACCTAAGCCATACAGAAAGCCTGTGGCAAGTGGGGCATCCAGCTTCAGCCTTGGTCTAAACCTTCCACAAAGAAAGATGGGCATCCTGTGGGGTGTCCCCACTGTCTCCACTCGCACCTCCTGCAAACCTTCCTCAGTGGTCCAACACCTGAATATTCCAATGTAATCCCTGAACGCTCCAATTGTAGGTGCAGCTTTGGAATCTACTTAGGATAGACTGGGGCCAAGCAAACGAATCTGTTGTAGGGCAAGTGGAAGAACAGCACCTTCTCTCTTTTCCACAGACATGCTGGACGTGTCAGCTTTATCTCATCGAAATCAGGCAGCAGCTGGACTAACTAGTAATAAAGAAATTGATGCTAAATATTGTTATGACTGTATCTGACTGTGTTGAAATGGAAGTAAGAGCATAGCAGTAGCTTAAACCCCAGCTAATTCAATTACATTTTGCTGTGCCAGAGTCTCTTATAGCTGTTTTCCAATATAAATTCCAACCTGTATATACACACAAGGCTAAAATGCTTCTTTGAAAGGAAGATTATAGTTTTACTTGTTGAAATCAAGGATATATACTCTAGTGAAAACCTTTCCTGAGAAACTCAGAGAGTCGGGGCAAAGGCGGTAGCATCTCATGGAGAGACTTTCGCACCACCTCATATTATCACTTATTTTGAAACTGGAGGAGGGAAAGAAAATGAACCTTTAATAACTGCCCAGCTCTAAAATCAATTTCAGTGCTCAAGACAGCTTGTAAACGCACAATATGCTTTAAAAGAGATTGATGCTGAGAAAAGTGAGGTGTACATTTTCCTGCTGTTGAAGTCAAATAAGGCTTTTAAATAGCTTCCATTTTCAAGGGTGCCTAAGTGGCCACTGTTTTAAGAGCCTTCCTCTGGCTGAAGATGAGGGATTTGATTCTAAGCTCTGTTACACACATTTGAATCAGGAGTAACCCACTGAGAACTGACCTGGTGTACATTTGTTATCAGAAAAGAATAGGATAAAGGCTTGTATAAAAAAATTCTAGCAAGGACATAAATTATGATGATTTACACTTTGGGGCCAGGAGTCGAGAGTCCTTTTAAAACCACAATTGATTGATGAAGCCTCACAACATCCCTGTGATTCAGTGAGGACTATACCCAGTTTGCAGATGGTTGCTCTAAAGTGCAGCACTGTTATATGGTTACAAACCAAACAAATTAATTATAGGCAGAGCAAGAACCAGATGCAGGTTGCCACATCCTAACTATCATCCTGCAGTGCTTTGGGACAGCATTTCTTCCTTGTCATTGCTTAGTACAGGACAGTCTGACTGTCTAAATAAGGTTATGACAATACCTAAGTAGAGAGAGACTTTCTGCAGTTTTGTCTCTCTTGGCTACAAAAAAATTATGACTTAACATTGTCATGGTGCTGCTGCTTTTATATCTGCATGGTGTCACATCTTATCACTCTGAGATCCATGGCTTTGCTTGACAACATGTGCTCCATTTAAGTGGTTGAGATAGCAGCTGGAAAAGTGTGCCTACTAGTAGGTTTGGAGATGCTCAACTGCTCACAGGTTCAAAAAGGCAATCTTGAAGGATAAGCCAAGACTAGGGACAGCTGCCGCTGATGGCTCACGTGTGCAAGACTGGAAGGATCAGTGGTAGGGGCAGAATGCATGAAGAGAGGTAGGAATATGAGAGTGATGGTTGACATGTAGGGGATCTAATCTAGAGGGAAGAAAAAAAGCAGACTGGAAAGAAGGTGTGGGAGACCGAGGAAGAAAATGGGCAGAGAAATTAGGAGCTGAGGATGAGGGGCAAGGAGGGAGGTGGTTGGTGTAATCAGCTATTTGGCACTGGGCAGAAAAAAAGTGCCATCAGAACCGCAGAAAATGTTTATCAATGTCCACTTCAGCTGTGTCTGCAGCTTTTCCAGCTGTCTGGAGACTCCGTCTGAATCCTCTTGGCACTTTTTCTTGAAGGCAACGAAGTAGAGGAGGGAACGGATAGCACCCACATCGTAGTTACCCAGGGGGAGCAGATAGTCTGTTGTGTAGTGTTCAAAATCTAGGGTATTCTTGGGAAAAGCACATTATGTTCAGTGAAGTTACCACTGTACTGGCAGAATAAAGTGAGCTCTCAGCCCCAAACTGTGTTTCCAACAGGCATCGTGCCTTGAAGATTTCTGAGCGCATCTCTTGCTAAGGCTTTTTTCTTGCATGGACGTAACACTGCAGACATTTGCTTGTGCTTCCATGTCAAACTGATGGTGTGAGGGAAAAAAAAAGGAACCAAGGCTTCACCAACTCCTCCGTTTTCTGATCCCAGCCTCCCTGAGCACAGTTGGAGAATCCTTGTGTGTCCTGATAGCTGAGGTATATTAACCCTAATGCACCTCCCAAACAACCTTTCCCACCATTCTCCTGAAAAGACTGCTCAGGACACACCGTTCAGGAAGGAAAATTGCTGTTTAAATAGACTTTCCCTGGAATTACTTTTATGTCTACGGTAGACGCATTTCCTTACTGCTGAATTACAGCAGCAAAGCATCTCTGCAAGTATCCGCAGACGCCTGCCTGCAAAGCAGGGCTTTGCACAAGCTTAGTTGCTTTTCCCCATCAGTAAAGCAAGCTGTCTTATTGCAGCACACAGCTTTTGCTATATAACCACACTGCTTTTAGGACTTGGTGCCAACACAGCTAGACAGTCACGGTTCACACCTCCTCACGCCCCCGGGCAACGTCGCTGGGCCAGCAAAAAGCTTGTGGTTGATGTCGGCCAAGTAGTGTGGCTGGAGCTGGCCCCAGTTTTACAGCGCGTGTGCTCGGGGCACTGCTGAGCTCTTCCTAGCCAAACCTGCTCTAAAGTCACGCTAAATAACAGGCAAGAGTTGCAGGTCAAAAGTCTATGAGAAAACAAATGGTGTTTCTGGGCTGCTGAGTCAGGGAAAGGAGATGGGGAAGGAGGGGGTTGGGACTTTCTGGTTTTCCCCGAAGATCATGTCTTGGCAAGGATAATAATTTCTGGCAGATTGAAAAGTCCCATTGGGCAGATTGGAAAGTCCTGAAAAGGCCTGTTTGGGGCAGATTGAAAAGGCAGAAATCTGAGCGCTGAATATGAAGCTGCTTGATAGCTTCCTAAGACCATTTACTATCAATCTCATCCTCTTAGCAACTGTATGAACTGCAGGACATATGATTGAATGCTTTTCATATAAACATTGTGAAATAAACTGCACTCTATTTCCTGCTGCAGGCTTCCTTCAACGGTAAATGTCAGGTGTGCAAGATAAAACGGGCTGAGCTCCACTCTAGATCACGGCATCTCCTGCATTTCAAATGTACGTAGAGCTGCCTTTCCACAAGCTACACAAGGCTGCATTCATCACGTTTTCCAGCACACTGCTACGTAAAACAGAAGACCAATATACTACTAATGGCTGAGGCTTCTTATAGCAGCCTCATCTGTTATCACATCCTCCGCCATCGTCCAACTTCTACTCCCACCTCGCAGTTACTCTGGCCCTCGTGCTCTGTTTATCTTATTCTTCCTCTCCTGACTCCAGGACTATTTCCATGCTTCTCGCTTGGCTGGATTCAGTTTGCCTGCTGAACCCCAACGCCACCAGCTCATGTAAGTCCTAAGTAAAAACCACGTCTGCTGTGACACCAGCCAAAAGCTCTGGATGCCCTTGATGGGATGCCACCATGGGTCTGTGTTCCTGGCACTGCGCAGGGTGACTCTATGGCATGGCGCAGCTCTTTGGACTCCCCTGGCTTCAGTTTCTTCACATATGGAAAGAAGAACTTATTACCTGATACCATATCCAAACGTCACTTGGAGCAGATGCTTGTTTCTCGGTGTTTCTTGAGGTTTAACACATCGAAAGTCTGAGTTTGCTGGAAATGGCTGGTTTCACTGGGAGTTTGCATGAGCAGAGACTGAGAATGAACGAAAAGAATTCTAGGATTTAGCCCAAAGCATCTGTTACGAATATGTCATTGAATCTATCCTAGCACAACTTGTATGGCTAAGGAATGGGACAGGAGCTCCAGGCCTGACCTGGAGCTGAGTCTGAGGGACTTGAGGAAGGAAGAGGAATTTAATTCTACGTAGGATCACCACTAACTGACACACTGTCATGATGCTTTAGAGGAAAAGAGAGGAGGTGATTACAGAGGGAGAGCAGGAGCCACAAAACAGCACTTTTATTTTGCAAAACCTTCCCACAGCTTGGCAGAGCAAATGACAATAGAAGTTAAACCAGCATTTTCCAATTCTCCATTCTTTATTTTCACACAATTCTTCTCTGGAATAGCAATTAGGATATTTATTTCCCTGTCTTGTGCTTTTTCAACACAGAACGTCAAATGGTTTGGTAGCAGATAGAAAAACATGGCTCTTATCTCCATATAAATATCAGAATGCATCCCTCTGCAGGACTAGGCCCAGGTATTTGTGATGCTCATAGCCCCTATTACTCTATTACCTAAATGCCTCACATTAATGGATTTCTCCTTGCATCACTTGAGTGAGGAGAAATTCAGTGCTGAATTACTATCCTCATCTTAGAGACAGAGAAATTACAGCATTGATCAGGAGCATGCAGGAAATCTGTGCAGATCAGAAACCTCGATCAAAAGCAAAGGCTGTAAACAGGAGCCAAATCTGCCTCCCCGTTTACCTCTTCCTTGTACCTATGGGGACCGTATTTCCCTGAGACTGCTCCCTGGGCAGGCCCACATGAGTGAGATTTCAAATCCACACTGAAATCTTTAGCTGACAGAAACTGGGGGAAATGCACAGCTCCAAAGCTGCCAACAATGTCAATTTACACCTGCTGAGAACTTGGCCCAGTCCATTCACTGCATCCAATTACACAGACGATAAACCACTGAAATTGTCAGATATTATATATCTTTAGTATAAGATCAAAGCAGTCTTCTAGACTGTAAGATCTTAGGGAATTTCTCTCCACTGAATTGGTAAGAACAAAAAAAAATATAATGTGAGGCAAGGATTCTCTTTTTACAGTGTCGCTACTAAACTTACTAGAAACAGGGAATTTCCTTTGTGAGGAAATGTGTTCTCATGAGAAATTGCTCATGAAGGAACTTTCCTCCATCTCTGTATTTCCATTAAATATCATTCAGGACCTTCTGATGAGGATACTGATTAACAGCGTCTTTCCCAGACCCATTTAAAGCTGAGAACAGCAGTATGGGGCCCCAGCTCTCAAGGTGGTTTTGACCTCTCAGCTTTTGGGCAAAGGTATTGATGCAGCTCACTGCAATTATTCAGGTCATTGATTTTCTTCTTGATAAAGACAAAAAATATTTCCAATAAAAAAGCCTGGAAAAGCTGGCTCTAGCATGAGGTACATAAAGCAGGGTTTGATCAACCTTCAGTCGTAGCCAGCCTTCCCATAGCACCATGTCCATCCAAGCGCTAAATGAACACCAAATAATGAGTGACTAACTTCCCTGCAAAGTCAGTAAATATTCTTACACCTCCTTTTCAAAACTGTACACCAACATTTTGGCCCCTAGTGACACCAGTGGTAAAAATCTCATTGATTTCAGCAGCTCCACGAGTTCATTTGGGGAATTTGGATGATTCATGTGAAATCCACACACCTAATCAATCACTAAAGCAAAGGAAGAACTCAACCTGTGTAGGAGGAGATGCTTTGGTTCCAGAACGGTTTGCAATTGCAGTGCTTTGGTAATTCTACTCTGCTTCTGGTATCAAAGGGATCGTATAATCCCATTATTCTTTCATTCTTTCTCTCTTAGAAATCTGTTTTCTGTTAACATTGTTGTTAGCCTGTTGTAGTTGTTAGCATCTCACAAGGAAAGTATGGCTTTTTTTATTTAAAAAAAAAAAAAAAAAGACAGTTTGTGTGTCTGCTTCTCTTCCTGTGGAAATTTGATCAAATTTACCTTCAGAAACACAAAAATAATCCCATTCAGAAGACAATCCAGAGATTTTGCGATGTGCGTGATATCGAATGCTCTTTCAGAACAGTAGGAAATAAAGGCTCCATTTTCCAGCACTGAGACTCTTCCTTCCTAACTAAAGAGGCACATGAAACCATTTTACAAAACTTCTCATCTTCTCCCTGCCTGAAGGCTTTTCCAGCCATCTCTGGCTCTAGGTCATGTCCTTCTAGTGTCTTGTCAGCTTTCAGATTGTCTCACCTTTTCATTCCTATTTTCCTTTGTACTTGCTCATTATCTCTCTCCTTCATTCTCTAGCAATCTAGTCTTTGGTTTAGGTAAATGTCAGCTTTTCTCTCTACTGGCATGAAATGATATTTTAACATTTATGCTCTTACTTTACCTCAGCTCATAATTAAAATTATCAAATTAGCTATTTCATTGAAGTCAATGGCCAGACTGTTAAAAGAACTCTTCCTTTAGTATAATTTAACATCAGCATACAGTGCAATGAAGGTGCCCAGCACTTAACATACACCAGCATCAGTTGGAATAGGTACCAGTTAGCTCTGAACCTAACTGAAATCATTTGACACGAGTGAGCTGGAAAAAAAGATGTTTTACGCCAGTCGCTGTAATTTCAGTAGCCAGGACTAAGTATTCCGCTGCCTCCACTCAAAAATATCACACGAGTTATTTTACTTTCTGTCACATTTGCTTGCATTCAGCACAACAGCCGTCTGGTATGAACCGAGATTGCCTTAACCTACCTTCACACCTTTCTGGTCTTAGTGGCAGCCCTTAATGTGTCTCGTCATGGTGTTGGTTAAGACTCAAGGTTATCGTAGACATCCCACCAGCCATTAATAGCTGTCAAGCAGCACTGCTCTGCCCTTGACCTCCTTCTTCCCCATGAGAGCTACCACAAGACCCTGAATATGAATGCTGGATAGAGCAGTTCATTTAAAATTGCTGTATTGACTCAGTGCCTAGGAGGGATCCATGAGGATTATGAAAAGGCACTAAAAACAGCTGTACTCTAATGAGAGTGTGTCTGACTAGGGACACACACGTGCCGAAGATTTCGTTGAAGGTCTAGGTTAACGCTCACTGGAGAAAATGGGCTTTGGCATTTAACAGTTGTTTTATTCTTTGCCTTTGCAAAAATCAATCATTGGAAAGTTATATATTCTTGGCCTTTTCAGAAATGAAACACTCAGTACTGATAACAGCTACTGAACCAAGCACGTCATCTGAGGGATTTGATATCCTTTTCTTCCTAAGTGTGCCCCATGAAGAATAAAGAGAATTTTACACAGACAAATCTAAATTGCTCTCTACAACTACCTGAAAGGAGGTTGTTGCGAGGTGGGTGTTGGTCTCTTCTCCCAAGTAACAAGTGGTAGGACAAAAGGAAAATGGCCTGAAGTTGTGCCAAGGAAGGTCTAAATTGGATATTAAAAAAAAATTATTCACAGAAAGGGTTGTCACTAGAACAGGCTGCCCAGGGGAATGGTTGAGTCACCATCCCTGGAGGGGTTTAAAGGACATGTCGACATGGTGCTTAGGGACACGGTTTAGTGGTGGACTTGGCAGTGTTAGGTTTATGATTGAACTCAAGAATCTTAAAAAGTCTTTTCCAATCTGAATGATTCTACGACTCTATGAATATTAATGACCGCACTGGGGTCTTGCTGTTCCCAGTGTGGGAAAGGGGAGATGGAACAGAGAGCTGAGAAACCCCTTGGACAGCTAAACTTGATGTTCATGTTGCCTCTAGGGGGATGGAAAACCACCACCCACATGCCTTAAACCCATCTTTCAGCTGCATTAGCAAACCTTGTCCCTCAGGACTCCCAGCATCAGCAAGTAGGCAGTGTGCAATAGGTGCTCTGCACCACTGGTACCACTGAAGGCTATGGTACTGTAACTGTATATCCCCAGTGTCTACGCTGATATAATCTGAAAAATCTTCCCTGGCAATTGCTATCATTAGTGACTAGTGCAAACCACTCTGAATTTATCCTGCTATTACATTGCATATGGTATGGCCTATGGAGCAGATTTACTTCCCACAGAACAAATGCCCTACAGTTTCAATGGGACATGGTGGTTTTTTTCTTCCTTTCCCGTGATGTTCTATAGGGGAATCTTTTGATGCCGTTAAAGTATTGGCAAATTGCAGAAAGTCATGCACATTCGAAACAGGTTATGTGAGCACTGATGCACACACAGAAGTGGCAGTCAGGGGGCGGGATGAGTGTTATGGAGGGGAGAAGGGGAACTTTGCTGTAACAAGAAACATTACAGACATAGAAACCCATCCTATTCATTAAATATATCTCTGCTTACTTTCTTACATGTTTCCATGTGTCCTGTCTCAATAACATGTGCTGATGAATTTTGCCATTCCAAGTAAGGATAACACCCAAATTATTAATTTTAATAGTAAGTCACCTTTGGACATAACATTATACAGACAAGTATGGCTTCCAGTGTTTCATATTTGCCCTTATTAAAGCTGACGAATTTATTAACTATGTAGTGGGAGCTTTTAAAAATGATGGAGACAGATGGTTCT
The DNA here is from genome assembly GCA_013399365.1 of Pampusana beccarii. Lineage (NCBI taxonomy): Eukaryota > Metazoa > Chordata > Aves > Columbiformes > Columbidae > Pampusana > Pampusana beccarii. The sequence continues at coordinate 831,788 of VWYH01002497.1, read as the reverse complement.
TGTGGTGCACAGTGAAAAGACAAGAAGCTGCTTTGAGCAGGAGTTCGAACTAGAGACCTCCCGAGGTCCTTTCCAATCTATAGTAATCCCTGAATCTAAAATATATTAGTAAAATATTTTTGTTGTCCAGTGTGCTTAGGCGAATAGCAATACAACTCATTTTAAATATATGGAATACGGATCTGAAGGCTTCTGTACTTGAGCTCATGAGTTTCTTCAGCTTTTGATTTGAAGAGCTACCAGGTTCTTTGTGAATGACAGCTTTTGGAAGGGAACATGTAATACACTTTGAAAAGCTTAAAAGAACAGCAAAATATAACTGAATCAATCAGCAGGCAGACTCAGAATTTGTTTTTACAGCTGGTTTTTTTTTCCAGAAGGCTTTACTCTGAGATTTCCTGCCATCCAATGATGGAAAAGAAACAATCCGTGTAACATATGTGTATAGTCAAAGCTGCTTGACCTTTGTCAATCATACATTCATAGAAAAAAGTTCATGATAGATGGAAAAGCAGTGGCAGAAATTGTTCAGCACATATTTCCAAGCCTAGCCTGTTTAGTTCAGTTTGCGAACACAAGAAAAAAATAAGTAACATTTATCAGAAAAAAATATTGATGGCAAATTACTTTCCCAGCTCTGCCTGTTCCCCGTACTCCATTAATGTTAGCTTACCTCACAGCTTGAAGGAAGGAAGGCTAATATATTAGCCAGGCTACTGTATTAACTGTCACTCAAGAAATGAGCAAATCATCATATTTGCAAACTCTGCAAGCATATCACTGTAAGCACTTTCAAGAACATGCACATTGACTTCATTCTCATGTAACTCTTGGCATGTCTGCAAATAGAACTGGCACTCTTGAATTTAAATTTTGATTTATGGTGGACATATATGTTCTTTTTTCTTTCTTTTTTTTTTTTTCATGAAATGCTAAATTCTCATCCTTTAGTTAAAATCTACACAAGTATCTATAATTAGACTGCTAAAGCCTAAATAACAACTGAGTTCAGACCAGAACTATAAGCAGGCGTGGGTTTGTATTTTAAAAGCACCTGTTCTGTGTAAGCCATGGTTACATGAGGACTTCAAATCTTATGAATGCTCTTACTCCGTTCTCCCCCACAACTTGTTTAATCATGCCAAAAACCATGAAGTTGCACTCTGAGACACGCAGGTTGTGCTGTGATCTAAAAGAGAGCTGAAAACAAAAATAAACTCAAGGAAGTTTGTTCATTGAATATACTGATTAGACAAACATCTGGATGTCAACTTCTTTCAGCTGAATTTCCTCACAGGATCCTGATTAGTCCTGGGTTTCATGACATTATTGAACAGGGATGCGACTACCGACTGTCTGAATGTCAGGCTCTGCGAATATGTTTTGAGCTGAGCTCCGAAAATTGCAGCAAATAATGTATTGAACTGTGTATTCACAGTGTTGCAAAGAATTCTGAAGGGCTCTCAGTGCAGCTGGGGCTGTGATTTTGAACTCAAACAGAAATGAACAGTGTCATGAGGCACTACCTGGTACTTCTGAACCGCATCTCTCGTCAGCGCATCGTCATTGCCTTGTGTTAGTTTCTTCTGTTCCACATTCCACGACCAGCTTCTCTTTCTCACAGCTAGATCCCTGCGCAAGTCCACTTCTTTTCATGAAAGAACAGCTTTTCTAGGCGGGACCCAAATTTCCTTCAGCTCATTATGCCACCCCTGACATTGCCCAGAAATGGATTCCTAAGGAAGAGAAAGAACTGAGTCAGCATGTGCTGATATTTGCCCAGCTTCTGTAAACTGTCATCTAGGAATTTCTGACCCAGACACTGTGTCTTTGTATTTAGTAGTCCTTAGCAGATACTTTCTTCTATGAATTTGCCTAATCACTTCCTGAACCCATGTAAACTTTTAGCATCTACAGCATCACATGGGAAGAAATTTCACAGCCTAATTATACGTTACACAAGGGACTGTATCCTCTTGTTCGCTCTGGATCTGCAATCTGCAGCCTGCTGGTTTCATTACTATCCCCAAGTCCTTGCACTGAAAGAGGACATGAGGAAAACTCTTCTCTTTCATTTTCTCCACACCACTCAGGTTTTTAAAGGCCTCTTTAAAATTCCTCCTCTGCTGTTCTCTTTTAAGGCAGAAGAATCTTAGGTTTTTAATAATCCCTCACACAGTTATCCCTTGTTGTATCATCCTTTCGGTTCCACTGTACTGTTTTGAGATACACGGTACACAGCTTCATACAGTCATCATGGTGTGGGTAGCGTGGACTTAGGCAGACATGGCCAAGTTGTCTCAAGTTGTCAACTCCTTCTTCCAACATCTGATTTGTATTTTTGACCCCTACAGAGCAGAGCAGCTATATTTTCGTGTAAAGTACTATTCTACCCTTAAAACTTCGCTTCTAAGCGATAATAAACAACTCTGCATGCGCTCAAACATCTCTTAATCTCTACAGGCTGAGCATCTCCTGTCTAAGCCCCACAAAAGTTCCTTCATTTAGTTCACCTGATCTTGACCCAGTGGTTACTCTTGGATATTGATCCCACAAAATGTGGTAGATGCTGTCTCCTGTCCACTGTGGTAGAGGATTGCTGTCTTTTTTTTGCAGCTACAGAACTCTGATAGCTCTGTAGCTAGTGGAACACTTTTGCATAGAAAAGAGAGTTTCCAGACTGGCACACTGTCCTGGAAATGATGAAGCTTGGCCTGCAAAACCCACACAGAAATGTTCACCTCTAGGAACCAAGAACTTTTGCTGTTGCTTCTTATTGAGCATGTGTATAAATAAGGCTACTACAGCTACTACACACCTTCCCCCAGGCAGGAACACACTTCTGAGAAGTGCAAGTGCAAGATCTGAAATGAAATATAGATTACTGATTTGGTTGCCGGGAAAATTTTGCGTGGTTCATAATACACAAGGCACAGACCGGCGGCATCCACGAATGCAACAGGAAAACAGCAGATGTGCGAGGACCCAGCTAGAAGTATGACTGGGTCAGGTTTGTTTCTCTGGTTGTCTCCTTGCCCACAGGTGGAAATGGGAATAAAAACATGCATGGAAATTCAAAAATGCACAGTTTTTGAGAGGCAAAAACAACAATAAGGGTACCCGGGCTGAGTGAGCAGTATGGAGCCCTGGGTGTTCTTACATCTCCTGTGATTTTTTTTCAGCTGCTCTGTTTAATTCACTGCCCCATTTTTGTGAAATGGTATTAAAAAGAACATGTGGTGCAAGCAGCGATGGATTCACTGAACCAAAAAGCAGGGTGACCACCTGAGAACCCCTTCAGTTGCATGATGCCTGTTAATGTGGCATTATCCTAAGAGTCATCTTTAAATGGATGCCACCACCTTCCTCATAGCTTCTTTGAACCCTTCAGTCTACAGAAAACTTTTTTATCAAGGTATAAAGACAGAATCCTTGAAATATTACAGCTTAAGCTTGTTATCCAGGCAGACACTTCAAGGTTTTGCAAAGGTGTGATATGCATAAAACTCACCCAAACTTAGTCTTATGTATAAAAAACAGAGTGAAGTTTAACCCAGGATTAATCTAAAATGGCCAGACTAAAAGTGGAGCAAAAAAAAAAACCTTCATGATCTCTTTGAGTACCTTTGTGTACTGTTCTTCAATCTATGCTGGAGCACACAGAGGTTATGATATAGCAGCCATTCTGAATACGAATTTGACTAAAAGTTTGGCCACAGACCATGGCAAGTGTGGCTGTTCTGCAAACAGCTCCAGCCTAGACCATGCTGATTTATGCTGGCACTGGTAGTTCTATGATCAGAAAATGGACAAAGTAAATTCTCCAAATGCACACTGGCTAACTTAAAGGTTGGGGGTTTTTTCTCCTACTGTTTTTGCAATATTTCATTTAGATCACTATTACAGTTATCAGTGGGGGTTCCATGAACCACAGTGTCACAGAAATTGCAGACCAGCCTTCTCAATCTGTCATCAGAAAGGCTTATCTTCTTTCAGAACACCTCAGATCCATAAAATATTTCAAAGTTCTAGGCTTTTCTGTCTACATTTGCTGAATGGAGAGATGAATTGGGTGAGCTCAGAGAATACTGGAGGAAAGTATGTGTCTGCCAAACCACTGAGCTGGCAAAGATTTTGCTGAAGGCTTCAGCAACTTGCAGCTGGCCAAAGGTCTGGTATTTATCTAATTTACTGACAACAGTGTTATGTTATTTTCCTTCTTCAGGCATCAAGCTGAAGGATATTGTAATGTACTTGGGCTGTAGCCCCATGGAAGAGAGCAGAGATTTGATTTGCTCATCCTGTGTCTTCCCCAAAACCCTTGACGACAGTTTTCAACTTGTCCTAAAAGCAAATGGCTCTGGTAGATATAAATACTAGGTTAGACGGTTTATTGTATGCCTTCGCAGGTTATACAGGACATTGTGTCCTTGGAATTCCCACTGTGATCCGACAAGCAAAAGTACTGCAGAAATCCTGAATTCTGTGAACTGAGCTTAGCTGGATATCAGCCAGTCAGTCAGAAGAAATTGAAGTCCTGGAAAACACAGGCAAGTATCTTATCCAGCTATTCAGAGTGCTTGCTGAAGGCTGGAAGTCTGTGTTCATTTCTCTTTTCTGTCTGAGAAGAAGGACACTGGAGCCCACATCTGCTACCCATAAAAGCATCCTGTCTCCCGCTGTCCATAAAAGCACCCTCATGACTTCTACCCTTTGGGTAAGGTGAAGGAGCAGCTCCATCCATCACCTCTGTTGAAGTTGTTCCACATTACAATAAAAAAATATAATTTAAAAAGATTCACTCAGCACAGAGACAAGAATGAAAGTGAATCACCAATTGAGGGATGATCATATTCTGCTGGGAGGGAAAGAGTTCAAGACTCCATCTCCTCTTCAGAAGATGATGTGGTTTATGTATTTGTGTGGTGGACACTTCATCTCACATCCCACAGCTTCTACCACTCCAGCACTGAACCAATTACCTGCCAATCAGACTACCAGATTAGTACACACACTTTTTTTGGATGCCACCTCTGGTTTCCATAGAAACTGTTTTAAGCCTGATCCTCTCTCAATTAGAACTTTTTTTAATTTCTCCACCCTTATGAAATCGTTTGTGGTTCCCATGGTAATCACTGAAAATTTGTTATCTCTCAAGTACTGCTTCTTAATCAGAGGCTTCATCAATAGCAATGCCCTGCTGGAGCTGTAAAAGGCATGAGAAGGTTCTAATCCTCTTTTTGAACAAGGAGCGTATCCTTTAGTCATCCACAAGGCCCTGTACCACAAATTTATGCTGAGCCTCCTAACTCTGACATAAAAATTTTGGTTACTGTAGATTTCATTATGTTCAGAGAGCACTCTTCCAAAGTCCCCATTTTATTGATTGCAAAAATGAGGCACACAGATTTACACCGATTTTGCCCAAGATGGTTCCCTAGGTCAAATTATCTCAATAAAACTTGTAGGAAAATTCAGGTCTCCTTTGCCTGAGTGTAGGTCCTGTCCAGTTCCTTCACTGGATCACAGCATCATGTACTCTCATATGAAACAGGTGGCAATGGTCCAAATGCCCCATGTACACGCATTTTATGTTCAGGTGTTTGAAACACCACACAGTCAATGCAAAACAATTTTTTTTACATAGATACACACACTACATAGAGATGCTACATTTGCAACACATTTTATACACTTTCCTTCAAGCCTAGATAGTAATTTCCGTCACTGTAAATATGCCAATCCATGAGGATATGTCCTACTACAGTCCCAGACTTAGAAAGCTTGCTTTGACACTAAATGTAGCAGTGTAGCTGATCTTAGCTCATTCTTTCGAAAATCAGCCCACACTGCTCCTTCCGTGTGACAATACTACTTCTTGTCCCCCTCTGATCTTGTTGTCAAAGTTCAGGAGCAAGGCTTATAGATCGTATCCTCTGGCCTTTCAACAACTGCTGTCTTCATCCACCTGTGATGATGCTGGACACCTTTCCATCAAATCACTAGTTGTGCTTGCCTCTCGGCAGCTGATTCTGGAGTTCTTTCTGTATTGAGTGATGCGAAACAAATTAACTATGCTTCATATTTTGATTACATATTAAATATCATATGCGTATATCTTCTGGATGTACAAGGCATCACTTGACGTGGTAAAATCCCATCCTCTCCTGTTCTAGTGAAGCCAGGACTTCACCCAGGGTTTCCAGTTTGATAGGTGACTACAGTAACCACCTATCATGATTTCCAGCCAGAAACTGCTGCATTCAGTTACTCCTTCCTCTTTGAAACAGGCCATGTCTTTTGGAAAGATATCTAGTCTTGATTTAAAAAACTGAAGGGAAAGAACACCATTTTTCTTCTACATAAGTGGCACTAGTAGTTAATTACTAGAGAGAAAATTTTTGTTTCCAGTAGAATGCGCTATATGCTACATGTCGATCCTATAGAATTTGCTGTCTTGTGTATCTGTGTTAAATTCCTTGCTCCTGCTCCCTCAGCACAATATATTATCCCACCAAGATATTTCAGGCAGATCTTATTTTAAGAAAAATCTTTACTGTGTCTTTCAAATGTGGAATTTCTTTATCAAAGTAACATTAATCCAGGGTCTGGGCTAGTAGAAAATGATCCTGGATGCTGCTATATGAGTATCATCATGTCTTGGAGATTATATGTGTGTTGCACTTTCTTCTTTAAAAAAGGGGAATGCCACCTGCAGCACTGCAGAAAGGGTTCATTGATGGAGAAAACGATAGATAGTTTACAGTAACCTCATGCAGAATCGCTCAATTTTGTTCCTCAGGTCAGGTTATCTCCCACGCCTGCAGAAACCCAGGGTTTGTAGTCTCTTCATACCCCATGTCAGGAGTTACTCTTTATGCTTAGTGAGAAGATAAATTTTTAAGCTGGGATACTAGTTACCTACCAGAAAGCTTCTCCAGTGTCCTGTTCACTCTATGGTTGGCTGCAGTCAGAGATTTACCATCAGGGGAACTGTAATTATCTTAGTCTATAGAGCTGGTGGGCTTTAGGAGCTGTTCATTAGCACTAAGCAGGGTATAATTTTATTTTAAAACCATATGTATCATTTAAAACAACAGCATGCTGGAGTTGTAAAGACACATCAGAATTTAAAAGAAAGTTTTGCAGCTTTGTATGCAAAATGCGAAGGCATCTTGAAGCACTTGGCATTTTGGTGTGGCAGAGAGGTTAAATGAATGCCTGGTAATCATGTAACTGAACACTGGCATACATTTGATAGCAAAGTAAAGGTATTTGGAACCCACAGCAGATCAGAGAGCAGCAAAAACCACTTCATTTATATGTTGAAAAGCCAATGTGATGTCACACTCTTCAATGGCCTTGCAAACAAGGCATCAGAAGGAAAGAAATTGCCGCAGAGGCTTGTTAGCAGCATTATTAGACATAGACAGTAACCCCAGCTTTGAAAAATAAAATAAAGTAAAATAAAGTAAAATAAAATAAAATAAAATAAAATAAAATAAAATAAAATAAAATACAAAATACAAAATACATAAAATAAAACAAAATAAAACAAAATAAAACAAAACAAAACAAAATAAAAAATAAAACAAAATAAAAAAATAAAACAAAATAAAATAAAATAAAATAAAATAAAATATCTTTATTTTGGTACTGCTCCAAAAAGTCAGTACCTCATCAGAAACAAAAATTATTTTTCCACAAAACTTCAACGCTGCAGTGGGTTTCAGCCAAGTCTAGTGTCTCTCCACAAACCACACACATTATAGAAAAAGAACATCTCTTAGAAAAAGGAATTAAGTGTCAGAAAAATCCCTCAAGCATTTTAAAGTCTCCCAAGGTCAATCTATCAGAAATCATAGACTCATAAAATCGTTTAGATTGGAAAAGACCTTTAGGATCATCAAGTCCAACTGTAAACCTGACACTGCCAAGTCCACCACTAAACCATGTCCCTAAATGCCATATAGAGAGTTTTAATGCATTTATTGATATCCCATCCCTGGGAGATGAGGAAAGGGCTCTGTATACGTGCTGTGTGTTTGTATGGGTATAGGCTTTACAGACGGTGACACGAAACCAGACGTACATTTGCAATGGTGGTATGGAAAGCTTGCAGTGGATAGAGGGTTTTGCTTCCACTTTCCACATCTCAGCTACAGCTCTTGGAAAATCCCTGTTAAAATGGAACATTTATGCAAAGGGAGCTGTTTGCTGCCCACTGTAGGGTGATGTGCATGGTTTGCTCCCAGAAGTACAGCAGTTCTGCTCCTATCCCACCCCACGTTACTGATTTCTACCTCACCCAACCTCTGCTTTACCCCTCGGAAGTGCTGCCCAGCCTGATGTAAACAGGAAAGAAAAAAGGAACTAGAGATAAGGAAATCAACTTTTTAATTAACATCTCAAATTCCAATTGAGTGTTAGTTTCTTAAATTGCCTGTGTTTAACAGTGTAAGCATTTTCTGGTCCCCCAGCAACGTTTGGAAATAAGAACTGTCAGAGGTGAATGATGCAGTAGAACATACACCTCATCGACATGAAAAAGGGATATTGCAGCTATTGTTTACCTAGAGATAAGTTTATCCAAGGTTGAATTAACAAAATGATGGTGCTCTGATTAGATTACCCTGTTAGTTTTGCACTGAGCTCACTTGCGGATCTCGGGCTTTTTCCATGGAAATAGGTAGGCACCGTAATACCTGCCTGGTACGCAGGATCCAAGGCACCTGAGATCCAGGACCCAGCACTCAGTGCTGATTCCCCACAGCACTGCACAGTGCAATTGGGTTCTGCTGCCTCATTTTCTCACCCTTCCTTCACCCTGCACAGGGTAGTAGGACGATCCCTCCATCTTCTCAGAACTGAAAGTATTGAAGACCCCCAGCCCTCCCTGAAGAAGCAACATAGGTCTATCCTCCCAAAGACATGGGCAGGGGTTTCTTTCCATTTTAGAGAGATGCTGTACTACTCACAGTTGTCATTTCTATGTTACTTAAAAGAGATGGTGACATGGATGCCCCCCTCAAAGCAAGAGATATCTCACCCATGTCTGTAAATCCAAGCTTCAGAAGGAGAGGTCTCCACCCCTTGTGTCAAAAGAAGAAAGGAGCACAACCTTTGTTGACCCGTTGAGCAGAATCACAGAAGGGCTATGCTCTGATTTCATGGGGAAAAGGGAGGTTTGGGTTCCTCTCACTGCTCCTGTGCTTGCTAAATGTGAAGTGTATGACCAGCCCTTGGAGGAAGATCAGAACCTTGATTTTCTTCCCAGATAGGGCAAGGAGTTTATACTTTTTTTTCTGGATCCCAGACAGGCTTTGGTTCAGGTTCTAGCAGCAGAGAACAAGAACAGAGCGAAACTTCGAGAACCTGTAAACCACTGGTATCAAATACTCGCTGATAGAAGATGTGGATGTTTCTAGTGGGACTCGAACACAGGGTTTTAAGCTCACAATTTTGGGCTTCGATTCATGCTTTTCATGTTTACATTCTTATTGCAAGAGTCAAATCCTACTCTTTTCACACTCCAATAATATCTTCTAAAGTCAATGGGTCTGCTGAGAAAGCAGATAACTTTTTAATCCAGATCAGCATCGGAACTGGGTCACCATACAACAGCCATGCAAGAGAGGGAATAGGATTCCAAGCACCCGCCTTAAGTCAGCTTGGGCTTCACAGGTCCTATGAATTTCCCTGGTAGAAAACCTGTCTTCACCTGCTTCAGCTGCAGCTAAAATCCCAGTGTTGCAAACCCTGGGGTAAAATTCCAGTTCTGAGAATAAATAAGTGCATATATACTTCTGTACAGCATGAGAGATTCTGCTCAAAATTGCACAGGTGACTTTATTTACATCTGTGTCAGTGAGGTCAGAACCTGATCCAGAATGTTCAGCTTTTTGTGTTGGCTAGCAAAAATGTTCACACTCTAACTAAATCTGCCTTATAAATCACCTTGACAGTCCTCATAATTCAACATAATAGGGTTCTTTGCAGAAAGAATTGTCTCTCAGCTGATGCAAGGGGATGGACAAGATAACCTAAGTGGGTTTTATGTCTATGAAAAATTAAATTCTTGACCCTTTTCTTACTCCTCTCTGACTCCACCCATTCAGTAGCAGTTATATCCTGAGCATTAAGGAGATTTCTCTCCATTAGCTCCCCAGATCTCTTTGCTAGTCAGTATGCTGTGGCATTCTCCTCGTTAACACATTCTCTTTTTATATTCTATGCTCCAAGACTCATTATTCTACATTTATCTGCACCGAACTAGATTTGTCATCTTTTTGCCCAATTACTTCAATGATCTAAGACCTTTTGTGTCTAACTGCATTGTTCTCCATTATTTACCTCTCCTCACCATTTACTGTCACCCAGAAATCTTGCTTTCAATACTATCCAACTCATGTCTACAAATAATAAAGCATTTAAAAAGCCATGGTGTAACACTCATTGTGAAATGCCTTCTTAGTTGAGACACAGAAAATAAACACAGTTTCTGTATGTTTTACACATCTTAGTCTGATGCCTTCCTGTCACTCTCTGGTACCTGCAGCCTTCAGATGTAAAAGGCACATATTGAAGCTGCCAATACAAATGTTAATTTATGACCTGACTATACAAGGGCCATAAATCAAAGGAATATTTTCCACCTAACTGGACTCCCTTGGTTGGAAAATAACCTTATGAGAACATTGATGGCTGTGAGACTTGGTAATTATGCAGATCCTTTCTGCCGACACAAGTGGCAGGGAACAGAAGAGAAGTGGTGACTTTCTTCAAGGTGCAATTTCCCACCTAGCTGGAGAGCAGCCCCTTCTCATTGGTATGGTATCTTCTGGCCAGGTCAACCCCTTCCTCATTCTCAGCATGATGTCTCTGTTAAAGGACAAAGTGAAATCAGAGGGATGCTGAAGGAATGAAGAAATGTTTGAATGCATGAGGGAGCCTGAAAGTGAGGAAAACAGTAGCAATAGACACGGAAAAGACCGAACGCCAGGTAGAGGAGCAAGTCCTTTCTGGCAGAGAAGAGGATACATTTTAAGGTAACTTATATTCCTTGTGAATGGATTAAAAGAGTTATTTTTACTTTCAAATGCACTCTTGTGTTCTGGGAGTAGACAGTACAACCCTCCCATTTCAAAAGAGAAGAAGAGTATAGCCCGTCTTTCTTAGACAAACTCACTAGTTTTGGATGCCCGTTTCATGGATGGAAGAGAGCCAGCAACGTATGCACACATAGACACCCACAAACACCGGACTAACTCACCACATGTTCAGACCATTTCAACCCTCACCCTTAGTCCCCGTATTCTTTGTTCTGCTCACACCAAGCACCATATTTAATTCAGGTTGCAAAGTCTTCCAGTGTAGAAGCCATGTGATAACTATTAATTTTCTTTCCCTGAAACACCTCAGCACATTTTCTGCAAGTTAACAAATAAGAAATAAATCATCTTAATCTATACCTGTGAAGCCTGAGACCAGGCAACAGAAGAAAAGTAGATGTTGGAGACACATCCTTCGCTTGCGGTGATCAATAAGTGAGATTTTTCGCCATCTGCAGCAATCCATTTCATTCTTGATTCCTCCTTGATCTTCCAAGTATATGATGCCACAGGGGAAGGGGACTTCCAAACAAAATGCACCAGCGGATACTTTCCATTTCTTCCTTGGCACCCTGCACAAACCCATGGTGATCGCTTACAAGGTTATCAGTAGCAATATTAGAATGACAAACATTATAAAGTTACTGATGAATCTCTTTAGGCTGCTGGGAATGCCTAGAACTGGCCAGTGTTACTGGATAATCAAGCTTTTCCACATTTTTTTAGGGCAAGCCGTGGAGATACTGAAGGGACTGGCGGACCCCATGGAGCATCCATTCACAACTGAAGGCTGGTTGCCTCCCAACTGTCCTAATGGAAAAGGGAGGCAGGAGCAAAGCCCTACCCCTTTCTTCTCCTCCTCCTCCCTTTTGCAGTTAGGGCTGGTAGAACACGCAGCAGAGACATGTTGTATCCCATTAAGGGCTGTAGCGGTAAACAGGCTCTTCAGCAACACCAGGGATAGTCATGTTCTCAAGTGCCGTAGCTAACAAACAGCTGAGAAGTTTCTGGATGAGCAGTTCACAGACGCTGCAACAGAGGCTACCAGTTAGTTTGGTGAAGCTTCCCACCGTCTGTCACCAGAGATCACTCCTCCAAGGCTCCTGCTACATTGCAGATGTTGCTTATTGAGAATCCAGCTTCTACAGCACTAACATGCAGGCAGATGACAACTGAGAGACCGGGAGAGCAGGGAATTTGCTGGCCGTGTATCTGCATCCTCAGTCTCTCACAAAAATAACAGAACTGACTGTTTTTTGCTGTCATCTTTAACTGGTCTTTAGGAAGGATCTCTATGGACTGAGGGTCCTTTCCTCTTTCTCTGGCTCATGGAGAGAAATGCCCAAGAACAGCTATTTCTTGTGCTGAGGGAGCAGATGTATATCCACCTCTAGACAAACTGCATTTCTCTGCAAGCATTTCTCAGTCAAGATTTTGCAGTGAAAGCAAACTCTTCTGGCACCTTTGCAGTTCTTGCTTTTCCTGCCTGTTGGAGAAGAGAGGATCATCCCCATGCTTGGCTCCTTCTGGAACTCATGCAAGGGTCAGAAGCTAGGGAAGGAATTAAAATTAATTTAGCAGGCTTGGGAGAAAGGAGAATGTAGGATCTTGAGGCACTATTGGTGCTTCATTGGTTTCTTCTAGAGAGCCATTTTGGCTTCTTGAGCACTAGGTAATGTCCATCAAGCTAATTTAACAAGCCTGATAGACCACAGCATCAGCAGAATTTGAGCCTAGGAAGTCCAGAGCCACATATAAACCAAATTAGCTTGTTATATTCTGTCACCTGTTAGACATATTTTAACAGTAGGCAATCCCTCATGGGTTTATGTGAGTCTGGGTCTTATATTTCCTCCTAGAACGTATTTCCATAACTATTCTCCAAATGTTTAAACTCTTTTCTTTTTTCTATCACAAATATATGAGTCTTTATTACAAAAGGTCAGTTTATACAGCATTGTTCCTTTCGCTCTTAATCCTTGCACAAGAAAAATTTCCGTTGGCATCTCACTACTGCTGGCTAGCTTGATACTTTCATAGATTTGCAGTTTCTTTCTTCTTCTTTTCATTCCATTAGAGAAGTTGGAATGGGCTTGAAGTCCCTAGTAACATGAGTTAATTTGGGAAGAAATAGTGTCAAAAATTCCACCCAGAAATGATGCTCAACAAATGTTCAGGCAAGTGTTTTCTCCCTCTAAATATTTCATTATGACAGATTCCCAGGACATGTTACTGCTAAGTCCCTACAGTACTGGACTAATCAATTCAGGCAAAATTAATCTCAACTAGCTTCACCTGTCTGCAACACAGGTGTCTGCACCTGAGCTTTTGACATCCCATGGAGAACTAGTGGTGTTCCCATAGGATGGTCAAGATAGACCTGACCAAAGATATGGTACAATATGTCATATCCTGAGCTCCACTCACCATACAGATCAGCTCTGCACTATCTAGAAAGGAAGAGTGGCTTTCTCAGATTTAGATGTCTGCATTGTAGATTAACACGTCTAGCCATATGTATTTTAGACACTTGTACACCCAGACCTGCCAACAGGGAGGTACAGTGAGGGAGCAGAGCATAGTCGGGGTGGGTGGCATATTAGTAAAATGTAGCATGCAGACTGCAATATATCCCTTCTGAGTATGTGCAAACAGATACTTCAGCAGCTCATAACCAAAAATTAATGAGGGTGAATTTTAATAGGAGTAGCAGAAGGCACATCCCTGGCTCAAAGGGGGTGTCTTGTCTGCTGTGGAACATCTGGGTGCTTGACTTCCCAACAAATCTCAGGACCTGGGCAAAACAAGCACTTTTTCCGTTTCCTTGTTACATCTCACAGCCAAATAAATTTGCTGAAATTAAGGCATAGATTTTGGGAAATACATAATATTATAACAAACGAACAAAGAAAAACCAACCAACCAAAAAAACACAGGAAGAAGTAGCTCAGAAACAAGCAAGCAGAATATATTAGCCAAAGCAGCTAAAGTTATTCCATGATTGTGTGAAAGTCTGGCAAAACTTTTGGAAAGAGGGGTCATACAGAAGTGAATGTGTTAGGTAGCTTTATAGGCTGCACTGCCAGCTCTGACTGTGCTTGTTCCTGAACAAAGACCCAGCTAAGATTTAAAGCCTAACATTAAAACTACTTCCACTTTCTCCTTCAGGTAGCTAAAGGTATCTATGAAATGATGGGACTTGATATTTTAAAATGCAATGTACTGAGAAAGCCACTAACAAGGGAGATATAATACTGTTTTCTATGTACTTAATGGAGTAAAGTTCATCATAGATTATCAGAGTTAAAGACCTTTCTTAGCCTGAAAGAACATAATTTAAACAATAAATAAATAGCTTTTACTGTGTAAAGCCAGCTTCTTGAAAGTTTGTGGGAGACTTCACTTACAATTGAATCTACTTAGGGAACCATTGCCTTTAGTTTTATTTAGCCCTGAAACAGCTTTTCACTTCAGGATGGTTAGGCAGGTGTTAGTTAGTTATATAGTTATATAGTTATATAGCTAGTTAGTTAGTTAGTTAGTTAGTTAGTTAGATGCCCCAGGCATCTGACCATTGCTGTCTGCTGTGGCATTTGCTTGATATTTTTTTATTCAAGACAAACTTGCTCCTAGTCTGATCAGAGGATGTGCCCATATACAATACATATACATCAGTTCATGTCAGTAGGACCAGTCTTGCATATAGGCCTTTGAGATGTATGTGTAGGAAGACTGTGGGGGGACACATAGAAAGGGTAACAAAAGCTGTGGGTGAAGAGCACAGCAAACTTTCCTTGCCAGAAGGAAAAAAGTCACCTCCATTTCTTCGAATCAATGCTTTCTTAACCATGAATCTCACCAACTCCATGTCTCCAGTTTAGTCCCCATCATCTCACCTTGATTTTGAAAATGCTGGTAAGCTCTCCTGTGCCCCAAGACAAGCAGTCCCACCTAGTCTCCTATACACATCTATTTGCTATAGGCCTTGCTCGTATCAAAATACATAGGACTGCAGGGTTCCTGATCCCTCTGTGTTACTCCAATTTAGTTGCACAGTTTCATCCCTCTTCATTGCACTGATCTCATGACAGCAGATGTATCTGATTTAATTGGTTTTCCTGCAGAAGTGCATGTCGTTATGTGGGATACTGTTCTCTTACTGGCATCAGTCAGCAGATTGCTGCCAGAAACGGTCAAGGACCTTGAGACAGTCTGCGTTACTAACTGAGCCTGGGAAGTTGTCATCTGTCTCATAATGTTGTACCTCATGATATTTTCCAAAGTAATTAGCGATTCTCAGAACTGGGAGAACCAAAGCTTCATTTCTATTTATCGACATGCGCTCTGTACCTGAGAGCAAGTGGGTAGAGATGCACAAGGACATACAGAGTTGAGAGAGGTGTGTATTTACATTGACCACGACCAGGTTGAGTTGAGCCACAAGTTCAGCACACCGTGGAGGGATGCCAAGAAAGATCTGTAGCATGCAACAAATGGTTTATTTTCAGTTTTGGGGGTAAAAAATAAAAAGCAACTATGGAGTTCCACAAGATCTGGGTGAGGTCTTGCCTTTCTAAAAAGCTCTGCGATCTGAAGAGCTATGTACGGACCAGAGAGTTAAATGAAGGGGCAACAGCAAGCAAAATGCAGCCTGAATAGATAGAAGGTAACACATGATGGGGACGAATCTCCACTTTAAAAAGTTGAACCCAAAATGTGTCTTTGATCCTGTCAAAGAACTTCACAGACCCAGAAGTATTTTGCCCCTTTAACATTTTTCTTTTAGCTAAAATTATATTGCTACTGTATTATTATTTTGTCACAACTGCATTTTTTGTCTTTCCCTCTCTCTCTCACACACACATGCGCAAAATCAATAGAAGGAAATACTGAAAATGCCCTATTTTCCCTTTTTTATTACAAAAAGACTCTTGCAGCAGCCAGAGGTTATGAGTTTTATAATTAAGTGGCATTCCTAACTGGACCTAGACAGATAGCAACATGAAACACAACAAAAGGCTGAAAATTATAACTACATTTAGAGTGCTCTGAGCCCTGATTTTTCAATTCCGAACCCTTTTTTGAGTCTCTCATGGCCAGTGAAACAAGCTAATGGGGCTAGAAAACGAAAAGCCTTTTTTGTCTTTTAATAATTTAAGGGCATTCCCAGCAACCAAAACAAATATATTCATCATGGCACACAGAGCCTTTAGGTGTGAACTCTAAAGAGGCACATTAGCGTCAATGCATCTGGTACACTGTCACTTTTCAGTTTAGCTTAACTCTCGCATCTCCTTTTTTCCTAATGTTTGTGTCTGAAGAGATGTTGTCTGTGGCAGGTCTTTTTATTTTTTCAGAAAAAAAAAATAAAATGTATATATATATGTAAAGATACACTGATGCAGAAATCTCTTGGTAAAATTCAATAGTCTGGCCAGAACATCAGATTCAACAATTATAATGGATGCACTTGATCTAACACCTGTGAAATAACAGTACCCTTTCAATCCCCAGAAGTCTGTTTGCATGTGGGCAGGATGGTTTCATTCACTACAAAGAAAAAAATGATACAGACACACAACACAATATACCCTTGAAGGAATTTTCTCAGATTAAGTGAAAGTAATATGTGACGGATTAGAGCAGCAGCCGTGTTGTAGACAACAGGACTGCAAGCTTAAAGCTGAAAGGAGTGAGAAGATATAGCAACACGTAAGTATCCTTGTGTTCAATATCTCTTCAGAAGTCATATTTCATAGTGGAATTATATTATGGGGATCAGCTTGGGGCAATGGTTCTTTTGCATCATTACGTCCAGCAGCCCACGCTAGTTCAAGAGGCAAGTCAAGTGAGCAGTAAACTGGAAAAATTACAGCTCCGCATGTAAGTAAACAGTCTTGGAAAGGTGGATTGCTAAGGATTCGTAAACCCGTTTTTACAGATGGGAAAGTAAAGGCAGAGCATCTGGGACAAGGTCATGTGCTAAGTCATCGCTCCAGGCAGACTGAGATGTCAGCGCTTTTGGCTCCCAAAGCCGTGCTTTGACTAGTGAACCAAACCTTCCTGTTCAGCAAGAAGTAAAATGTTAATGTCTGAGGAACGGGGTGAGTTTGCCTTGGCACATCAGCAGCACAGCAGGTTAATCAGGGCAAAATCAGTGCAAGCTGCACTCCCAGAAGCCAAGAGATGCTGAACTGCAAGTGCAGTCTTATGACGATCTACAGGGGTCAGACAGCCCGTCTGCTTCGGAGCTTCAGGGGGACCTTTGCAAAGTGGGTACCCCATGGGGAACAGCACGTCAGCAACCACAAGGAGCCACCATCCAAAACACAGACTGAACTGCAGGGAAAAAAAAAAAAAAATCACACGAAGCACATGCTTGTTTTCATCCAATATACCTTTGTGAGAGAACCCAGCATAGTGCAGTCCTGGAGCCAGAAAGTGTCTAGGAGGACTGATTTTGCTGTCTTTTGCCCTAATTTTGGTAGTCAGTTCCCTTGTCTTCAGTGGCCTCAGCCATTATTTACGTTACTGTGAAAGTAGAAGTGACACAGAGGTTTTCAGTTTCCCACTGAGACTTTTTCTTGGACACCGTCTTGCAGCCAGGCAGAATTATCAATCTCTTCTCCTGAAAGCTCTCTTCTCAGAGCTGGAAATCCTGAGACGCTGAAGGTCGGGAGGTTTAAGGTACATTGGCAGAACTCTATATCTCCAGCTTGCATTATTCTGGGTTCTAGCCAATGCTATCAGTCTCTTGCCAAAAAGGAATAGCTATTATGGCATCGATTTTCTGCCAAAAAAAAAAAAAAAAAAAGAAAAAAAAAAAAGGAGAGTGACTTCTACTTAAATGCAACAGTAGAAAGTGCTCCAGCCTTTAACTGCAAAAAGGGCTGTATCTTGATCTGTGATGGCTGAGACTGGCACTAAAACCCTTTCAATGCCAATTCTGCACACAGGAGTTAGAAAGAGCCTAGAGTAGAAGCAACCAATGTGGAAAGAGCAGATTTTAGATGTTCTTACTGATAGATCTCAAATACCAGCTGCTTCCCAGTGACAGAAAAAAAAATGGTTATAAAGCCAATAAATTTTGTTGAAACACTAAAATTCAACGGTGGATTCAGATGGACTGCAACCATCATAGATGGATAAGACTGCACCACAGCAGTGTTTTTTTCAGTGTGCCTCTCTGTTGAAACTAATTTTAATAAGAAAAGTAAGTCCAGCCCAGGCTGTCCCAAACACTTCACCTTTAAACAAGCAAACAAACAAAACCAATAGTGACAGTAAACATCAGTCACTAAGTAACTCAGAAGCTTTGTTGACTGTCAAGTTCACTTGGCCTTTGAAAATACATTTTCTTACTCAATTTCTAGTATCCTTGCTCTGTTTCGGGTAAGAATGTATATAATCCAAGTTTTTTGTTTTGTTTTCGGCATGTCTTTTTTTCCAGGGTTTGGCCAGAGTGCAGAGGAAAGTAAAGTAAGAAAGAGATGGAGAGAGAGAGACTTGTCAGTATATTGGAGGAGACAGCTAACCTGTTCTGAGCCTTAAATAATCATCTACTTCAGTTCAGTCTGAGCCATTGAAGCTGTGAAGGGTCATGTTTTATTCTTATTTCCGCATTCAGAGGAATCAGAGATAACTTAAATTCGTATTCTCCAACCTGAAAAAGAACCTGAATTCATTGTATCCAAAAGCAGCCTAAATCATTGAAAAAAACAAAACAAAACAAAACAAAAAAGATCATTCATTTCGAATTCACAGCGATTTCTGTTGCTTGGCATTTGTGAATAATGACACAGACATAACGCTTTAATTCCCATCAGCCCCACTTTAGGGGGGTGCTTCTGGGGGGGCAGCAGAAGGGATTTCANGAACCTGAATTCATTGTATCCAAAAGCAGCCTAAATCATTGAAAAATAAAACAAAACAACAACAACAAAAAATCATTCACTTCAAAATTCGCAGCGATTTCTGCTGCTTGGCATTTGTGAATAATGACACAGACTTAACGCTTTAATTCCCATCAGCCCCACTTTAGGGGGGTGCTTCTGGGGGGCAGCAGAAGGGATTTCAGCCTCTGTGGCCTGGCCAGTCCACGCCAGCAGCTGTCAAGGTGCCATCTGCTGTGATTTTATTTTTATTTTTAGTAGCATGCACATTTTCCCTCAAAGGCTGAAACGAGTTAAATATCTGTTGCCGATCCTGCTGCTGCTGCGGAGGGTTTCCAGTAACACTGACTGGGGCCAGCTGGGGACCAGCGACCAGGTCTCCATGCATGAAATCCTGTCCACATGGACCAAGGTGCCGGTGCTGAGTCCCTCCTACCAGAGCAATTAGAGCATCCTGCCAAATGTCAGCCTCACCACAATTATTCCTAAATCCATGGACGCGCTCTGGATCCAAATGATTTATAAAGATAATACAAGTTGAAAACTTGGTAAGGTTTTCCAAGAGTAAATGCTGTCTAATACAGCATCCCTATTTGCCCGGGGCAAGTGAAGTAACCCTCTCTTAATTGCTGTTGTGCTTATGTTGCTCTACCCAGACACTCAAGACAAGCTGCATTTCCCAGTTCCTTTTCTCATAGAATTGTAGAACGGTTTGAGTTGGAAGGAACCTTCAAAGCTCATGTAGTGCCACCCCTGCCATGAGCAGGGACATCTTCACCAGCTCAGGTTGCTCAGAGCCCCATCCAGCCCGGCCTGGGATGTCTCCAGGGATGGTTCATCCACCACCTCTCTGGGCAACCTGGGCCAGTGTTTCACCACCCTCGTTGTCAAAAATTTCTTCCTCATGTCTAGCCTGGATCTCCCCTCCTTTATTTTAAAACCATCACCCCTTCTCCTGTCATAACAAGCCCTTCTAAAAAGCCTGTCCCCATGTTTCTTATAGGCCTCTTCTAAGTACTGAAAGGCCACAATAAGGTCTCGCCAGAGCCTTCTCTTCTCCAGGCTGAACAACCCCAACTCTCTCAGAAATGAAATTCAGTTTTGATTCGAGCTGCCTCAGTGCCCATTATTTTCACACAGATGTGGTTCTCTCAGTCTCCCTTGGTGGTACCAGCAGCGCTCACACTGGAAGACGAACTCAGGTGGAGGCTAATCCTAGTGAATGACTATCTGCAACTAAAGATATAGCTTCGAAACTTTCTGTGCGTCTAACCTCAAATGTACTTATATTTTCCAGAGAGACTGATTAAAGATGGGAGGAGCTGGTACCCACAGCTCCAGCATCCCCAACACACTTGGGCTCTCAGTCTCATGAACGTGCCAGTGTTCGTGGGTGAGATGCAGAGCCAGTAATTCCCAGAAATGTGGTGAGGCGAGATCACCACCCAGCTCTGCACAGAGGCCTCGCATCTTCATCCACGGGAGATGTGTTTCTCAGCCCCAGCTACAAAGGCTGATGCCTGAGCTCAGCCTGCACATATGACTCATGCTCTTAGCTCCGGAGGCTTTTAATTCAATCCCAGGTGTGCTAACCACTGGCCATCATCCCCAACACATGCGGAATGGCTGTATTAATCTAGTTACAACATAGGAAGGTAGAACAGAGGCATTTCTCAGTAATAAATCAGACTCATGGAGATTTGAACGTGAGGACTGGAAAGGAAAATAGTTGGGTTTCGTGTGTGGCTCATTCTCCAGCCCAGCACACATTCAGACAGGAGAGAGATTTCTTTTTGTTCGTTAATAACAGGGACAGATCATCCACCTCTTCCTGTCAACCGTGCCCTGGCTTGGATAGCGATGACCACACGATGCCATTCAGGATTGGTCTTGGAAGCTCCTACGGCACCGCTGTGTCTTTTGTCACACACATAGAGCCATGGAGTCATTTTGGTTGGAAAAGACCTTTAAGATCATTGACTCTGACCGTTAAACTAATGCTGTCAAGTCCACCTCTAACCCATGTCCCTAAGAACCTCATCTCTATGCATCTATGCATAAAGCGTGTGCTACGGACCTCAGAAGTATTTAGGCATAAACCTAAGGACTTTGGTGAACTAAAGGCTCATTACAAAATGTACAGCTCGGAAGCTGGTATCCTAAATTAAACATCATGGGTCCAGCCTGACCATCACAGAGTGGGTTCTTCAGGAGCCCTCCTGCAGAAGGAATAAGGACATACCCAAGCAGCTGGTTACCTTTATAAGAACACAACAATTTATTGCTTTTTCTAGACCTCTGAATAATGAGCAACACAGTAATCTTATTAAAAAGGGCTTTAAGGGCATGACCAGCTGCCTTCAGTGTCAAGCATGACAGCCCTTGGAAGTGCTTAGTCACACTTTAACTCCTGTTATTATTTTCCAAGCCTGTATTTAAGTCAGACAGAAATGTGGCTTTTCATCACCTGGTATTATATGCTAGCATGTTTAACCACAACCATCCCACAACAGCAGAAGGGCAGGTATTGCGTCTTCTTTCTTCAACATGAAAGACACAGGCTGTCAAAATTGTCTCAAGTTTTAACATTATTGTTGCCTTCAAAACATCTATTCCCAGGGCCAGCTTCTGCACTGATGTCCCTCTGACACATCAGGTGGAGAAATATCCTGAGAAGATTGTCTTTACTATCGATAGCTACCACAGGATTCTGGAACTGTAGAGACTAATAAAGCAGAGAGATCTCTGGGGGTAAACACACAGAAGAAAGAGGAGAGAGGAAACTCTCGAATATGCCAAAGTTTAAGGTGGCAATTCGTTTTCTAGATGGTGTCACGCAGTCCTAGCCAAGGGCTGTTCTTTAGGTCTTACAAGGCTGAAGATGTAGGAATGAGGCCAGCAGATATGGGAAATTATGGTGTTGGAAATGGGAAAGAAGATATTAGATTAACACACCCAGAATGTGATGCAGGTATGGGAGGAACTTGTATTATATTCATAAGTAACAGACAAAACTTCAGTGTCACCGTATATTTGGAATCTGTACTGAGTAAACCCCCTTTGCTCTGAAGGTTTTTGTTGCTTTAGCAACTAAAGGGAGGGAGAGGAAGAAAAAGAGAAGGGGGGACAGAGGGAAGAGGGGGAAGAAATAGCCTAATTGAGATGAAAGTCCAGAAAATCAGAAAAGGGAAAAAGTAAACTGGAAGANATATATATATATATATATCTAAAACCAGCAGCAAATTCTCAAAAATATAAAAAAATAATAGCTTTCAAATTAGTATTTTCACAGCTGCAGGCTACAGAGTTTATTGCTTGCAGTATGAAACCTAATGATGTGATGAAAAAAAATTCTGAAATCTCTTCCACCCAGCCCTAGACAGACTGACAGCCTCAGAGATCAATGTCCATTATTAACTTGCTGACTTCATGCACAGCAAGGCAGAGCATGAACTTCTCTGGTTCTCTTCAAATTTGGCTTAATTGGATCACCTACAGGATGAGACGATAATTTAGCATGCAGGTCCAGTCATGTCTTCATTGCACCCCTGAGCCTAGAACAAAGCCTCTGGTTAGGAGGATGTGGACATCTAAGCAGGGAGATGTGCTGAGACTATCTGTCCATGTCTCGAAACCCTCTGATCACACAAGAGAGGGCAACTGATCCAGTCACTATTGATCCAAACTGTCTCCAAGATTGTGGCATAAAAATGAAATGCCCATGTCAGACTTTTTTCAAAGGAATCCTAATGAGACATCAAAGGGAAAGGACCACGTGGGCCACTCTTCTGCCTCCAAACCGTTCTCCTTAGGGCTTTAATCTAACCCTACTGAAAGCAATGGGAGTTCTACATAATTTCAGTTGGTGCAGTATCAAACATATGTGGTCAGAGATGGGGTCACAGACCACAAGTGGTGCATTTCTCCCCCAGACCATCACTCAGAAACCTTGTCCTCACACAGGCACATTCTCCACCAAAGTCTCCTACTGGAGTTTCCTTCTAGAAAATTAACGAAGGTCTTGGTTTTCCTGACGAACTGAGCTTTAAAAATAATTTAAGCCATCATACGAAAAATTTCACAGAATTCAGTTTGCAGAAGTAACTAGAAGAGCTATGAAGAGTTTAAACTACCATTTAGAGGGGTTCAGACTATTCGCCGTTTAGAAACTAGTTTCTCAAAGGACGAAAGAAGCAGCTGTCACCCAGGCAGTGAGAGAACCAGGGGCACTTTTATTGTTTAGCTACAACAGCCCCTGCCAGCAGAAGTCTCCATCCTGTAATGCCTGGCTTTGCTTTGGTGGCCCCGTGTATCAGTCAGTCCCTGCAGACCCTGTGGTCCCATCTCTGGCAGCGACTTGTTTGAACCTATTGAGCACAGTGTCAGAGTAATGAGGCAGGAGTTGTCTGTGCCGCCGCTGACTCCGTTATCTCGCTCGGTATCAGGAGCGAAAAAATGGCTGCTGGGTTTTTTAATGGTCTTGCAGAAACCTTGTCGATAACAATTCTTTACTTGTGTTTGCTGGAAATTACAGCCGTCTCCTCTGTTCAACTCCATTTCTCAGCTTTTTGCAATTCTGTGGGAAACAGTTTTGAAACAGCTTCTCTGGCTTAAGGAAAAAAGAAAAATGGGAAAAAAAAAAAAAGCAGAAATTTGTCAGTGTTGGACATGCTTTTCTGTCTCTTAAGCAGGAATAAATGACACTCTGGTTTCTTATCTCTCACTCCTCTGTGTTAATGTTTAGGAGTCAGGAATAGCAAGACCGTCTCTGGTTCTCCAGTACAACTTTGGATTTATTCTGTAATCCCAGCATCCGTCTGGTTCCCTGACAGCAACAAACTTACACATGTCTCATCAGCATCCTGTGACATGGGGTAATCTCAAAGGGATGAGCAGCCGAAATCCTGCTTCTATCGTGTTTCCACTGAGCCGAAATCAGCACGGCATCAGCACAACCTATTCCCCGTGGTACCTTCCCCAGGTCCCACACTGGGCCATGCGATGCTGCAGAAGCCTCTCGATCTCACGCAAGACGCAACAATTGCCTAAAATCCCCTGCCGCAGCTGAGCCTGCACTGGGCTCCTTCCCTGCTGCAAGAGTTTTCTCTGCCACTGTTAGCAGCTATTTTTTTTCCAATGTTATGTTGCACTTAAAAAAAAAGAAAAAAAAAAAAGGCAGAGAGCTTGGCTGTGAACTGCTGGTTCATTTAGTGCAAAACTAATTTCAGCTGAAGCTCATACGAAGTCTCTCAGGTGCCAGAGACTCAGCTGGTTTGGGTTTTGCCCAACAACAGGATGAGGGGCAACGGGCACAGACAGAAGCACAGGAGGTTCCATCTGAATATGAGGAGAAACTTCTTTCCTTTGAGGTGCCAGAGCCTGGCCCAGGCTGCCCAGAGAGGTTGTGGAGTCTCCTTCTCTGCAGACATTCAAACCCACCTGGACACCTTCCTGTGTGATCTGCTCTGGTGAACCTGCTTTAGCAGCTGGGTTGGGCTGGATGATCTCCAGAGGTCCCTTCCCACCCCAACCAATTCTGTGTTTCTGTGATTCTGTGCTCTTCCTTTGACTTAAGTGGACCCATGCCATATTACACCAAGTACAGCTCTGCTTTCGTGTATTTGACTCATTTCTCTTCTAGATTTTGTGCTGGCCATCTCCTGAAAAGAGAATCTTCTTGCAAGATATTCTTACTACGTGCTTCAGGTAGAAATAATTTCTGCCCCTTACTATTTTGCTGATACCCAAAACTGTTGTAGGCACCTCCCATCACAAATGGAAAGAGCTGGACTCTCAAACACCTTAACAGCTTCAGGCAGGCAGCAAAGGAACCTGTGAAGCAAAGCTGTTACCACCAGCAGTGCATCAGTGTGGTGGCCTGGTCATTTGGTGAGGGCAGGGATCTGAGGGGGAGGGATGGCCAACCTCATATGTGGCAGCTGTATTGTGGGTTTAGGTAGCGTGAAAAACAGTGCTGCTCTAGATCTGACAGAGAGAAGACAAAAAAGTCCTACATCATCCAGCTCAGACAACATTGCAGCATGAGATTTTCTTCCGCTCAAGATGCAGCAATCATAGTTTGGGTTGGACAGGACCTTCAAAGGTCATCTAGTCCAACCCCACTGCAATTAGCATGGACAATGAGCCAGGAGGAGCAGTGTGAGAGTCGGGTGCACCCAAGATATCTACTTAGAAATGTTAGCGCCATCCATAAGATCCAAGATCCACTGACAGGCCGTAATGTGAGAAGAGTATTGAGGCATGGAAATGACCTTACAACCCTTGAGCTTGTAAAGAAGGTATGTATTTACAGCACTGGACACATAGGGGGAATAATTCCACCTAAGAGGTGTGCAAATTTCCAGTAGTTGTGAGCTTGGTTAAGTGATGTAAAGTGTTACATATTCATAAAAGTTCTAGGAACGCCTATACATATCCATAACCTGTCCCCAAGAAGGTGGTTCTTATTACAATGAGTTCCGGGAAATCATTTCCATAGTCTCCACCTTCGGCCCCTCCTGGTTGTGCCTGCGCATTGATTGTGAACCGGGGTCTTCTCACTGTACACCCTTGCCTTTGGCCTGGTGTGTTGAGTTGGCTGGGGCTCAGACTGCTGAGTTGGTTAGAACTGGTGTATCTCCTGTCCTGTGCCCTAGTTTCGGTTATCTAGTTCACCCAAGAATGCACCAAGGATGCACCCAAGGTTTTGTGTCTTCGCAAGGCCTGTAAAATCATGAGTGAACTTTTGTTTCTCTTACAAGAAGTTACACAAAACTAAGAAAGGCTGTGGGTCAAGAGTTCTAAGTGTTGTGGGTTAAGGGCTAGCTCTCTAAGTGTTAGATCTTTAAGTGATAGTTCTCTAAGTGTTAATTAGTTAATTCCCTGTATCAGTATGAATTTCAGTACAGCTTCAGTGAAAAATGAAAAATGGAGAAGGACAAAATACATGCTGGTGGGATTGCCTGGAAAGGCAGGAGAGGGCTGGAGATCAGTGTCTTGAGGAAGGCATGGAGGCAAGGAGCATGGAACACATTAAAAAAGCTACCTGGAGAGAGGTATTGCATTGCAAGGGTCCTTAGGTGATGCTGTGTGCCTGCCATAGAAGGGAGAAGCACCCAAAAGGTGGCAAGTGGTGGAAGGTAGGAATGGGATCCCAGAACAGGGCAAGGGAGAGGTGCTGTGGAGGGGATTTAGCATGGAAAGCACAGACAGAGACATTTGTTCAGCAAGAAAATCACAGTAAATGCTTAGGAAGCAAAGAGGAACCACTTCCAGGAGAAACACAGTCTAGAAAACAACAAAATAACTGCCTCCAAATCAAAGAGCCTTCAGAGAATGACAGGACTGTGCCCAGGTGAATGACAGGACTCAACAAAAGGTTGATTTTTGTATGAATAAGTTCACCTTGTTTTAAGCTCCGAGGCTAAAACACCAGCTACTGTCAAGACCTGTCAAACCCTCCCTCTTGTCCTCCAGCTAGCAGGCTGAACACAACACCTTTGAATGTCATCTCAGCTCATGCAAAGCCAAAAAGTGCCAAAGACCACTCACTGTCTGTGGATTTCTGAACATTAACCATCTTTTAAGCTCAACACAGTCAGTCTCTCTAATTTTAAAACTAGTTGCTGCACAGAAGATAAAAGTTGGGAACTCTTTGCCTCATATTTTATTCTACGTTTCTTCCTGAGTTGTTCCCTCAGACAGGGACAAACATCTCATGGCTGAAGTGTCCCATAAACGTCCTGGATCCCAGTTCTTTTCCTAACAGGGTTAAACTCAAACCATTATTGGGCAAACTGAATCCAACACACACATGTTGCCAGGCAAATCGAATTTGCTTTCACTCAGTTAATCAGGATAAGCTTCCATTCTCACATCAAATGTTTTGCACTCGTGTGCAGGCACGGTCACCTCTTCTGCTTCCTGCAATTGAAACTGTAAGACCAGTGGATTCCCAGACATATGCCCCATGGCTTTTCTGTGGCTAATTCAGACCCACCTTCTGGTTCTCACAAGACTCTTTCTAGAAGCCCGCCGAAAAGAGCATCTCTGTTGTAATTGTCACATCTCAGCCTTAAAAAACAAAATGGAAACAAACCAACCCCAACAACAACCAAAACCAACAACAGCAAAACTATACAAAAGTAAACTAAACAACAACAACAAACAAAAAGACAAGAAAGTTGTCAAAGAAGAAAACATCACCTTGTCCTAAACAAGCAGATAGCTTTGGCTCTCTTGTAGACCACCACAGATTAGGTCAGGAAATCAGAAACAAGCAGTAGAGTAGAGAACACCCATTCCGGGACTTGGTGAATGCTGTGGTTGCTAGCTAATCAAAAGGGAGAGCTTTCTGTGTGCTCTTGTACCCCTAGCTCAATAGCAGGGGTAGTCAAGCATACCTGTCTTTCAATCTGTTCATTACATGCTGATGCAAAGAGCCACATAAACATTATGGTTTTTATTATTATCAAAAAGTTCCTGTTTTCTGGATTCCAAGCCAGTCATAAAGAGCGGTTGTTCAAAGATGGGAGCTCAGCTGAGAACAAACACCTTTCTTTCTCAAATTTTAAACACCATATTAAATCTTCACCTTTTTCTCCCCCTCTACATTCTGTGGACCTGAAGTTCAGTATTATTTCTTTTAGCTGCGCAAAGTTCTGCAGAATGGGGCCATACTCTTCATCTACCCTCAACAACTTAGCCCACTTCTTTCAAGATAGATGCAAACACACAGGAACCTAAAGTGCTGCAAAAGCTGAATCTTAATCAGAGATATTTGATTATGCCAAGGTCCCAAGAACATCCTTACCTAGCAGCAACCTTCATCTTTCAACTTCTCTTCCATGTGTTTTCCTCTGAATCTTTTAAGTCCATGCAGCTTCTTAATCAAATCACCAAAAATGTGTTGAACAAAATAATCAGCTTGTGATTACATTTTAAGGGATAAATAGCACACAACCAGCATTAATCACTCAGTACACCCCGGGTGGGTGGCTGATTCCCAAGGACTCTTGGTAAAATCTAGAAAGTGCTACGTTTTTCCTTGAATGCAGTAGCCTTCAACCAAATCAAATGGATTTTTTTCTCACATCTAATTTGTTAACACTGCAGATCTCAGAATAAAATTGACGATGCCACTAATAACAGCATTTTAAGGTTATTATCCTCACTGAAGTCCTATAGGATTTTATTAGAGCTAATGCAATTCTCCCAGACTCTAATGATAAAAATGCGCTTTTCAAATCGTCTTACATGTGTATGACTGCCATTGCTGTACTTATTGGTTTTCTTAAATAGCAAAATATATCAAGCAGGAGAAAGAGATTGTTTTAACAGTTAGATTTCCTGTAAAACATCATATTAACCATGCTCTAGCATACCTCTAGGACAGATGGATTTAAATCTGGGGAGGCAAAAGCAGGAAAGGTCAGGGGGTGG
Source organism: Pampusana beccarii (assembly GCA_013399365.1). Taxonomy (NCBI): domain Eukaryota; kingdom Metazoa; phylum Chordata; class Aves; order Columbiformes; family Columbidae; genus Pampusana; species Pampusana beccarii. Next base: position 803,344 of record VWYH01002497.1, on the reverse strand, counting down.
GTTATTGTAAACTAGTTGATGATCAATCCTGGCTGAAGACGACTTTTCAGTTCACATACTACAGAAAATCCCAGCCCCCATTGCATTTTGTTTTGTTATGCTCACCGCTTGTCCCATTATGCAATGTAGTCTCAAGAAGTGCACCCTACAGATTGTGACTGCTTTACTAATATTCTCAGCAAGCCAAAGTGTTCAGTTGTTGCAGCACAGTGGGTGGAGGGGGGATATAATCTTCAAAAATAGATCCTCAAGTCTTTTCTTAGATTGGAAAAAAAATTCTTAAAAAAAAAAAAAAAATAGAAAAAGAAATCCAAGCTACCACACACTCCCCCGTTCGTCTGAAAGCGATTTGTTGGCAAGAATAGAAGTTTGGTTTCCAAGGTACAGTGAAAGAGCATAGAGACGGCCTGAGTTATGGGATAAATATGCCGTATTTCTCAGTTACACAAGGTGCTGTAGCTAAGGGAGATGCAGAAGGGGTACGAGGATGAAGCCGCTTGCCGAAACTGCCCGAGAGCATTTTGTATGTAGTGGCTTGTGTGCGAAAGTGGAGTACAGGTGTGACTCACCCCGGCAAGACGCGTGCCAGCCGCTCTGCAGCGTACAGATGAGACGCTGCAAGCCTGAGAAATCCTTTACCTCTTACTCAGATAAAAACCCATGTGCCAGCTGCCCCTTGCATGGGGACAGGCTTCCTCCAGCTCTTGTGGAGGGACCCAGTGGCACTTGCCTTGCTCGTGATCCTTCAGTAGATCCAAAGCCCACAGGAGCTTCTGGTAGCGCTGGTGCTCCGGCTGCAAAAATCAGTATTCAGAGAGCTTCACTCCTGCAAGGTCCTTCAGAAATGCAGCCAAAGCTACCAAATGTACCAAGGGACAGCCCTTGTCAGGGAGGGCTGCCACACTCCCCCAGGGCTAGGGGAGGGATGGTGAAAAGTTGGGTGTAGGTGGATGAAACTGAGAGCCTTGGGGTGGCTGTGCCCTATAGACCCCCTTGCAAGATAAGGTGGATTTAATTTCACTTTGCACAGACCAAACCTGATGGCTCCGATGGTCCTGCTGAGCCTGGAGTGAAGCATTAGAGGTTACAAGAAAAGGGTCTGGATGAGAAGCCATTTCCCATAATGAGATGCTTTGTCAGGCTCACAGCCCACGGTGCGATGGGTTTCACAAAGACAGGAGCCTTCTCAGAGCTGTTCTCCATTGAGATACGTGTTCTCCTGCCCAACCTGCAAACCAGAGGCTCTTAGATGGATGACAATCCACTCTTCAGACACTGGGGTCAGGCCAGCCTGGCCTTCCTGTTATAGCTTGGTCTTTGCCATTTCTCTGTACAAGGCCCTCTTTTTGCTCCTGTGGGCCCAGAAAGTCCTGGAATACAGCTGCAAAGAGGACATCACCACTCCAGATGGCAGGTGAAGCTAAACCAGAGTGTGAATGAGCCAGGAAAGAGAGGTGAGAAAACAGCACAAGGGCTGGAGGGGAGATAGCGGTGTCCTTCAGGCTGCCATGCCCAGAGTATCCCAGTGAGGACTCCAGCACACGAAGTAAAGTCCAGATTGACTCTGTTGATCATTATTTCATGCAATGTGGAGATGTTCAGTTTGTGACCCAGATTTTCTTGCCAAGTCCTTTTTCCAGACACTGTTTTTAGCATAAAATAATTGCTTTGTCTATCAATCAGCTTCATTGATGTTGAACTCTTACCCTTACTCGGATATTGCCTACAAGCTGATACATGATGATGGGTAATGGCCCTTCCATTTCATCTGAACTTTTCTTCTTAAGGAAGAAGAGATCTCAGATCTCCTTTGTCCGGAGAAGCCCCTCAGCCCACCTTTCCCACACCACAGCCAATGTGAGCTTCTACTCAAGCTAGTGATGATGTAATGGTCAGCAAAGGGCGAGGAGATGTCCAGGATAACAGAGAAAGCACTAGAAGATACTCATATATAAATATTTTCTTCTCCTGTGATAACCATAAGTACCTTTGCATTCCTATTTTACCCCATAAAACCTCTGAGCCCTGGAACTTTTGTTTTTTTTCCAGAAGGGCCCAGATGGAAGTGTCTGCAAACTTCTGTGATGAGGTGGGGAAAGACACCAGCTTTCTGTGTTCTTGCAGCCTGCGGGAGTCACAGGGGGAAGGACGAGTAGAATGAAAGAAAGCAAGACCTAGATATATCCTTATCTAAACAACCTACAATGCACCCAAAAGCTTCTTGCAGGCTACTTTCAATTGCACCCTGATGCAATTGTCAATTGTATAGGTCAAAATATGGAAGATATCGAGAGACTTTCCAGGTCTCCACCTAAAACCATGGCCCAGAATTCTCCCAGTTGAGAGATGACCAAGCTAGACAGGGCCTAACCCAGACACTTCCCTGTTGGACCGGACACCCATCCCATAAGTCTGGAGCTGCTCCTGCCCCAGCGTCCAAGCCCTGGTCTTGCAGGAGACCCAGTGCTGGCAGTGGGAGGCACATAAGCTCCTTGGAGAGTCAGTTTTTGGAGCAGGGTCAGAGCAGCCCTCACGCACCGCATTGGGGACAGTAGGTACAACCCATTCCTTAGTGCATGCCATAACCCCTGTTACATGGCTTGCTTCCTCTCCCTCCAGTCCCACAAGTCAGCTTTGCTTTGTATGGGATTCAGCTTCCAGAGAAAAGCTTCTGGAAGCCCATCATCTGTGGCTTTGGCTTTAGGCTTCCTGCTAGGTCTCTTTTCAGCAGCTTAAAGCAAGCTCCCTACATTCCACAAAGGCCCACATCTCTCCACATGCCATACAGGTGTGGTTTTCTTTGTTCCTTCTTCCCCACCTCTCTCTCTGGCTCCTCATTGCGAATTATTTTGATATATTCCATCCATTTGTCTCAATTCCTGTTAGTGTTACCGTAAGTCTTGCCATCGGATGCTCACGCACGCCCAGAGCAGACAGGACATGGGAAGTCGCGATGAGTGCCCCCACTCTGAGTGAGTGAAAGGCACTTTGATCCAGGTGTCACCCATAAGCAGACCTGATTGAAATCAGCCCTGCTGTGAAAAAGGAGAACTGTGCTAGGTTCCATCTTCTTAGGAACTAAGGAATTTAGGCTGTGTCTGATCAGGTGCTAACAGTACCAGCGCAAGCTGGAACTAGACAAAACCAAAATTATCACAGCTGCACACCTGCACGTATACCAAAGGTGGGGGGTGAATACAAGTTCATCACTTTATGCTACAAAAATATGTAGCTCCCCAAGAGTCTATTGAGCTCTTCTAGACATCATCAGCCTGCACAAGGGTGACCTTCCCCTTGAGCATAAACACCTCTCCGGATTAATCCTCGAGGATGAGAGACCTGGCATCTGATATCTAGAATGAGGTAAGCAATATTTTACATTGGGTTAAAAGTATATTGTATGCTAACGACATTTATATATATCCAGCTATAGCTTAATTATTAGATGTGTAGTAAATAGTAGAGTGTTTGATCGTTGTCTAAATCACTGTCTAAATTGTTGTCTAATCACCGTTTAAATTACCGTTTAAATAATTGTTAAATCATTGTCAAATTATTGTTAAATCACTTTTTTCACTAACATTCAATTATATACCTAATCACCATTGGATTACCATTTGCTTTTCATCCAATCGTTGGTTAATTACCACTTGATCATTCTTAGTTCATTACTAAACCCTTTTAGTTAACCCCACAATGATTTGGCAGAAGTGGCAGAAGTCTCAACCACAAGGTGAGGGGGCACATTTAGCCCTAAAACCCCCAGCTGCCCCCAAATGTCACCATGCTGTTACACCATGGAACAGGTTGCTACTATCGGTCCTCCATTGAAGCTGAGCTGGAAACGTGTGTGATTCACAACAAAGATAGCATCTAACCATTGGGTTATTTTCCTTTAATAATCCTTTCCTGAACCAAACTATTTTTCCTTTGTGCGTCCCCACCCCTCATCCTGCTTCCGCAAATAAAGGCATTTCCTACTGTGGCCCAGGGAACACTCCATCCCTGCACCGAAATTTCCTACGGTTTGTCCTCTGAAACGCCTGAATATGTATGACGGCTTTCGTAAAGCTGAATTGCTCGCGGAAAAACTAGGAGCAGAGATCAACAAGCTGTTGTAAAGCCAGCCAACACATAGTTGGGTCGGCTTTTCTCCTTGTTCCCTGCCAGCGTTCGGTGTAACCTGTGGAGGGTGGGGAGTGGAGGAGGAGATGGGGACAACGTTGTGTTGAAGCAATGGGCTGTCTCCCCCCACTCAGCAATCACAAGTTTCATAAGCTGTGGGCTTTTGTTCGAAATCCCTCATTTCTCTGGCGTGGTTGTTTTTGATTTGTGCAGCTAATGTATTGGGTAGGTTGAATAGTTTATTGAGTTTCAGGAGAGTTACACTGCATCCTGATTATATAATTTAGGTTTTCGTTGCAAAACTATACTACATTTGGGTATTAAACCATCTATTTTCTTTTCCCCCCGCCCCGTAGGTATGGACTCAGGTTATTCCTGGGTGGAGGAATTTTATCGCTGCAAACTGTGTTCCTGATCTCACCTGGAGCATGGGGAAAAGCTGAGGCTCTGGTGACATGGTGGGTGCCGTCACTTGTGTTCCTCTCACTGGAAAGGTCCCACCCAAGCCCCATTTGTACGCAGTGAGCGTGAGTCCCTGCTCTAAAGAGATAAGGGGGTGACAGATGACAGGGGACATTTTAGTGGCATCGCAGCACCGGCAGTTCCCGCCTGGCCCATCAAAGGTCTGCGGGACCTGGCTGGAGGGATCATCGCAGATGGATTTCAGGCTGAGCTGTATGGATGCTGGGGGAAACAGCAGCACTGCACTTCCGCAGGGGTTTTTTTTTATTATTATTATTTGATTTGACTTTTTCTTGCCTGTAAAAGATTGCTGCAAACACTGAGCTTTTAAATTAAAGGGAGTTAATGAAAGTGTACCTGTGATAACTATTACCCGATCCCTTGTACATTCAACAGTCGCATTAAGATGATTTCTTGTTATCTCTAAATCCATTCCAGAGGCATGTTCATGCTGTTACAGCCCTCCTGTGCACCATCGCAGGTGCAGGTTTGCTGCCCAGCGTGACGGATTAAAAGAAAAAGGCTGGCTGTATTGCTACAGCCCTGACTTGGTTTTTCACTCTTTTTCTGAGACAGATCAGTTGGGGGTTACCAGGAACCCTGCTCAACATTTCCCTCGGATAAAGTGTGTTCGTGTATCCACATCCCCTGGGCATTCTTAATGCAAATGGAGACTTCACCTAAAATGAGAGGAGATCTTTCTTTTGTTATAGGAATAGCAATGCAGCTTTCAGCTCAGAGCATTGCTGCCTTGTATGAAATGGTATCAAACAAGACAGAAATGGAATATTGTGTTGGTGTAGCCAAGGCTGCTGCAACTACTTCAGTCCCTGGAGTGGATTAGGCAGAGTTTACTAGCAAGGCAGACCGCCCAAAATATATTTGGTGCATTGTCAGTGACAGGTAACCCATAAAATATGCATTTTCATACAGCAGCCGCTTCATTTCGGTTGAACCAGGCTTTCATCTCTAAGTTCTTCTCCCTGATGCAGCTGGTGGATTTTGCCACTGTTTTGGTTCTGGCTTATTTATCTTTCACATCCAGTTACCGGTAACCAGGTGGGTCACAAGCCAGAGGCCAGATTTGTGACTTCCAGTTTCACTTTGTTGGAGTGAGGAATGAGCAGCTGGTAATTGTTCCCATGGGAGAAGAGACACAGAGGAGGCACAGAAAACCGTCTCCACCTCTCACTGCCACTGTCTGCTATGGAGGGGGTGGTCCGATCCTGATTCATCGATCGTTGCCAATTCACATTGCTTGGCTTTGCGGTGTGGAGGGTTATTTCTTCACAGAGAGGGCTGTCAAACACTGGAACAGGCGTCCAAGGGAGGTGATCAATGCCCCAAACCTGTCAGTGTTTCAGAGGCACTTGGACAATTCCCTTAATAACATACTTTAACTTTTGGTCAGCCCTGAAGTGGTCTGGCAGTTTGACTAGATGATTGTGGTAGCTCCCTTCCAACTGAAATATTCTATTCTATTCTATTCTATTCTATTCTATTCTATTCTATTCTATTCTATTCTATTCTATTCTATTCTATTCTATTCTATTCTATTCTATTCTATTCTATTCTATTCTGTCCTGTCCTGTCCTGTCCTTTCCCCATTGTTTTTGTTGGATTCACAAGCACAAGGTGCACAAGGTGAGGGAAGGGCGCACTGCTGGACAATGTGCTCCCTTGCTCGAGTCGTCGGGGTTGGTACACACTGCGGCTGTCACCACAGAGCTGGACCAAGTGTAGCTCCAGGGCCTCCTCTCTTAATGTGAATTATAGTATCACCAAGGTGGAGGCTTGAAAACAGTTAGGAGTCATCTTTATATCTTTAGGTGGAAGTGAGAAATAGAGCTGCTGAAGTGTTTCCTCTTGGGAAAGATTGTGGAGTAAAAATAAACTTTGGGTCAAACTAAGAGGGGTCGTGTGTACACATTTGTGAGGCAGTTGCCTCTCCCTCCTGGGCTCTGCAGGGTGGTCTGAGCTACGTTGTCCTCCTAGGCAACCTGAATCTATCCCCAGATCCCACCCGCATGGACACCAGCAATATTTGGGATGTCCCAAATAGGGCAGAGAGATTGAGACCACCACTGCTGCTTCAGCTAAGCCATGGAGATGAGGGTAAACACTGTGCCTATCTGCAGTGGCAGGTCCTGATGTGCCCTTCGGTGTTTGGAAGAGGAGCTGGAAACCACATCACCAGCACCAAGCAGGGAGACGTGTTATTTAGTGAGGCTTAACTTCTTGCTGCACAGCAGTGCTTTGCATTCAGTATTTTACATGTAGCACTGGGACTGCGTATAAAGATACTGTCACTAAGCAACAAAACAAGGATTTTGCAGGAGATAGTAAGGTGATACTAAACCTCCTTTCTTCCCCCCTCCTCTTCAATGCACCAAGGTCACCAGAAGCCAGAGTCTTGACCATGTGTTTGTCAGGAGCCGGTGGGAAGACTGATAAACAAGGGAAGAGAGGACAACAGTTCAAACCAGACGTCTCAGGCCTGAAGGGAAAGCCCATCCAGGCATGGGTCTTACTCTCCTCCCAGTGCCTAACCTTGAAACAAGGCAGGCAGCAGAGCAGGGGCGGACAAGCCTTGAGCAGGTGAAGGATGCACTAGAAAACAGAGAGGAGGACTTCACCCATGGCATGGACCTCAGCATTCTCTCCGACAGCTCCAAATCTAGAAACCAAGGGTTGGGTCAAGCAGACAAAACGGCATGGTGTAGCTGCAGAAAAGAGACACAAAGAGTGAGGGATTACAAAATAAGTAAATCTAATGTCAGAAAAAATTCCCTGAAATTGAAAATCTAATGAGGCAGGGGGGGGAAAATAGGTTTAGAGCCAAGATTTACAACAGAGCCTGGAGCAGCAACAGCAAAAAGCAAGGCTGATGCAGGAGCTTTTTCAGTTTCAATGCAGACGTCTGCTTGGCCTGTGATCTGTGCCCGGCATCGTTGCCCTTTGTGATGCCACCAAAAGAACCAGCTGATGTCCCCAGCACAATGAGCAGAGGCAAGCTAAACCCCAGTAACAGTGATGGGTGGCACGTTTCCATTAGCGTCCTATATGTGCAAACAGATAGAGCATCACCTCCCAGCTGCCAAAACACTGCTGCCTTATCTACGGTGCAGCAAGGGGGGTGTGGGGAAAAGAGGGAGGGATAATGTGAGCGTGCTCATTCGGTAACGGCTCAAACTGCCTCTCAGCTGAGGGTCTCGTCAGAACAGGTTTACACAAAGACAAGATAAATCTGCAGCAGGTTTCCCCCTTCCCCCGGACGTTTGACATCAGTGGTCCCCAGGAGACCTGTATTTCCCCATCGCGTGGTTCCTCGTTGACTTGGCGCGTGATGTCCTCGTGACCCGGAAGGTCACTGAGCACCTGGCCAATGGTGTGCACAGCGAAGAGGAAAAATACTGGGAATGAGCTGCAGTCCTGGGATTTGTAGCACAGCGATGCTGAAAAGCCCATGTACGTCCAGTTCTGGGCCCCTCAGTTCCAGAAGGACAGGGAACTGCTGCAGAGAGTCCAGCGCAGGGCAATGAAGATGCTGAAGGGAGTGGAGCATCTGCTGTGTGAGGAAAGGCTGAGGGAGCTGGGGCTCTTGAGCTTGGAGGAGAGGAGACTGAGGGGTGACCTCATTCATGGTTATAAATACATAAAGGGTGAGTGTCAGGAGGATGGAGCCAGGCTCTTCTCCGTGACAACCAACGACAGGACAAGGGGCAATGGGTACAAACTGGAACACAAGAGGTTCCACTTAAATATGAGAAGAAACTTCTTCCTGGTGAGGGTGCCAGAGCCTGGCCCAGGCTGCCCAGGGAGGTGGTGGAGTCTCCTTCTGTGCAGCCATTCAAACCCGCCTGGACACCTCCTGTGTAACCTCATCTGGGTGTTCCTGCTCCGGGGGGATTGCACTGGGTGAGCTTTCGAGGTCCCTCCCAATCACTGACATTCTGTGATTCTGTGAACCTGCCCTGCACGGAGCTGCTCCCTGGATGGGGAGGGAAAGGGTTTTGCTCCAGACCCCTCCAAAGAAACGAGGCTCCTGCGCTCACGCTGTTGGTGTGCACGGGTGTCTCCCTGGGTCCTTTCAAACTTTTAGACAAAACTTCATCTGGGACAGGGTAGGGGGATTTTTCTCATTTGAATGTATGGCCTGCTAAGTGGATGTCTCCATCTCTTTATAGTCACCTCGGCCTCTCTTTATGACCACTGGCAAAAACTAGGCATTTTGAATTGGAAACATGACTTTTCCGATGCAGGATGGGTGTTTTCTCTAAGATGTCTTGATTCCTTCCTCACCAAGCCTCTTTCTCCCTCGGGATTTCCTGGAGAGCACATCATAGGATGGTCTGGGTCAGAAGGGAACTTTAAAGGCCCTCTAGTCCAAAACCCCTGCTGTGGGCAGGATTAGATGACTGCTCTGTAAATCTCAACAGTTCATCTTGTGGCTCCTGTTCATGCATTGTGGTTTTAAATAAAGAGGCTTGTGTTAATAACATCATTGATCCCTCCCATTGCTCCTCCCAGCAGAGCTCGTGTGACCTTAAGCCCCCAGTATGGACTGACCACAAGCTTTAGAGGACACGATTTCATATGGAAACCAAGAGCAGCAGCATTTGGAGATCTATACAAAAGGGAAAATCTGGTGGACTTACCCAATATTTTTATTGAAAACAATAACCCAAAGCATTTGCACATACTTTGTCTTACTTTTGGGCTAAATTTAGATGCTCATTATCCAAGGCCTTTGTTCTGACACCACACGGAAGAGGCTCATATCTATATACAAGTCAAACACTATAGACTTGGGCCAAGTCCCTGCCATGTCCTCCTCGACAGACTTGTAAAGACACAGCCCTGGCCAGGACTTCAGCCACGTGTGGAAAGACAGGAGCACCCTGTATCTCTTCCAGTAATAAAAAGAGTGTTGAGGGGCACAGCTCTCCAAGGGACTGTGAGCTGGGCTGGGAGGCTTTACTCCTTTACCCCTTCCTCCAGGATTTTGTTTACACTGCAGATGCCATGTGAAGTGAAGGAGAAACCTCCTACCACGTCTACCTTGTGCTGGGGGTCTGCAATGCTGGTGTCTTCTCTGGTGGCATCTTCCATGCAAGAAAGTGCCCACAGTTAGCTGTAGGGTTTGTTTTGATGAATTAAATTATGCTGTTTAAGTCCCATTTCACAGATCTGCTCTGCTCTTTACTTACTTTATACTCACATTACCTTTGTTCTTGTGCTTTCTCCAGGGATCTGCAGGCACCCTGGCTGCAAGGTGACATTCTTCTGGGGTGACATCCTTCTGCATCCCTGGCACTCATACCCCCACCCAACACAAAACGTATTTGCAGGGAGAGCGAAGCACATCCAAATGCCACGCTCATTCCATGAGCCCTTTTTAATTCTCGGGAACCTGTGGCCTCTCTCAAGCCAGAGGTGAGGGGAAAAAAACCAAACATTATTAAGCTGGTGATTTGAGAGTTTTTGAAAATTATTTTTTTTAGAAGGAAAAAAAAAAGATGAAAGGGGAAATGTTCCCTGTTTCACACTTCTTAAGGTCAGACTTCATATTAAGGTTCCATTTATAAAGAATATATAAATGCTTAATACATGTTTTAAGTGATTGATGAATCATTTATCGTATATTGCTGTTGAACTTTTGGTCTCTAGAGCTGTGACTTAACCATCTAGAATACCTACAGCTGCCATATATACAGCCATCGATAATGTTGGAACACAAAGTATTCATGTACATAACGTGCTTACCACATCTAACATTTATGAATGGTTTATAAACAATTCATAAATGAAATCTTAATGTACAGCCTAACCTATTTTTAACGCCATGGCAGTTACATAACCCATTTGGCCTTGATTCATCTTAATTAACTTTGGGCATCTTGAGGAGGTGTCTCTGGTTTTAGCCCTGTGCCATTTCTCTATGCATTTCTACCCTCCCTTCACCCCACTGCTTATTCACCCCTTTGCTGCCCCAAAAAGCTCTGCAAATGTGTCCGTGAGGGATGCTGCGACCTCACAAGTTTAAACAGTCTGTGCAATGATCGAGCTGCACATCCATAATCCCCTCATGCTCATGTATGCACACTAAAGGAAAACACACTCCTGCCTTTTCTTTCCCCTTTTCAACCCAAACTCATCAGCCTGGTGTGGCCCCACAGAGGGGTGAATCAGGCAAGGGAATGGGGTGGGAATCACATCTGTGCTCTGGATCTGAGCTGTTGGGGAGGAGGTGGTAAGCAGATGATAAACCAGACCATGGCACCACTTCAGCCTTCGGCCTGGACCATTCTGCAAGAACATGGGCAGACTTTGGAGAGCAGAAGGGCCCTGTTTCTGACACAGATGAGTGGTGACATCCTCACAGCCATTAACAGGATGCTCATTGTTAAAGTGTTTCAATAGTTGGCCTGATTTCTTTCTGGCAATGTCTGGTTTGTTTTGTTTTGTTTTTTTTTCAAACTGAACACATGCTGAAAAGGGGTTGAAATCGCCCTTCTTCAGTCGTGATACCAGAGTACATTGGGCCATAACAAATTCTCATCTTCAGAGGATCCAGCATTCCCTCACCACAAAAGCGCTGCTGTGTTCCCGCATTGTCCAAATACACCTTCCCTTAGGCCAAGTGATTCCTGAGAAGTTTTCTGGGGAGTTCTCCTGTGGATGTGGAGATGGGGAGGCTGAGAGGATGCTGGTGCAGTCTGTGCTGGTACCAGCCCTGCGAAGAGGAGCACTTGGAAGAACAACTGCAGGCAGGAGGTGGATGAGCGCTGTCTCACCCAGTACATAGCTCCTGGGCACAGCCGCTGGGTATAGCGTGATTTCCCAAGCAAGCCTATTAATATGATTTATGCCTTCAAGGTTCATCACTCTGGTTGGTACAGATATACACTGAGAATATAGCATCCTGGAAGGATCTTCTGCACTCCCAGACTCATTGTGTATATCTATCCCCTACATACTAAAATGACAGCGCCTGATTTTGATGAGATATCTCCTCCTCATACCGGGGTTCCTGGGAGCCGGTGGTGATGGCCCATGCAACATGATGGGACTGGACCTTAATCTCAGATTCGCAGGTTCAGATGCAGATTATGCATCTGGACCCAGGTTCAACAAGTTCCCCAGGCAGATGTGTGACTGAATTAGCCACAATCAGTGGGTCTATTAATGTGATTAACATTAGGCACGTGTGTAGATACCTTGCTGAATCAGGAACACAGGGACAATAAGGAATCGATGTATGTTAAATGACACGTCACCTACATACAGCACAAATCTCATTGGTAACACGGGACTGATGCATCATAAATTTAGTAGCCTAACTATCAATCCAGAGAGGTAGTCATGGCCCCAAGCCTGACAGTACTGAAGAAGTAATTGGACAACACCCTCAGATACACGACGTCAACTTTGAGTTTGCCCTATGCAGGGACAGGAGTTGGACTTGATGATCCTTGTGGGCCCCTTCCAACGCAGGACGTTCTATGACTCCATAATTCCAACAAGCAACATCAGATGGTAACAAAACAGATAAGGTCTCATTCAACTGAAATATCTCAAGATGCTTTTAAGTGAGGATATGAGAACCAAACTCCAGTTTAACAACTGAATTAGGGTTTGAAGCAATTTCTTTTTTTCCTCAGATGACCTAAGTGTTAGGGTAGCTCTGATGGAGATGCAGAGGAAGGACAGAGAAAGGGTCATATTGATCCTTTCTGTTGGGACCAACCAAAGAAAAGCAGTAAAGCAGCAAGTGGAAGAGCTGGTGGGAAAGATGAGGTCAGAAAGAGATGAAAACCCAAGAGCTAAAATAGAAAGAGGCTGAACAACCCAAGGGCCCTGACCTAAGTCCAAGAAAAGTCTTACCTCCACAGGTAAACATGTACCATTGGCTACCAAAAATTGTCCAGATCTGTTTGTCTTCTTTAGGATGAGAGAAAATGGCCTCAGGTTGTGCCAGGGAAGGTTCAGATTGGGTATTAGGAAACATTTCTTCACGGAGAGGGTTGTAAAGCAGTGGAACAGGCTGCCCAGGGAAGTGGTGGAGTCATCACCCTTGGATGTGTTTAAAAGATGTGTAGATGAGGTTCTCAGGGACATGGTTTAGTGATAGATTCAGGTTTTGGATGGATTCGATGATCTAAATGATCTCTTTCAACCCAAATGATTCTGCAATTCTATGTAAAAAGTGTTATTTTTTACAAATCTCTGTGAAGGAGGTATCTGGAGAAAAGCCTTCAAATCCTACCTGTGCCCAAACAGCTGAATTGCAAGCCCAAAGCTCTGGAAGTCATGCTTAACATCCAAGGGAGCTGGTAGATGGCACTGTTCTAGTGCATGGACAGAAGAAGCTCAAACAGCGCTGGACATTAGATGGTGCACACAAAATAGTGCTTAAAATCCTTCTTTCCAGATACACCACCTCCGTAAGTGGTCCTCCTTCCAGTCTCTGAGCTCTTTCTGCAGAGGATGGAAAAGATCACGGAATCATAGCATAGTTTGGGTTGGAAGCACCCTTCAAAGCTCATGTAGTGCAACTCCCCTGCAAAGAGCAGGGACATCTTCACCCACATCAGGTTGCTCAGAGCCCAGTACAACCTGATCTTGAATGTTTCCAGAGAAGGGGCATCCACCACTTCTCTGGGCAACCTGTGCTGGTGTTTCACCACCCTTGTCATCAATATCAGGATACTGAGGCACAAGCAACCTTTCACATGAGCGCATCTCTCCTCCCACAGCTGACAGTTAGTGGACACTGACATAGGAGCCACACTATGGAACACAGATCTTCCATCAGCTCTGAGTTCATCTAGGAAGAGAAAGTTTGAGTGAGGCCAACATTTCAGTTCTAGGGTCAAATACATTCTCCTTTCAGAGACAGAATGCAGCATCAAGAGATACATTATTATTACCAGAAAAATCACACAAGAACACTATCAAGAATTATAGACAGAAGAGACAGACAGAGGTGTAAATAACACAAGATAAGTATTTATTCAGACAGTTAAATTTACATGACTTCTCCAATGCATACATATATTGGACCAACATCTGCTCTCAGTAATGGTGATTTAAATTAGGAATGATTTAATTCAACCAAGTGTGATCATATCAGATTTACATCTGTGTAACAATGCGCAGTTTGGCTCATTGCGTTCAAAATAATAGCTGGGTGGTTCAGAGAAATAAAAACAAGTTTTTGGTTCCAGAAAAGGAGAGCAGATCAGAAAAGTATCAGCCTTCTTTTCAAGCACTGCAAGGACCAATCCTGACAGCAAGCCCAGTGAAAACTTCCACTAAAAAGAAAACCAAAAATGATGTAGTATTCTCATTTCAAGTACCCCTCACCTTTTCCAAATTGCACTGACACTTGAACATACTCCTTCTGGACAAGTCACAAATGATCCCCAGAAGGAAAAATTTCTTGTGTTTTATTTCTCTTACCAAGACAAGTAGAAGTGTGAGAAAACTGGGAAAGATATCATAAATGACAAAAGCAACTAAGCATCAAAGTTGACAAGGGACAGAGCAGTCTACTATATAATGAACAGATAGACCATTAAGGGTCAGCTCACGCATAAGGATTTATATTTATGAGCACATACGGGAGATTTATAATGGCATATTGGAAAACTAGGAAATATGCCACTTGCTTTTGTTATAATAAAATCTGTCCCCGTTCCAACAGCTTCAGCAGGCTGTGGATCAGGATCCTTTACAGGTAAAGGGCACAGGAGTGCTGCATCGCAGCACAGGTTTCACAGAACAAAATCCTCTGCTCTCAGAGAATGCTCTCAAAAATAAACTAGGAAATTATACCTTAACTGGGTAAACCGAAGCATCCTGACTGAAACAGCATTTGCTTCACAATATTTTTGTTTCAAACGCAATCTGGTCCTTACAAAGCCTTAGCTGTATCCCTAGCATCTGCAGATTACCTGCTGGGAATACTGAATAAAACCCAACTTGGATTTTGCTGCAACAGTGTTGTGTAACATAGTCCAGAGACATGTGTCAAAAGCAAGCTTTCACGGAGAAGATTAACTGGTTTAATTCCCACTCTCCTGGGATCTTATTTTTCTGTGTATATGCCTATGTAGTGACAGAGAATTCGGCTTCATGGCATGAACTGGTCAACCAAGCTCCAACAACATTAAAAAAATGCCCAACTTGGCTGGTTGGACCCTCTTTCCATGACAGTCTTTCCACGGGTGTCTCTGGCCCTGAGCCACTGTGCAATTCTAAGGAACGGTCTTCTTCTCAGCATTGCGTGCTGGCAGCTGACAGAGCAATACATCATTGCAAGTAAACCTTCGGTTGGCCTCAAATTTCCACCAGTTTAAGACCAGAGGCTTCCACTCTGGTGTTCAAAGCCGTGTGCAGAGCCACAGCTCAAGAGCAAACACTGATAACATTGCCACAATACAGGTTTTCAGAGATAATACCCTGCGTACACTGGAAATACAGCTATCATGCTCCAGCTATAGCTCCCTCAATTTAGAAATATATTTAGGATTAACACATTACAGTCATTTGCAAACGTGTGACGAACGGAGTTTTGAGAGCGGTCTTTCCTACGGAAAACAACAGTCACATCTAAAAGTACAACCAGGGATGGTGCAAGGAGCAAGAATGAGCAAACCGAGCTGGTGCTCCACAGCACGAGCAGGACGGACCAGGTCAGGCGTGAAGTGGTGTGCTCACATTTGGATGAAGCCTAAACAAACACAAAATCTGCAAAGAGGTTGTGCATGTAGATTCAGCACGTATAGAGCTAACCGGAGAACACTGGAGCGCCCCTGCCACATCTTGGTGTATCCACCCCCAAAAAGTGTGCTACCACCAAATCTAAGAGCTGCAGGCTGTAAATGTAAGAAAAGACTGAGACAGGCTTAAAACATATGCTCCATAAAATAATATATTAATCATACATCTCCCTGCTTTACATGGTGTAGATGTGGGTCTCTTTATACAAAACGTTATTCTGAAAGACAACAGGCTAAATTTTCAGTACATTCATCAACTACTTTTATGGCCAGGAATTCCATGGCCCTAATTGCCTAATAATTAAACTTAATCATTCTAACAAAAAGAAGGAAGAAAAACAACCGCATAATCAAGCCCAGTCTATTAGCATGAAAAATCTGATAAGAAGAGTTTGCAAAAAACTCACGCAAAGTGATATTAATGACCAGCTGATTAATTCTGGTGGCTCTTTAAGTGTCTGCAAACGTTTCAAGCAATTGTGATTGTATAAAACAGAACTGTGAAAGCCCAAATTCACAAGGGAACCCAAAAGGTGGCTTATTTCCTTTTTCAAGGACAAAACTCTTTAGGTCTTCATTGCCATCTTTCATTTCTTGTTCATAGATCTACCAAATTAAAGGCAGTGACTTTACCAGGAGCAAGTGGCACTAGGCTCAGGGGAGGAAGAGAATAACTGGAGGCACATTTTCTATTCCTACTTTCAGTAACATGGGAAAAAGCATCACTACTGCTATTTACTACCAAAGACACCAAATACTCAGCAAATAAGTGAAGAAGAACAAACCTGGGAACAAGTTTGAGAGAGAACTACATCTCAAGGGTACATGCCATGGGTCCAGCGTAAGCCAGGAGGCATTTCAAACAGGTATACAACTCGCGTTGAGAAATGCTAAAATGAGATTATCCAAGCTGGAACTGTGACCCTCAAACACATGGTTAAACTCAGCGCTCTTAAATTCAACCCTCAAGACCCTTTCAAACCCACTGATATCAATAGGGTATATAAAAGTATAATGCATATATTAGCAGTTTCAAAGGCTTTTTTTTTTGAAATAGAGGAAAACTCTAGCAACTCTCTTTCTCTCTGAAATTAGCTAAAGCAGCTGCCCAAATGACTATCAGCCAACGCAGAAAGCGTTCAGCTGTTCCTCCAAAGTAGAAACTGTGGCCTGGGGTTGGACAGAAACATGCTGGGGTCAAGCAGAGGATGTGCCAAGCATTTCTGTGCGCTGCGGTTAATCCAATAGCGCACAGTACATTTAGAGCTTAGTTTGGACCGTGGGCTCCACAGCACGGATGTGGACACTAGGAAGGCAGAACCAGGAGAGAGGCAGCTCCTTGCTGCAGCTGTCCTCATGGAATTTGATATCCAGGTAGAAGTCGCCCGTGTAGAGAAAGAGAAGTGCTCCAAAGTACACAGAGTCCTTGGTCGGCTTCACCTGAAAAAGAGAACGCGAAAATCAGTACAATTAAACCAGCAACAAAGCAAAATAATTGCACTTTGCAATGCAGTAGCTCCTTCAGTTGATCTCAAAGTACTCTAGATTCACATCTCAACCTTGCCTTTGCACAAAAAGGAGAGAAGATCATGTCCCTGTTCTAGCAATGGTAAAATCAGAGCACTGAAAATGAAATTCTCTCTTATTCTCTCATGCAGCAAGGGTGTAGCACAGCCCAAACCAGACTCTTCAGGAGTCACTGATGCCAGAACAGAGTTGCTTTAAGGCAGAAGTCACCCAAAACGTCTTGAATATCCAGGAATATCTTTCCTCACACTGCATTTATCAATATCTGTACTAAAGGTCTAAATAATGGCTCTGAATGTGTTAAACACATGGTTAACACATGGTTAAACACTATTTAACAACTTAGCTATAATAAAATAAGTTCATTTCCACTTATTATTCAGCCAAAATCTGACTGCAAATTCCATCAGGAATCTTTAATATTCACTACTATTGAAACAATTCAGTTTAACAAGAAACATCCCATGAAAAGTAGCCATGCTGAGTTAACTTGTCCAGATTAAATACAGAATTCATATGATCCATATCTTTACAACAAATAATATAAATCGGTCCCTCATTTCAGCAAGACACTTAAATAATTTCTAACTTCAACAATCCCACGACTGTTCAGCATGTGATAATGTTTGAATTAATATCTGTTTCCACAAGATGTTAAATCTGGTTTCAGGGTGCCTAGAAGTCGGTTAAAGTTGCTGCAGAAGCAAAAAACCAGAATCCATACAAAGCCATTCAATTGGATGGAATTTATAAAAAAAAATGCCAGTAGAAAAGGCATAATAAAGGGCACCTGATGCTCCTTCGTACTGGTCTTTACTCAATCAAGATAATCTTACCAGTTCCCTTCTGATCTGTGGACTCTGAAACCACCAGTTAATAATATACTCATGGGGTCATCCCCACTTTCACAAGTAGCCCTGTGCCCATATATTTTCTTTTCTATGTGAGTACTCACTGGTAATGGGCCTTTATTTGTCCAATTCCAAAAAAACCCAGTGCCCACCATGTTACGGAGTCCAGCATCGATTCCAAATGACAGCGTGACATACCACTAGTTAGCCAAGCCAAGACCCAGGCCCAACCACAGCAGAAGCTCTGATGTTGGATCGAGAAGCACTGAGGTGTCCAGATGTTCTGGACTTGATTGGATTCAGGGAGAGAAAATCTCTGCAAGGGACATCACTGGGAATCAACGGGACATTAGCACCTGGAGTAGCGATGGAATGAGGCTAAGGCTCTGAGACAGGTTATCAGGATTATTGCCCACTATAAAAAAATTGGTAAACTGGGACATCAACAACGGGGTATTAACTGGGCAAGTGCCTATGGACACCTTTTGCTGAAGGGCATCTTGCCATTGCATAGGAAGATCAGAACAGAGATGGTGACTAAACCACAGTGGGGAAAAGGGGAGAGACAAACCACTAGAAGAATTTTCCAGGGGTGTGGGGTACATCAAGAAGATGCAAAATTGACTGTCAACACCTCCAGTGAGGAATATTCTCTGTAGCTTTCAGGTGTGAGAAGAACAAGCTGTTTCATTCAGTTTTCTCCTATCCTAGGTTTTCCTGGACCTTCATTGCTGCGTCTTAGCCAGCAGACATGCACCCCATATAGTCCTCTGGAGCATCAGGCTTCTTTGCTCAACCTCCCTAAATTGCTGCTCCTGCATCGAGGCCTGGCTGTCCACAAGCAGCAACATCGCCAGAGCCGGCAGAGCCCAGGTTTGCTTCGGCTTTGGTGCTGAGCACTTTTGCTGACCTACAGCAAACTCGTATCAGCATCACATCATTCACATGAGCGATCAGTACAGCCACAGCTGTTCTCCTGACCCCTGTCCTTGGCATCTCCTCTCCTCGCTGGGTAGAAGTTCTTGCCCTCTGGCGTTGCGTCCGGACGTGCAGAACAACATCAAGCAGTATCCCCTCTTGCTTTATTCCCCTCCTCCCGGGGCCTCCTGACTTATTTCCACCTCACTGGAACTGATGTGTACTTGCATCCAGAGGAGGACAGAGGTAGGCACTAATGCAAGCAACGCGTGGAGGCAAACAGCAAATTAAGCCTCCTCAGGACTCATGATGAAGCTCTTAGGGACATGGTTTAGTGGTAGATTTAGGTTATGGCTGGACTCGATGATCTTAAGGGTCTCTTCCAGCCTTAATGATTCTACAATTCTATACTGTTTTCAAGCTCACAGCCCATTTTTCCAAATCTAGCTGCACCACGAAGAAATATCTGTAACAGCATGGATCATAGCCCTTGACAGGCAGGAAGGTGGCTTCAGGCACATCGGGATAAGCACAGTCTTTTCACTCATTTGAAGTTCTGCCTACATGGTTGCTGGTTACTCCTGCCTTTACAGCACAGGTCTCTGCACCAGTCATCATCTTCTTCATCAAAAGTGAGAAGACCCGGCAAGGCAGGTAGTGGTATGTGACCATTTCAGCCTGCTGCCCATCTGCCTGTGCACAGCATGCACAGACCAGGCACCAATGTTCATGGTTTGGGGTCTACCCACATCTGTATAACCACTTGTACAACCACTTCAACACTTGGGTTTGAGGAAGAAACAGGGAAGCAAAAGTAGCTTGAAACCTCTGCACTGTTGAGATGAAAGTGGCGCTGCAGAAGTTACAAGAAGTTTCTTCCAAAATAACTTCGGAAAGTCAGGCTGTCCCTCTAGTGGGGTTGCCTACAAACATTCCCAGAAGACCACAAGTACATCAGCAGCACTCAGGTCAGTAAAGGGCCAGATCCAAACCAACAAGTATACTGGGCACAGGACTGATTTTAAGGTTAAACCACCTACTTCTAGGTGTCTCCCTGCACACTAGGTATCCAAGTTCCTACTACAGAAAGAAGACACCTAGCTAATTCAGCCAGTGGAGCAAACACACAACGGTCTACCTGGCAAGCCTACAGAGTCAGCATACAGTTGCCTAAACATAGGTACCTCATGACATTTGGTATGACCTAAGGCACTGAGACACCTGTAAAGCACTAGCAAGATTTACAGGATGATTTACAGGATTTTTGGCAGCAGGTGGAGGCCAAGTGGGATGCCCACAGCACCTAAATGATATTAGACAACTACTACTAGGCAACAGAACCTAACCCCTGGTGTCTGTGTTGGTATTAGCCAGGTTCTACCAGCTGCAGACTCCATCTCCATTGACTAATGAGAGCTTAGCTGGCCAGCATCCATGGTAACACCTACCCATTGAGATGTCTCAGTCTGGAACTGAATGCACCCAAATGTCTGTGAAGTGGATGTCCACACCTGAGCCAGCTGCTGAACACAAGGATTCATCTGGTCGAATGTAGAATGAGGTAAAATTTCCCCTAAACTCCATCGACCCAAGTGACCAGCTCTCCACTGCCCATGAGGGGAGCTCAGGGTGACTTGTTCTGATGTCTATACAAGTCAGACATTTCCTGCCGTAGATTACAGTACCCACCATCCCACTGATTGCAATGCATGATCCAAATAACCTACAAGAAACATGAAGATCACATACTCGTGTCCGATCCAGACCAAATTCGTATTGTTGTTTGATCGAGCAGCACACCACCTGGATACTTGCTTATACATTGTGCCAACCTGGGCTGCCATTGAACGCATGCTTGCTGAATCGAGTCAGTCAAAAGAGATTTTACTAAAATTCCACCAAATCCTTCGCATGGTGACCAAAGATGGGAATCTTCTACCCCAGAAAAACATGACTGAGGGATCATGAAAAGAATGCCCACATTACTCCTCTGTTCCACTGAGACAGAAGAAAAATTAAGTTTCTAGCTCCATCCTAATCCTTCCCCGATTCAGGCTACCATGTGGGACTGCGATTGCTTAGAACTAATTACTACTTATTTATACTGCTGTAGTACTTAGGGAGCTCAGCTGGAGATTAGGGCTACTGCCAGCTACTGTTCGCTGCCCCAAAGAGTTTACAGTGCAAGTAAAACGGTGCCAAGAAAACTAATTTGTTCCAGATGGGCCACAGAGGACCTGCCAGAAGTGGGCAAATGTTCATCATAGCTTCTGAGCTGATTCGAAATGACCATCTACTAATGAATTTCTCCTCGTCTCCACTACCAATCAGTTGAGCTAGTGCGGGGCAACACCTGCAGGAAAAAATCCTTCTTGAGAATAGTAATGGCAATAGCAGGAACAAGAAGGAAAGACGAATTGCTGATAGTTACGGGAATCTTCATGGAAGATAATTTTTTTTTCTTTGTTTTTTAATTTGGCAAGAAGCAGCTCTGTCTGATCAACTAATTAGTCAAAAGAAAACATTGGTAAGAACTAAAGATTTTTAATAATGTGGCTGAAGCTAAACTTCAGGTTGTGAATTAAGATTAAAAAATAATTCAGTGCAAAGTATTTTAATGAGTGGGGGCCTACCATGTTATCTCATGTTTCAAAATCTCACACTGAACAATAATATTTCCTATCTAAATGACAACTAATGAAGTCACTTTTTTTTCCTCTCTTAAATACAGACACAGAAAGGTAAGGTTAACCAAATTAGAAGTTGTGCTTAAAGATAAAGATTTTACTTAATTTAAAATGCATGGAAATATCTCCATATCCTTTAAAATTTTCAGTAAAAGAATTTGCTTTTTGAAGTAGTACATCCCAGCAGACTTTGTGACATAAACCCAGACTGCTGCACTGAACTGAAGTAGGAGCACAAAAAGGTGAATAAGCCCTCATTATATTGCCTTAAGATAATTCATCTAATCCAGACTTCAAGTTGCAAAAAAAGAGAACTACAAAATCATATGACTTCTACCCTTTAACCAATTTATATTCATACTGTGAAGCAGCATGTGCACACTGAAAATTCCTGTATATATCCCCTGTCTTTCAGACAGCAGCAGAAACTGATTTGAAACTTTTTAGTCTGGAAACAAAAATAATTGTGATTTGCTGAGCATCGGCCTTAGTATGAAATCAACGTTTGGGAATGAAGAAGGGGTTTGGGTTTGGGGTTGTTTTTCCCCAAAGAGATCATATTCAATTGAGCACCAATGATGTAGTTTCTGCATCAACATGACAACAGACGAAGTTTTCAAGGCGTGAGAAATATACTCTCGTGCTGTAATACCTGATGCTCCCACTTGTTCTTGACCATACACTACTGATGCACCAAACCCTATGCCAGGTCTCCATCCTTCCTCCCACCCAGCTCAGCAGTGCAATAAATCATGTCACCGCCTCCTTGCCAGTGTCAGTGTAAAGTCAGCCCAATTAACTTAAACTGCTGACAAACATAGTTTTTGCTAAACTGGCCAACTTTGCACGCAAACAAATGCTCACACCACCTCTCCCGCTGGGTCTGCTGGGGAAGGGGGGAACGTCTTCCCGCAGAGGGGCAGAAACAAGCAGCTGGGAAACGGGAGCATCTCGAGCCACCTCCATTAAACAAGCAAAATAATCACGTGCCCATGACCTCTGTTTATAAAAATAATGGGCAGACGTTTAATAGCTTCGATAGAACAGCACTGAGTTACACCAGCGGGGAATCTGGTCCAGTGTCTCAGCTTTCATTAACAAAAAAGAGAAACTCCGATAATCTTTCACCTCACCCAAACATGAACTTCAGTTTCTTAACCAGCATCTGAGTTTCTGCCAGACCCAGAGCATTAACACAATTCTGAGTATGTTCATCCTTCCCTGAAGCACCAAATGCACAAACCAGGACTTTCTACTTGTCTCCAAAACAGGTGCAGCTTTCTGAAATATTTTTTCCATGACTGAATTAGTTATTACAGGTGACGAAAAGGCCTCTGACAGAATTAGATACACTGTTTGGAGAATTTTCTTCCACTATCAGGGCTCTCCACCCCAAAGAAATAAGACTAAGCATTTTCTTTGGGAGCCTGAGTAGGACAAGTATCAACACTATATACCGTGAAATACAACACTTCATGTCTAAGAGTCAACGGTTTCTTAATTTCACCTTTATGGATGACAAGGAGGACAAATAGCAGAAAAAAAAACAAAAACAAAAACAAAAAACAAACCAGAACAAAACAAACCCCTCTATTTTTAATTTATCGGGGACTGTGTTTACAGGAAAAATGTCACAATACCGAATAACGGGGCAAAAGCGGGGACTGTAACGTATGGGAAGGCTTCCTGGGCAGGCACAAGAGATGTGACCTCTTGACTTTTTCCCCCACAGGAGACTCAATCAGAAGGTAAGAATACATCATGCTGACATCTCCCTTTTCCCTCATTAGCCTGGAGGGTCAGGCCCTTCGGCGGCCGGACATCCAAACACTGCCACTCTGATTAAAAAATCCACATTGTCAGAAAGAAAGTCACCTCTTGATTATTTCTGTTGGCATACCTAAATTATGCAGCTAAGAATATAGCGAGCCCCCATTAAAATTCTAGTTGATGGTGTATTCCACACTCATTAGCTTTTTTGAAATATTTTCTTCCCATGATGCGTAACTGAAAAATATGCATGGTGACTATTCCTGTGGTTAACCTTTAATTTCTTTCTTACTAGGGCTCACTTAAATATTCAGTTTTGACAGGTACATTTTATTACCTATCCGAAGAGCTGACCTAAGCAAAGGCCCTAAGCACTATCCCAAACACTCACCCTCTTCTTCATGTTTATTTTATAAGTTTCCAGAAATACTGCTTATCCCACTCCGCAGTACTGTCCATATGTTTTTCATTCCTGTTTTTGTGTTGTTGCATTTTTTCGGAGGAAGGATGTGGGAAAGTGTAGCTTTATCTGTATTTTCAGTGTCTTGCCTTAGAAGCAAAAAGCTACTAGACTTGAGTTTTATCAGGAAGAAATTGAGAGAAACATAAAAGTCTCATTTGTTCTAAAAACTGACTTTTTGGTCTCATTTAAGCATGTTTTCAATTTTTCTCTGTTGTGACAAGGAAATGAACCAGCTCATAATTTTGGTCATTAATGTTTAGCATTTTCTTTCTGTAGTCTGTTGCATTTCCTCAGGACCTGACTAAAACTGATTTGCTGAGTTCCTTGTCTCAGTCTGGTGAATGTTTCTTTTGGACTAAAGAGAAAAAGTTACTTAAAATCTACTACTGCAGGCTGCACTGGATGGCTCGAGGGACTGGCAATATGGTATTAAACATTTTATCTAGGTTCAGATCTGGAGTCAACAAAAGTGATAGTTTGCTAGTTGTTCACCTAACAGGAAATTACAGTCTTAAACCATATCAGAGAGATGATTATATGTCCCCAAACCCAGCAGCACCTTTAGCAACAGCTGCCATAATCGTGGTGCTTTCCAAAAATTAACGTGCCTTAAAATGCACAATTGAACAGCAAAGCCCTTTTCTGAAAATACACATAAAAACGAATTGGGACCCGCTTGATAGAAAGACTTACTGAATCGATGTAGAAGGTGTTGGATCCCACAAAGGTGATGGCATCTTGCAGCTCGTAGTTGTGCACCCCGTTTTGGTAATCCTGGTAGGGCGTCATGGTGAGTGCGAAGGGCCCCACGCTGTGTTTGCTCCAGTTGGTCAGCTTCACCTCCAACGGGATGGGGTCTCCCACTTTGCAGTCCACCACGATATCGCAGTCGCAAAGCTGGCCGTCAACGAGGATATCTGCAAATCAAGAAAAAGAGTTCCACGTTACGTTGGACTCCTGCTTTAGAACCTTTATTAAGCTGGATTATTAGGAGACTTAAGAAGAAAAAGTAACCTAAGTGAAACCAAGAGTGTGTGACAGTCAACCTTAGGAAAGAAAACCCAACGCTGCAGTGTTGTGTAGGGCAGCATTGCAGGCAAACTACTTGCAACAACCAGTTCATGAAGGCCCAATATCTGTCCACAACGGTTGAAAAAGCTATGAAAAAAGTCAATTATGATCTATACACAAGCACCAGAACATATCTTTTTAACCTCCTCCCTTGCAGGCCAAAGTCACAAGCAACTTCTCATGCTTCTCCTGCAAAGCAACAGCATCAGGTGAATGGAAATACAAACAGGAATCATCAACACAAATGGTAGCTAGATAATCCAGGGCTAGATGCCCACGTTCACATGTTTCAGCCAGAATAAATCCTCCTGTATGGAGGTGACCTTTTGGAGCAGGAGAGACACTGCTAGGATTTGCAAAGTAATACATATATTAAGGTCAGGATTATGAGGAAAAAAGAGACTTTAAAATTATACAGCAATACTACAAGCTTGTTCACTCTTTGTGCTTTAATTCATTCTGGGATTTCTATTTTTAACTTTCTACTTTTCTTTCCCTTACTGGGATAGCAGAAAATACAAAGCCTCTAAATTGGTTACTGCTGGGACAATGACAGCTGGAGTAATGTGTCCACTAACCTTGCCCATTTGCTTATATAGAACCAAAACGTTTCATTACCAACACACTATGAAATCGCTGGTCCAATTCCCTGCTCTAAAAGGATTCCCAGTTGTGCAGTATTACTGTATTTTTTCAGATGAGGGTTATCTCCCATGCACTATTAATACAGGAACATTTCTATTTCACTACGGGTTCATGTTCAGAGATAAGAGAAAGCCCTGGGCACATGTAAGAAAGCCTCCTCTGTGTGAATACCTATCCCCACCATCTCATACACCCACGAGGCATTTCAATCATGCCAGCTCCTCCTCAGTTGCTTGCCTTATGACATACAGCATATTATTCCTCTGCCAACAGCATCGGACTTACATTAGTAATATCCCCTCTTCAAGAAAAGACACTATGCTTCAGGAGCTTTCACGGAAAAAATAAAATACGCCAAAGTGATTTTTTTAAAACTTATTATTGTTTTGTTGCCTTAGACATAAAACAGTACAAAATGATGCACGTCATGATGTCCTTTAGCCTGGCAAACCGAACAAGCCTTAGCACAGGAACTGGGGGAAAAAAATAAAAATAAAATAAAAAGTAAAAGCTTGTGTCAAAGAAGAAACGAGTTCAGAAAGCGACTTTTTTTTTCCAGAGGTCAGGTCAGCAAAGCCGAGCTAAACCCCTCCTTGACCAAAGCTGCCCAAATGCAGCAGCAAGTCCCAGATACAAGAGGCTTGGCAGAGAGAGCACAAAGAAACCCCGCAGTGCTCAGGCTGCAGCTACACAAAACCAGTGCTGTGTCCCAGCTGGAACAGTCCCCGTGCCAAACTGCCCTTTCCAAAGGAAATGCCCAGTTTTTGACAACGAGAGCACTGGTGAGGCCACAGCTGGAGCGTTGTGTGCAGTTGTGGGCTCGTCGGTACAAGACAGACAAGGACACAGTGAAGAGAACCCAGCGAAGGGCCATGGAGAGGATTAAGCAACTGGAGCATCTCTCCTGTGAGGAGAGGCTGAGAGATCCGGGGCTGTTCAGCATAAAGAAGGCTCAGGGGGATCTTATAAATGTCTATAAACACCCAAAGGGAGGGAGCAACGAGGACAGAGCCAGGCCCTTTTCAGTGGTGCCCAGTCCCAGGATCAGAGGCAACAGGCACAAACTGAAACACAGGAGGTTCTCCCTGAAGATCAGAAAACACTTTTTTAGTGTGAGGGTGACCAGAGACAGGCACAGGTTGCCCAGGGAGGTTGTGGAGTCTCCATCCTTGGAGATGCTCAAAAGCCATCTGGACACAGACCTGGGCAACCAGCTCTAGGTGGCCCCATTTGAACAGGGGGTTGGACCAGATGACGTCCAGAGGTGCCTTCCAACCTCAACCATTCTGTGATTACGTGATTCTGTGAAAGGAAGTGATACTCATCATTGCATTTTAGGAAAGAGCTAGAAAACCTGTTTGGAATTGTTTTTCTTGGCAATAGCACACTCTAATGTTATGGGCTCTCCTGCCCAATATGACTGAATTGCTTCTTGCAGGATTGCCCTAGGACCATGGAGGAGAAGTGGTGATTATAACAGTATCCTTTTGTCTGGGATTAACTGACGCGAATTTTTCAAAACACAAAAACGTGTGTGTGTGCTTGTATGTTTGTGTATAATGTTTACGCTTCACCGCCACAGAAGTGAAGCTTCCCTCAAAAGAAATGCATTTATATGAATTCATGACTTTATAGCAGTTCATGTTTTCAAGTTTCTCCCTGCAAGGTGCTTTCATTTAAAAAAGAAAATTTAAATAAATCCCCTTTTTTTCCTGGTTCCTCCAGCCAGCAGGTCTTAGAGCTGTGAGAACACTTGGCTCCCCAGACCAGCATGAACCTTTAGAAATACTCAGGAAGCTAAGTGGATGAATCTTTATTTTCAAGCTGTTCATCAACTTTCCTTTTAGCTTTAAAATTCAATGCTCTGCTGTAGGAATTGCAAATGAATCCTTTGCCCTCTGTCTCCACCTTTGTATCTAATAATAGCTCAGAGCATTGCTTCCCAATATCTCCATGTGAAAATAGAAAATTAAAAAAAAAAAGAGAAGCAATTAAGCTTGGCTCAAGCAGATTAATTTTCTTTCATATTCCTAAAAAAAAAAAGAAATTAATTTAAGGTTGTGTGTGCACATGTGCTTGTGTACACATTAAAAGATTATTTCCTTCCCTCCCAGCACATCCTTCCCTCCTGAAGTATTGAAGCCAGGGATCTCAATGAGATGCCAGATGAGAAAACACACACGGCTGGCGTGCAAAATACTATGGAAAGGAGTGTTTAAAAACAGTCCCCTCTTATCAGAGAGAACAGCTTGGTTTGACAGGCAGTTTTACTCCCTTCCTGACACAGAAAACATCTCACGGACCATACGGATTTGCTTTAATATTTTCATCGATGAGCAGAGGAAAAGACATGTGCACAGGGTCCCATTTCTGCAGATTCAGCTCGCTCACACAGATGGCGAATAAAAGCTGAGACTGCTCACACCACTGCTGCGAGAGTGAATCATTACTGGCTTCAGCATACAGGAGCTCTCGATCGGAAGATACAGTCGCTCAGAAGACAGTCGTGGCCGTATCTCCATCTTCCAGAGATTCAGATATGAGATAAACAGTATTTCAGAAAATTAGAAGTTTAATGCAAACAGCACCTTTACGTAAAAAAGCGTGGAAGCGTAAACTCTGGCTGTCAGGGGAAAAAGACCCACAAAGACATAGCAATCTCATTCTAATTAAAAGTTAAATCCTTTAAAAAGTACTTTAATAAGCCAATAGTATGCTGCTTTTTCCTCCTTTCTCTCTTTTCCCTTTACTGCTGATTTACCTACACATGTCCCCTATGGGAAGCACCCTTGGGTGCCAACATTAACCCACAATCCTTGATAGTCACAAAAGAAAGGAAAGGCACAGTCTCGGCCACGTACCAACAAAGAGACATGGGACCACTCTTGGTTTGTCTCTAGGACCTTCTCTAAGTGATTATTGTACCAAGGGGAAAATGTTGCCCAACACATTTTGGAAGGCAGAGGATTGGGATGATATAAGCCACTAAGAAAGGTGATTGGAAAGCCTTGCTTTTTCACTGATGGCCTTTAGCCAAGCCTTTTAGGATTTCTGTGAATTCATCTCTGAGTTGGAAAAACTGCTTCACGGCCTAGCTGGTAGGTGATGCTCATTGACACACCAAAAAATACATTGGAATAATACACTAGAATTTTTATAGTGTCTTTCAGGATCTCAAAACTCTCAAGAAGGGAGAATGAATGTTACTAACGGGAGCACAACCACTGTTCTACATGAAAAACATCATTTACCATCACCTGCCAGGTGCACGTCACCCAAAGGAGCAGCTTGGAAATGAATACCAAACATTATTAACATTTTGTGTTATTTATTATGCTCATATTAAGAGACAGTAAGTCATCCTTGCTACTTCGTCAAGTTTCCGTGTGAGCACTCGCAACTCATTTGCCCACCTGTACATTAAGAGTCCTGAGTCGTGGCCAATTACATTTCCACACTCAACTCCCCGTTTGCCACTGCGAAAGTTTAATTTTGGAAAGCCGTATACAAATACATGTTTAATCTCAGTGGAAACGCATCTTCCAAGATTGTTTACTCTCCTCACTCAAGTTAGGGTTGATTTTAAAAAAATAAAACCAGGCTGCAGAGGAAGGCCGGGTGTTTGTGCTCATCTTTACAGCGGGAGGTGGAGAAATTCCCATTGAATATTTGCTTTTAAACTTGATGTTGAATCCCCAGCCAATGTAGACGTGTTGGCCCCTGCTGTTTTCTGCAGCTGGGAACCTGGCTCAAGGCAAACACCTCGAAGTGCCGTGACTTTGCACAAGACAAGCAGGCCAACAAAATCCAAGGCAAGAGATGCCCAAATGCGTAAATACGTCTCACAAAAGAGGTAAAAGAGATCTTCATGCCCAGCAAAGCAAGCCGTGCTCGGCTCTACTGTGATAGGGGAATTTCAGTCAATCAACCACTTTTTATGCTGTTAGAGCTGTTCCAAAACAGTAGTTTCGCTCATCTGTGAACCGGGAGAGCCATGGCCTGAGAAGGGGAGTGGAGCAGCAACACTGATGTCTCTAGATAATGTCCATCATGGGCTTTGATGGAGAAAAGCCAAGGACCAAGAGCCCAAGCCAGAGCTGCTGCAGTGAAAGTCTTGCAGAATGATTCAGTTTTTCTGTATTCACCAAATCTAAAGTGCTGATTAAAATGGCTGCCCAGGCCAGCTTTACTTTTAATTGCCCTAAAAGAGCAATGAAAGGACCAGTCATGCTGTCTGGAACAACCTCGGGGGTTTCTTTCAGTTTTCTTTCTTTTTCTTTTTCTTTTTCTTTTTCTTTTTCTTTTTCTTTTTCTTTTTCTTTTTCTTTTTCTTTTTCTTTTTCTTTTCAGTTTTCTTTTCAGTTTTCTTTTTCATTCTTTTTCTTTTTAGTTTTCTTTTTCTTTTTCTTCTTCTTTTTCCCTTTTTCTTTTTTTTTCCTTTTTCCTTTTTATTTTTCTTTCTTTCCCCACCCTCTTCTGCAAGAATGGTTGTTCAGCATTTTGCAAGGAACCTAACAACGCCATTTTTTTTTTTTTTAACAAGTCTGTCCATTTCTGAGCTTACACATTATGCAGATGGATGAAAGATCAGAATGGAGAAAAAAAAATACCCAACCTGCACTACAGGCAGACTCTGTACACAGAGCAAGCTGATCCTGCCTATCTCCAAACGAGCAAGTTCTCTGTCCCTCCTCTCATGCTGCATTTCAGGCCAGCAACAGTTTTATCAGCCCGTTATTTGGGGTTCATTCAGCTGTTCAGAGCTGGCAGATAATATGTGGCATTCTGTTAAAACAACAGGTTCCTTGATTTTTTTTATGTATCCCTTCCAATATATGAACCTAAACACTGCTTTTGTTTCCCTTCTTCCTGCTTGTTCTCCCTCATGTAGACCAGTTCCTTTTCATTTTCCAAACCATTCATGCAAATTATTTACACACAGAGATATAGCATTGGTTACATTTGTTCGTCCATTACGAGGTCCTGCACTATTTTCACAGCTGAATACATCCATACAAAAGATATTTCTATGAATATAAAAACTGTGTTCCCTGTCACTCTCATCATGAAAATGCTGAATGGTTATTTAATAGCACAAGAGCCTCGTAGCTATTTGCATAAAATCTTCTGTATGTGGTCTGGATCTGCTGCTCCTCACACCAAACCTGAGCATCTTAACTCGGAATAACATCCTCATGTTCATTCATTGTTATACTGAACAAAATACCGAGCCAAGTCCATCCCCTGGATAATTTAATTGCAGTCAATAGTAACAGAGCACAGAGGTATACAGATATTTGTATTGTAACATGGTCAAATTACATGAATATTTCACCTTGTCAACCCCTGCTAGTCCTGTCCTGGAAAGTGCCCTTATACTCAGAGCCTGCTGATCCAAAACCCTGATGGACCTGAAGAGTTCAGCTCCTCTTTGGGTCAAGGCCCTTGGACAGGGATGAATAAAAAATACAGAAAAAGACACGAACGAACTAGTGCCGCTTCCTGCAAGTACCAACAACCCAGAGACCTCCTGCTAACATAGGGGCACGGACCTGAAAATAGGGAATTTGGCAGAGGACGGGATGACTGAACACGAATACAGGCTGGTGAAAGAGGCAATTGCTTTCAGAAGACCTCTGAGCTGCCTGATTCCTGGCAGCCTTCCCATTCCCAAGTATTTTACAATTGAATTAAGGACACTTCACTCACTCCAAAAGCAATTAAAAAGAAAAAACACATTTAAAATATAGCTCTAGCAACAATAAGCAATTAGTCTTCGATAATTGTCTGTGTCTTCCTATTTAATCACTCTTTTGCAGTGGCCAGTATGCTGATGACAGATCCCGACTGGTCCGATTATCGCTCTTGCCAAATTGTTTCGAGTTTCTGTCTGTGCTTAACTCTGTGATGACAATGGACTAAGGATGCTGCAGCTTGCAAAAGGATTTCTCGCTTGCAAAAGGATTTCTCAACCTTGTTCATTTGGATCGAGCAAGCTTTCTTCCTCCAAATCAGTATAATGCTTATGTCCAATTTTGATCTCCAAATCTATCCTTGGCAGACACCTGATCAGCATTCAGTTTCAGTTCTACTTGATCTTGTCTATAAACATTTAGATGTAGTACAATCTTCTTCAATTAACTCTAAGTACCAGGGTCACACTAGCTGAAAAGAGAAGCATGAACGTGACTAGTGCTCTGAGGTTTGACTGCTTCCAGCTTTTACTCGGGAATCTTAAAACAGCAAACTTGAATGCACACTAACTACAGATTTATTTAAGAAACGAGTTGTCCAGTATAACTTTTCTGGTTTTGGTGGGAGTTATTTTATCTTGCACATGCCTTCTACGATAGACATTTCTCCTACCATGTGAAATTGCTGGCACGTGGCTGGTACCTGTGTGTCTCATTTCTCCTCTGGCAGCCCAGATAACCTGTCATTTGGTGATTTGCCCAACTTGGTATCAAAGTGAAAATCACTTCAGAGTTTGTACGGCTTGTGTCCAGTCCCAATCTAAACGCTCAAAGGCAGACCCCAAAAATTTCGAATTCTCAAAGCTATGTGTTTCCCAGTGAGCCTGAGCTCCTTACGAGTTATTTTAAAATATTCCATGGCATAGACCCAGCTTGCTTAAATAGTCTCATTTCTGAATGTGGGACAACCCCTTTTTATCTATTTATCACAAGCAGGTTTGCAGAAAGCTTCTTTTGATTATCTGCTACACAGCCAGAAGGTCGGGCTGGAATACACTGTATGCGTATGTTTTGAAATGTCACTATTACAGGATTTGCACATTATTTTAGGTTATTGAGAACTTTATTTCTACCGCTTGTTTGTGGCAGGGCTACTTTCAGAGCATTCTTACCCTCTGTTGTGGAAAAAAAAAAAAAAAAAGAAAGAAAAAAAGAAAAAAAAGAGCCCTATATTACATTTGAACAAAACTAGGATTTATCATATAACACTATTTTTTTGTATAGTGGCAGCTTTGTGCAAAACCGCTGCAGGTCATGAAAAACGTGGCTTAACCTACAGCTTACTGAAAGAAAATCAACTTATTCCTCACTGGATGCATAATGAGACTTGAAATTTTCTCCTTCTTTCTGTGATTCTGCAGTGATGGATGTGAGATAAACCTTTCCCTCTGCAGAGGAGATTTTTAAAGGTCTCATGCAACCTTCGTGAAAGTTTCTGACTTGTGGCTGAAAAGTTAATGGTAAAAAAAGAGTCTGTAGGTCTTATATGCTGGTTTGGGAGTCTGTGTGATGTCACAGCAGGTTTAGTCTAGAGACTAAGTAGACTGGAGACCTCCAGGGAGTGTTATCTGCTCCAGAAATCAGTGATAAGGATGGCGATTGTGGCACATTCCCAATGGAGATAGTAGTGAACCAGCACATGATCACAGAAGTGAAGCCTAATTCACAGCAGAGACACAAATCTAGGCTCCTGTCTTCACTTCCGTGCACACAAAATCAAATATGTGGATTTCACCACACAACCTACTTACCCAAACTCTCCCTGAATATGGTAATCTGGAAGTGTAAACTTTTTTTCTGCATTTTCTGTTTCAAGTGGAAACAGTATTTTCCCCATTCAACAGACACATAGTGGTGCTCTGGACTCTTACATAGATAAGGGATCACACCTAACAGGTTGCTGTTTTAAAAACTCCTAGTTAAACTAATCCTCTGCGTAGTATAATTGGCATATTTGAGGAGTATTTGGGGCTCCTGTATGATGAGATATGTGACGTACTGTCTGAAGCAGAAGGAACTCAAATGTAGATGAGAAGAGAGCTGAGACATCAGGTTATCTCCACACGCACATGTATAGAGACACGGGGGCAGGACGCTTTAAGAAGGCAAAAAAAAGCAATATTTGTTTTGTAAAGAAAAATTAAAGGTACATGACCCATTTTCCATACTTTAAAAAAAACTGTGAAATATTGCATGAGATGTCCAGGCCATAATAATTTTTGTATCCTTGTAGAGCAGCCAAAGCCTGGTACAAGATAATATATAACCTTCTATTAACAGGCAGGTAGATGATTTACCACGTTTCGGCAACTGTGCAAACATGGGCACTAGGACACTGAGCACCACGGGTCTCCTCTAGCTCAACCGTGATTGAAGTGCAATGAGCTGAGCTAAATGAGAGATATTAAACAACTCCAGGTACAAACGCTGTATCGCAGCACTTCATGTACGGGGATGGTGTGATGTGTGGTTACCAGATCACACGTGGCTAACGTCTACACACCAGAGTTGCTCAAAAGCAGAGGTATACATTAAAATGGACAGCTTTTTAATGAAGGTTCTTTACATTTCAGTCACAGTGTATTGCAGTCTAATGACTCTAAGTTGTTTTACCTACTAGTGGGCTGAGTTAAATTTGTCCTATTTTCTGTATGTATGGTTAGTCCATTTTGCCACTTTTGCATTAAGATGTGACACAGTAATCTAGGTAGATGTGACTAGGAAACTATCAAGCCCTACTAGGGTGATATGACTTCTTAATTCTGATTGTAACCTCTTCTACATCATGGCCTGTCTCAAAATCTCTTTTGAGTCCACAAAAGGAGGTTTATGTAGATGGAAGCTTTCAGTCACCCTGTGACACAAATCCATATTCTTCCTTGTTAGACAGGATACAAACACACAAATAACAACCAAACATACTGAGATCAGGAAATCTTTAAGCCTAGAGTCATGAATCCAAACAACTTTGGCCTCTCGGATCTTTCTGTTAATAATTTATTATTAATACTTGCTAAAACTGAACATGCTCAAAACCTAGCTCCTGAATTTTTCACGAAGTCCTTTCCTTTCCATACCTGTCTTAATTTCAGAAATAAAATCAGACACCTTTCTGCCAGTCTTGGCGTTCTCTTTGACTTGATCTCCTCTCATGACTCACACCTCCGGTCTGTGATTAAATCCTGATGCCACTTTCTACAAAGCTTCTCCAAATTTGACCTTTTTGCTCTGCCTACATTGCCAAACCCTTGTCGAAGATCTAATTGGATAAGAAGCCTTAACAATTAAAGTCTCTCTCCATCTCTCCTTTTGACACCTCCAGATTAACGCCTTTCTAACCTGCTGAAGACCTTGCTTCAAAGATCTTCCTGT
Source organism: Pampusana beccarii (assembly GCA_013399365.1). Taxonomy (NCBI): domain Eukaryota; kingdom Metazoa; phylum Chordata; class Aves; order Columbiformes; family Columbidae; genus Pampusana; species Pampusana beccarii. Next base: position 768,913 of record VWYH01002497.1, on the reverse strand, counting down.
AGGTCTATGACCTGGTTATGTCTACATGGCACCTTGCACAGACATCATTCACAGCTTGTCTACTTTCTAGCTGTAGCTGTAGAGCTCAGCCTGGGCTAAATCCCCACAGACTGACCCAACTTTTCCCGTGCAAACTGAAACCTGTTGCTCAGGTCACACAATAATACTCACAGGAACCTGCTATCTGATTGCTACAGAGGTGGCAAGTTGTGGTTGTTGCTACCCGTGGGCTACGACATCGGTGCAAAACTACTTCCCTCCTATTAGACTGTGTTACCCTATTTTCCCTATTCTACTTCCCTGCTAATAGTTTTCCTCCATATAACATATATACTTCTATAGCATATATATAAAGTACATATATATATATATATACACATTCATATGTATATATAATACTAGACAATAAGCTCTTAGGGACAATAATTACTGGTAGTTACTAGTAGAAGAATTTGCGTAGCACCTAGAACTATGCAGACCTGTTTTCTTGGGATGCATATCTAGCATTGCTAGAGAAACAGACACGATAGAAGAAATCACCTTAAATAAAATAAATTTTAAAAATAATAATAATAACAATAATAATAATATATACACACACTTATCAAATTTCAAGACTATTTGGTGAGGTAAGGAAGCGAGCACTGTACTAGTTTTCCAAATGGGGCCACTGAGACGTTTTGGGAAGGAGTTAACCTGTCCTGTGAAGAGCAGTCAGGAGTTTTTCCTGAGCAGAAATGAATGTCTTAGCTACCCAGTAGAATTGAGAGGGGAAGGTGACTCCCAGAAGGCAGAGAAAAACATTTTAATTGTAAGCTTTCAAAATCCCTATGCTGGCTCATCGAGGCACCAACTCCTTACATTAAACTGAACGTAAAACCTGAGGATTTCTAGGACATGCAGGAAGGGAGAGAGAGGCTAAAAGGAAACTCAACCGTAAGAAAAGTTAAATTGAAATAAAAATAATGCTATTTAAAGGAGAACTCTTTGATAAGAGAGTTAGAGTTAGCGCTCAGAAACCCTTCCTTCCCCATCATTACATTTTGAAGGAACAGAGAACTCAGCAGAATGAAGTTCAGAGAGGATGAAAAATTCAAGTTTAAACAAAATTACAAATTAAATATTGGGGGGGGGGAGAGAAAAGGAGAGAAGAAAGAAACACCCAGTTCAGCTAGAGAAAGTAAAAAATTAAATCCTTTCCATACCCAGGGCTGCGAGCCATGCCTTGGGCTTCACCTGTCAAGAGGTGCAAAGCATTCCTGCAAACCCTTCTCCTTTTAATTGGCCATTCGGGTGGCAAAACCCTTCCTTGCTCAAAACCTGCAACTGTGCTCCAGCCCGCCGAGCCGCCGGAAAAATGAGCAATGAGCAGGTGTCAAATTCTGTCCTTTTATCTTCGGCTTTTAAAAGACAGACACAATTATGTGCAAATCAGCGTAGTGCGGCAGCTGATTAGGTCTCTTTTCTAAGAATTATTTGCACAAGGCTCTGTGCGCAGACTGGCCAAAGCTATCAGCTCATCTACAGAAACAGTATTGTGTCTGCCCTACCTTCTAGAGACCCATAAGCAGAGAAATTATTAACTCCTCGCCCTCCACGGCAGGCAAAGCAACACTGCATTGTCTGACAGGCTCTCACAGGTCCAATCCTTTAATGGTTTATGTATTTCGAGATTACCTGTGTGTGTTTGATACACATCACTGAACTGCCTAAGAAATGAAGAGAGGTTGTAAAGCATAGGAAGTTGACAAAGTTGACAAAATCAAAGCTACGAGTCCTCAAAATTCAATGTATGGAAAGACCTGATGGCTTCCTTAGTCATACCTCTGAAGTCATGCATCATTTTGTGGATTTACATGTGAGGCGATACTGACTGCACCTGTTTTTTTCCTACAAAATACAAACAAAAAATCCTCCCAAACCCCATCACCTCTATACCTACAGGGATCAGATTTTTAGCTTTGTAACAATCCACTGATTTGCATTGCCTGGGGATCTGTGAAAAAGTATTTCATGCAGCTTTTATTTTGTGGTACAGGAAAACTAAGTTTGTTTGTTTTTTTTTAATCAAAATAAAAAGGAAGCAAAGGGAAAAATAGCTTTTGCTGTTTTGAGCTGATGCAAGAAATGAAGGTACACATTTCATATGAAAAAGCAACTTTGTTTGCAGTCTTAATACAAAGACTGAGGGTGCATGTCAAGGGGTCCAGGTAGCAACCTCAGTCCCAGGAGCAGTTCTTCCAAAGCAATCACCTTGGGAGGACAGTATTTAAAAAATGTCATGTGATGCCCTTTACATCATTCATAGAATCATCAAATCATTTTGAGTGGAAAAGACCTTTAAGATCATCGAGTCCAAATGTTAACTCAACATTGGCAAGTCTACCTCTAAACCACGTCCCTAAGAACCTCCTCTACGTGTCTTTTAAGCCCCTCCAGGGATGGTGACTCCACCACTGCCCTGGGCAGCCTGTTCCAATGCCTGACAACCTTTCCTCTGAAGAAAACCTTTCC
>VWYH01002497.1:747096-766312 GCA_013399365.1 Pampusana beccarii | reverse complement strand
GGGCCCAAAACTGACCCCAGGATTTGAGGTTTGGCCTCCCCAGGCCCAGCACAGGGGGACGGTCACTGCCCTGGGCCTGCTGGCCACACTGTTCCTGACACAAGCCAGGATGCTGGTGGCCTCTTGCCCACCTGGGCACACACTGGCTCATGTTCAGCCGCTGTCACCAACACCCCCAGGTCCTTTTCCCCCAGGCACTTCCCAGCCACTCTTCCCCAGCCTGTAGCGCTGCCTGGGGTTGTTACTTCTGTTTGGATGAGTACAGGATCCAAACTGTGGATATGGGACATGCTCCTTAACACTGATTTATCACCCTTACATCCAAATCCAGAGAGGTTTTGTGTGTATCCACATTATGTAAAACAAGAGAGGACCATTGTGTCCTGATTCTTTCTAAACTCCTAAAGAAGTAAAAGTTTTCAGTCCAAGAGAATTTTTTTCCTGAAGTTTTCAGGTCTCTAGCAAGAGTTTGGGCTATGTTTTTCCATAAATATTTTTGAAGTAAGAGAGTGAAGAAAAGCTTATGAGCTGGTTGGAAAGTGTATAAAGCAAACAGTGGCATATAATCGAAACTGTTCCCAAGAGCATTTGCGATTTCAGCAAGCACAGGGCATTAGGACTTAACCACTCTATTACGTGGTTTGTCTTTCCCAGCATTAATTTGTGAAAAAGTCTATATTTTATGCACTTGCAATCCAAACAAAAGAACAAATTAAAAGAACTAAGCACACAAACCATGCTGGGCAACAGAGTGTCACTGCCAAATGCTGCCAGTAATCTATATTCACATTGTTTTACATGAACTGACCCAGAATTAACTATGGCTGCCCTCTTCTGGAAAACTCTCTAAAACAAACGAAGTTCTCTCTCATCCGTTTCCATTAATGGCATTAGCATGCTTAGTGGCAGGACCACAGGAGAACATGACAACTGGATGAACAGCCACGGGGAAGCAGTAACAGGCAACAATAGAATTTAACTATTTTTCCATAAAGGTCCTGAAGAGATATTATAGTCCCCCTTGTAAACCAGGGAGTACAATTGAGCTCACTAGGAGAACACAAACTGTGGCTCCTGGCTTAAAGTTTCAGAATGGATGTCAGGTGTCAGGATGGGAGTCAGAAGAAAACAACTTGCAGTCACCTCCTAGAAGATCTTCACATTCAGAGACTTGACCATGAGCTTTAGGAAAGTTCAGTTGTCAATCTTGGTTCCCTTTTGGGTCACTTGTCAAGCGTGTGCAACGTGAGCCCATGTGCTCTAAGAGGGGACTCCAAGAGAGGACAGCATGGAGGAGATGGCAGCCACTTGCACTACATGCATGGGGACAAGCAAAGGGCATCCAGTGTGACCCGGCATGGGTGATTCAAATAAAAGATGCTTTCAAGGAAGGAAAAAGGTCCATCAAATCCTCATAGATGTCAGTAGGAGTCAACAAAATGTTCTGACCCATATTGTCAGACACTATTTCTGGAATACCATATCAGTGCAGGTGGCTTCAGCCTCCAGCCCATAGCTATATAATCACCTACTAATATACCATTCATGGGCCTCTTCTCTGAAGAGATTTCCCGCTTGAGCCCGCTCAATAAGAATCTCTTAAAATCCTTTATTGAGAAATGACAGGCATCACAAGATGGTAATTTGGGAAGATCACTGGCCAAATTCCAGTTATTATTTCTGCTATTAAAGTATCACTGATATTCCTGAGACACATCTAGTGATAAAAGCACATAGAGCAGAAGCGAGATGAGATTTCATGAGATTTAGATACCAAATTGGTCAATAGAGTATCCCTGATCAAAACAAATGAATCAAAAATCAGAGGTGAAAAATTATTCGCCTTCATGAGAGGTGTGACTTTGAAAGGGTTCTAAAAATAACATCAATCTTAAACATCTATCAGAGTAGGATAATCCGTTAAAGTGAAGAATCTCATTCAAAAACATGAAAAAGCGTTCAAAGTCTATAAAGTTCAAGCATTTTAGAAACTCAGTAGTACATATCTGCAGATGTAGAACATCGCTATCTTCTCTGTTTTCTTCTCTCTCCGTATTGTTCCTGACCATTTCTTAATGTCCCTTGCATTTGCCTCTGACAGCGACCACAGTGTGAAAACAGGCAAGACCTCCATCCTTAAATAACCACTTTGTCACATAATGACCAGTGAAATCTCCATGTATGCAAAGAGCCCTTTCAGATACCACATTCAATTTGCCTCAATGAAGAGCAGCTGTAATAGAAAGCAGATGTTCTACAAGGAGTTTGCCAGCAGTTGAAGTGGAGATTTTGAGCACACTAAAGTCCAAACATTCAACCTTTCAGTATAAAGGGAACTCACTCCTTCTCTTAAAAACATTGAGCCATGATCTTTGTTACTATAAAATTCAATAAATTTAACATTATTCTCAGGTTTCTTACACAAGTACAGAAGCAACAAACCCATGAAACACTGAAAAATTACAGAAAAATAGTGGAGAATTGTTTTTGATGGGAAAAGTCAATTTCAGTTGTCTTTGATGACCTGAACCATACAAAACCAAACCATAGCATCCATCTTTTTGTTTTCCCACTTTTATTTGTAGCTAGGCTCCATTCTTGACACAGGTGGTAGAGAAGCCAACGAGGAGAGGTGTGTGGCTGGACCTTGTATTAACAAAGAAAGAAGGATTGGTTGGGAATGTGAAGGATGGGGCAGCTGTGGCTGCAGTGACCATGAGATGGTGGAGTTGAGGATCCTGCACGGAGGAAGCAGAGAAATAAGCAGGATTATGAACCTGGACTTCAAGAGAGCTAACGTTGGCTTCTTCAAGGTCCTACTTGGAGGAATCCCATGCATTAGGGCTCTAGAATGTAGGTGGGTCCAAGAGAACTGGTTAATATTTAAGCATTGCTTCCTCCAAGCTCAAGATCAGTGCATGCACATGTGCAGGACATCAAGCAAAGAGAGCAGGAGGCCTACATGGATAAGCAAGAAGATTCTGACAAAACTCGAATGGAAGAAGGAAGTTTATGGAATCTGGGAAAAGGGTCAGAATAGGGTAAGGGAGGAATATAGGAATGTTGTTAGCATGTGTAGAGATGCAGTAAGGAAAGCTAAGGTCCACTTCGAATTAAATCTGGCAAGGGATGTCAAGGCCATCAAGCAGGGCTTCTTCAAGTACATCAGCAGCAAAAGGAAGACTAGGGAAAACGTGGCCCTGCTTCTGAATGAGGTGGGTGCCCTGGTGACGGAGCATACAGAGAAGGTGAAGTTACTGAATGCTTTCTTTGCTTCTGTCTTTATTGCTAAGGCTGAAGAGAAGACTGGGAGGGGATATTATCAATGCTTATAAATATCTTAAGGGCAGGCGTCAAAAAGATGGGGCCAGACTCTTTTCAGTGGTGCCCAGTGACAGGATGAGGGGCAGCGGGCACAGACTGAAACACAGGAGGTTCCATCTGAATATGAGGAGAAACTTCTTTCCTTTGAGGTGCCAGAGCCTGGACCAGGCTGCCCAGAGAGGTTGTGGAGTCTCCTTCTCTGCAGACATTCAAACCCACCTGGACACCTTCCTGTGTGATCTGCTCTGGTGAACCTGCTTTAGCAGGGGGGTTGGACTGGATGATCTCCAGAGGTCCCTTCCAACCCCAACCACTCTGAGATTCTGTGTGATTCTGTGATTTACATTCTGGAGCATGGCAGCCTCAAGTAAAAAGTGCTTTCTAAGAGCAAAGGTCCGTTTCCTCTGACACTTTTCTTTGAGATCTGATTTAAATTAATATAACTATCTTCTCTCTAAAAAGGAGGAAAAAAAACCTAATAAACCTGTTAATTACTTGAAAATTGGGCAAGCTTGACCTACTCTTATTTAAGTATTTGTCTAAGAACAAAAAGCCAGTACCTGCCACAGCGTGCCAACACTTCTTGAAGGGGGCCACTAGCTGGAATTGAATATTGTCCCACATCAAAGAACAACTATCAGTAAAGACCAACAGGAGATCTACTGGCACTTAAAAGTTTTATTTTTAACATCTCAAAGTCATTCAGCAGAGCAGAAAGGACTGCAAAGCAACTCATTAAACAAGTGAGTTAATCAAGTATATTCTGCTAAAGAGAAACCATGATTTAAGGAGTTCAGAAAAGTGAGAATGAGGAAAAAAATTAACAGAGCTGTCAACCTCTTTCCAACCTAGGAACATGCCTGTGGTTCATAAAGTGTGAGCTGTAGTTTGGTTAATAGAATACAAGCTGTAGTTGTCTTCTGTGAGTAAACAGTAATTAACCTGATCAAAAATTCATGGAGGTACTTTCTGATAGGGATCTATTGGGATAATTTCTAATATTTCTTTCTTGCCTACATTTTGATGGTCTAGAAAGGAAGGGTTTTCCAGCTCTCTGACACATGAGAGAATTGTAATTAATATACATGACCTGTGCACTCTTACTGTGTGGCTTGGGCATTTAGGCCTCCTGCATTTATTTTAAATTTGATATTAGGACCTTGCTGAAGTCATGATATGCATAATTATCCATCTATATATCCATTAGTTTTACAGAGAAATATATGTAGTCACTCACTCCAGCTATCAGGCTCATAGTTAAGATAGCTAATTGATTAACTATTATTTGCCAGTAGCAATCTATATGTATAGGTGCATCATACACTTTTTACCATGTCAGCTTCCTTTTGCCCATTGACCCACCCATTTGAAAGTCACTGTAGCATTTCAAATCTTGGGCCTTTTCATATATGTCTTGTCCATCCCTGTCCATAGTTCACTAAGTACAGAATTTTCTTCAAATTATGCCTCTCCAGAAGGATTCGATCCTTCGCCAGTAACAGCTTTTCTATGCCTAAAAGCATGAGGTCTAGTTATATCTGGAATATTTCTGTTTGACACTGAGATGGAAAAAAGGCTACGTTTACTCAGTCAGCTTTTCCCCTGCAAACGCAGTATTTCACGCATATTTCACTACATATTTTTCTCATGCATTGTGAATCCATGGAATCAACAATAACCCCAACAATATATCTGAACATTTGACAGAAATAATGGCAAAATCACTTTGTCTTCTTGCAGCCCACCGAAATATTTTCACAAACCTTTGCTCTGTGATCTGATTTGCCTGTTAATAACAATTTACCTTACCTGGACCTATCAAAACAGTCCTAAATATTTGAATCCTGTATGAGAATTCGCATTGTGTGGGACCGGGGACTGTAATCTTCCCTTGGATCATTTGCAAGCGTGTCTCTTTATTGTTCGGCCATAGCGTGAATTGCCATCAAAGCCAGTAAACACCATTTCCCTGACTGCCCACTCACTGAGCCCTGGGTAGAATAAAAATATGACACAGACTTTATTAAAAGCTCTGGAAAACCACCTGCCATCTTCAGCTCTGACAGCTGAGCAACTTCTGTGGGCAGTCACACGAATGGCCCCTTCTGCTGAGATTTCCAAGGGTGAACATTACAGCTGTTAATTAATAAAATAGCTGAAGTTTGTTGTTTATACTAATGGGCAGAGTGGGTATTAGGATCACTACTTTTCAAGTTACTGTATGGCCTTGCAGAAAGAGACCTGCAGCAAAGAAGATAACAGTGATTAGAGGAAATGAGTCCTAAGACTTCTGAAATGGTTATTAGTCAAAAAGATCACTTGAGTTAGGGGGAGACAAAAATTCCTAAAAATTTGTTCACTTGTCTGTTTGGTTTCTCTTCTATTTCTTTTTATTTTCACTACATAATTACCACTTTAAAAAAAAAACTTGGCAGCACCCAAACAGATGCCTCAGAAAAAGTTCCCTAGTTAAAGCTGATATCATGGTTGTAGCACACCAAGAATCAGTGATCACTATACATTTAGACACTTAACGTGCTCAAAGAAAAAAAAAACACATTGAAAAAGGCTTAAAAATTTTGGTTAAAAATAGTAAAATAGCCTGGTTTTATTTCCCAGACCATCCTTCTGGTGGCATTGCACTGTCTTTGGATCATGTCCTTGACTGACTATTGTCCACTTAAAAAAAAGTCACAGTTGCTACTTCTGATGGTCCTTAGAGCTGTGTCCCCATCTCCATGACCACGGCCTTGTTAAATCTCACACACTGCTCTGCCATCGATGTTGGTCTCAAATGCTCTTTCATCTCTGGCTGTCTCCCAAAATGCCGCTTATACATGTGATGGCCTCGCCAAATAAGACCACTAGGTAGCAATGCGACCTTACTTCCCACCACACTTGCAGAACAACACTTTTGGGGACAATACTAGAAGATAATGGCTTGGGAGGTGACCAGAAGACATGACCACATTTTCTGGCCACTGCATAGACTTTAATACTAGAGTTTTCCCAGACCACCTCTCTCCAGACTTGCAGAGATCTCTGCTATGTGCATAGTAATGATAACAGTCATAGATGTTCAGATCCCACCACATCCAGGTGCTACCGCACTACACGTTCACCATCACAATACAAATTCGCAGTGAGAATCAAAATCAACACTTCGGAAAGGCACATCTCTTAAACAAGCTATCAAAATCCACTTTTTTGTGTTATTGGTGCCACCATAGTCATTCAAGGAAGCCATCTTTAATTCTGTATTCTGCATTTTTTTTTGGTCTCAAAAATGATATTAGCAATGAAAACAACTAGTCTTACTAGTTCTTTGGGCAGCAAGGCAGGTAACAGTCCTAACACTTTTCTCCCTAGCAGGTAGAGATAAAGAAAAATCAAATCTCTGGTGGCTTCTTGGCTCTACTGGAAAAAGCTACTGATGCAGTACAGCTTCCTCAGGTAATCCTATATTCAAATACATCATACTTTCTTCTCCATAAATTCTTTCCAGTCCCTCTGAAGGAGCTGGATAAAGTGAAGGAAGAGAAATAGCCAAAATTTAGATTGAAAAGGGAGGTAATCTCCAACTATAAGTCTATGATTGCTCCATGTACAGCAATTCTAACTTATGCAGTCTAGCTGCAACTTCAAAATAATGAGAGTTTCACCATCTCCTGTAGGAAATACCTCCACAGTTCAATAGTTCTTACTGTCAAGGCTCCGTAAGTCTAACTCTATATCTTCCCATCTTCATTTTTTCCCATTACTCTTAGTTATAGCCTATATTCTAGCCTTGAAATAATTCCACTCCCACATGGGGTTCATATCCTTCTAATATTTCTAGCCTCCATTAGCCTCTGGCATAGGAAGACATTAGAAAAATATGCTAGAATAAATTAAAATTGTCAGAAAAACCAATGTATGCCAGATAATTTAAAAATAAATACAATTAGAGCAGTTGAAAATAGAGAAGGCCTATTAGATTACTGAATGCATCCCTGAATACAGGATGTCCTAAATTAATCTGATATTAAATGTGATCTAAGCCAAAAGGTCAAGAAGAATCTTGCCTATCTTTTTAATTTAGAATTGCTTGGCCTTTATACAGTATGTCTAAAAATGCTAATACAGCAGCACTTGAATGTGTGTTTTTATTTCTCGAAAACAATTTTTTTTTTTTCTTTAATAAAATTTCGCCCTTTGTCTTAGAGTAAACCTACCCCAACGCGAAGATCTTGGGCAGGACTTCACTAGAGTTACCTGTCAAGCTTGTGCTTTCTTCAAACTGAGTACAAAGGGAAATTTTGCTGTGCCTGTCTGCAGTCAGGTAGAACTGCTGCATCCAACCTCATTTGAGCTGCAGTTTCAACAAACACACATGGGAATGCAGTACTGGAAGAATATTTGATTGTGTTTGTTTACCAACAGTGTTGATGCCAAGCAGTTTTGCCTGGCAAAAAAAAAAAAAAAAAAAAAAAAAAAAAAAAAAAAAAAAAAAAAAAAAAAAAAAAAAAAAAAAATAAAAAAAATATAAAAAAAAAAAAAAAAAAAAAAAAAAAAAAAAAAAAAAAAAAAAAAAAAAAAAAAAAAAAAAAAAAAAGATGAAATTTAATTTTTAATAATACCACAACTCTGATAGGAACTGTGTTATAAGAAATACCATTTTGCGATATCAGAAGACAGGTGGTCGAAATGAAACAGCAATACATCAAAACCTCAAATCTGTAAGTCCTGTGAAAGCTATTTTAAAGGGAAGACAAACTTATATGCATATTTCAAAAGTCAGACCATACCATATAGCATGACTGTGGTCACCAGTGACCCCACTTCAGTTCAGGGTGGTTTTTTTAAGTTTTCTTTGCGCTTATGCCTGAATTAGCTTGAGATACAAGTAATTTCCTGTTTTTCAACAGAGTATTCTCAAGGAAAAACAGTAAAGTTGTTCCTACACTTTTTAAACTGACAAACCACAGTTAATCTCCAACATATCTAACAGGCTTCAGTCTGTTCCAGTCTATATTTACTTTTAAACATTTGTCTTAAGGACTAAAGAGTTGCTCTGAAAATACAAGACGTCTCAGTCAAGAATGAACTCTGTTTCTTTCAAGTATCTCGATTCACAAATGTAGATTCAAGAAAGCATTTTCTTGTAACAAAACCCACTTCATTGCTGGGTCAATTAAAAATAGATTCAAGAGCAAATAAGGTTCCTTAGCAACTTAAGCAAAGCAGGAAAAACTGCAGTCATTGCTAACCACTGGGGGAAAACCAAACTGCCTTGTCTCCTTGCTAAATTACCTCGCTTTATTTTATTACCAGCCTCTTCAGGCCTGTTCTATGAGAGACGTTTGCTGACACGTGTAAATCATTTCAGTGAGGATGCTCTCATTCTTCTCACAAGGCACAGAGGAAGCAAGAATTGAGGTCAGGTCTTCCCATTTGCCCTGTTCCTGGAAAACTTGAGCCATGGTGGGCTTCTAGTGCTGAGCTGGACCTTACGTCCTCCCTTTTGTATAAGCAGCACATAAAAAGATATTTAGGTTTCATTTCTAAACAGTCAAAATGGGTAACGACTTCACCTGTCCTGAAGGATCAGAGGACATCCCACATCTAAACCACAATACAGTATCTGCAATCTAGAGAAAATATCAGTATGCTTTGCTTTGTGTTTCTTTAGCACCTGGTTTAAGATGGTCATTGCTTTGGCCTTTTTGTTTTAAGATACGGTGAGAGGCAAGCACTTGAATAACAATCCTCTGTTCTTTAAAGAAAAACTAGTGTCTACAGCAACAATTACGTCAGCTTTTACTTGGAGACTGCAATGAAACGGATCTGATAGACTGTGAACAAAGAAAACCCTTTTATTCATGATGATAAAAGCCTACAGTATCCAGAATATCTTTTTTTTAAAAGAAAAAAGTTCTTTTTTTCAAGATATGCCTGACGGTCTGTAGCTTGAAGCACATGCCCCGAACATGAGTTCAGATGCTCACCAATCTTTGGAAAGTCAAAGGGGTCAATTCAGATTTCCTGAATTTTAATGCAGGGCCAATTATTTTTGCAACCAACCCTTAAAAGAGGCCTGACTGGCATAATTTTGATAGTATTTCCAACTCTTTTGATTCTGATTTTGCAAACAGCATCCTGAGTCATGGGCTGCGTTTAAGAAGCTGCATTCACTATTACCACACACTGCAGGAAAAAATCCCAATTTTTTTTGTGTGTGTGTGTCACTATGAATGAAGTGATTGCTGTCTTCATACCAAGGTGAGAACTTGAAAGTCTCAAATATGTGCGTGATCTTACAAACTCTGGGGAGAATCTAATTGGCAAAACCAGTTGGGAATGGCAAAGAGGCCACAAAAGACTGGGAAGAATCCAGATACAAGTCCGTTTTATGACAACATCTTTTTCAATCTTGCAAATATTTATTTCTCATCTGCTGGACAACCAGGTTTTGTATTTTTTTTTTTTAAATTATTTATGTGAATTCTATCTGGAGAAAGAAAAAAAAAAAAGCCCTGCGAATATGCAGAAGCTCTGCCATCCTATATATCAGAATGGTTTCTGTCTGTGAGAAGTAGCATGTTTCTTGAAATTGTTCCTAATCTTTCTTAAGAGAGAAAGACGACCAAATCACGTTGCCAACAGACCACAGCAGAACCGTGTCGCTGATACGTGCCTCTTGTTTGTGCAGCCTGCAGCAGCTTTCCCCTGTTATTGTATTGTATACATAGCATCGGCAGGCTGAAATTTTTGGTAAACAGAATGAATCCACTAAGCCCTGGAAATGACAACGACATTTTCCATCACCTGCTGGATAAAGAAAAGCTTACGTTGCTTCGGTGGCCTTCAGCAGCATTTTGTATCGCTAACCACCAGACCACAAAGACTGATAGGAGAGAAGTAGAGAGTTCATGCTTTCCCCCCTATAATATCTTTTTTCCTGTTTTCCAGGGGATGGTTGCCTTTTCATCCTCCTCCTTAGCAAAAGAACTAGCTGTGTTCTGCCTGCCTGTGGCTCAGGCTTCAGAGTAATTTTTAGGTGTTTTATGAAGACACTTAGCCTAAGTAGCTCATCAAATGAAGGGTTTAATAACTAGCATTAAGAGGGTATCTAACTATCACTCCAGACTCAGAAGGCCAGCCTTCGTTTTTTTTTCATCATAGCAGAAAAGTATAATCTGATATAATTATTATTATTAAACACTGCTATTAACATAGAACTAAATTATCTTTTTTTTTTTTTTTTCCTGACTACCCTATGGCTTACTTTTCCCCAGCATTTTACCTGCAATTACATAAACACCACCACAAGATCATGGTCCTCTTTTAAGCGATACTTCGAATTTTTAACCCTTTCTTTTAAGGATTAAGTTAATTTTTAGCCCTGTAGAGTTGAAAGCTCAATAAGAGTCACAAGCCAAGCCGCATGTGGTGTGGCCATCATGCAATGGGGAGAGCTCAAGGAAACATCATGCAGCAGAAAAGTGTTCTTTTTCCCAAAAAATGCCTCAGCACAGCATTGCTGTGGGTTTTACACGGAAAACACGAATCCAAGATGCTGATCGGCTGCAATTGTTTTCAAGAATCTACAATTAAAAGCACAATTTTCAAGGGAAACATGGAGTTGAGGGGTGGCAGATCATCTTCGGCCTACCCCAACGTTGAGCTGGATAAAGCAAGCTTCACCCTCCCTCATCATCTACTTTGTAATTGCGCTTACAAGGTACAGGGAGTTATTTAATCCTGCCCCAGCATCCAATGTACCAAAATGGCATGGGAAAGGCACAGCAGTGGTCAAAAGGAGGACCAGATCACAGCCCCTCAGATGCTCCACGGGTTTATCTCTGGATAAGTGTCCCATTCCCATCCCAAGGAGCAAGTGATAGGACAAGAGGAAATGGCCTCAAGTTGTGCCAGGGGGCATTTAGATTGGATATTAGGAAACAATTATTGACAGAAAGGGTTGTGTAGCATTGGAACAGGCTGCCCGGGGCAGTGGTGGAGTCACCATCCCTGGAGGGGTTTAAAAGATATGTAGATGAGGTTCTTAGGGACATGGTGTAGTGCTAGAGTTACATTATGGTTGGACTCGATGATCCTGAGGGTCTCTTCCAACCTAAACGATTCTGTGATTCTATCTCCAGATAAACACCCCATTCCTATCCATTAAACAAAAAGGTGGAAGGGAGGTGCTCTTAACACAAATAGCAGCACAAAGGGAATATTCCCCTCCGTGCCTCCTCAATGCTAGGTAAAGGGCAGTTTTACCATTCCTCCCATTGCTTCTGGCGTTTGCCATGGCCATTAATCCTGTCGGTGGAGCATCCGCATGGTTAGCGCTCTCAAATGCTGACCACCCTGCTGTTCATTTTGACCAATAAAAAATGAAAGCAAGCAGCACACTGAATGTGTCCAGCAGTTCTATATTGCTCACAAATTCCCCTGAATTAACATCTCATCCACAGTGCAATGATCTATAATTTTACAGCCCTCCAGCAGCAAAATATGGCACTATTTAGAACATTTTGCAAAGTTATTTTGCATCAAAATCCTGCTACATTTTAAAATTGTGTTTTCAGTCCCTAGGTAAGTTCCATCCATCTGCCCCAAAACCCAATTTTAGTCTTCAATTTTTTTAGCTGATCCTCACCTATATGGAAGTATTTTAGCCCCAGTTTGCTGTTTGCAAAATGAGACTCTGACAGATACAACCAAGTAGATTTCCACAGCCTGGCTTATTTAAGGAAAAGGAGGAAAAAAAAAATCCAATTACTTCCTCAATTAAGCTTTTTTTTTGCTCTTTCTCTTTAAATACCACAATTCCGAAGCCCTTGGTGTGCTTCAAGAGCTGCGGGGAGAAACTCGGGTTGCACAAGCACGGGCTGTACAACTCAATTACCGAGATCTGAAGGAAACTCGCGTCCTCGGACAGCATCTCTGAGGTTTCGCCATGACTGCTGCCTGATCTAATTAGGAAACACTCAGCATCTTTGTGGCAATTACTAAAGAAAACAATTATGACATGACCGCTGTCTTCTTTCAGACGGGAAAGCAGCAGAAAATGACAGGAAACAGAAGTCAAACGGGAGTTAATAAAACAGCCTTTGGCAAGAGAGGAGAGAAACACCGATTCCAGGAGAAGGTACAATTTTCTCGACTGGAAAACAAGGGAAAAGTAGCACATTGGAAGCTGAGGACCAACAGGAAAGGAGTCTGCTTAGTCATAAATGAGCCATAGACTCATGATAATAAAACAGAGTTTATGCTTGCAGACAGCTGCCTATTATAGTTTATTTTGGGAAAGGAGCCTTCAATGGGTGTCATCGTAGGGTTCGTGGCTGCCCTCCTGTCACGTTTGCCCTCAAGAGATACCAGGGGACAATGCATTAACAACCCTACACCTATTAAAGTTATGAATTAAATTTCTTTTGACACAGAAACCAATTTAAATCACTGCAAGTGCTTTGAAGTCCCCATAGGAGTTCGCCCAACAAGGAACTGGAAAGCGAAACTCTCTTAATTGCAGCCCCAAACTTAATCACTCATTTGCTGCAAGAATTTAATCATGCGACTTAACCGCCCTGCCTCAGTTTACTGATGTGTGTAATATTAACAAGTGGCTCTGGACTAATCAAAATATGGCAGACACTTTAAAAAACAATGAAGGTGATCAGTATGGCACTTACGCAACACAGAGGTGCGAGTCTTAATTAATGTTTATAAAGTGCCTGAAGAACTTGAGCGAGCTGGCGCTGAGGGAATACAAAGTATCATTACATTTATTTTGCAAAGAGGTATGAATATGTGATTATAATTTTATTACCCACGCAGATTTTTATAGAGGGTTTGAGCACAAAAGAAATTAAACTTTTTGACACTTTCTGTGCAGCGCGGGTTCATTATCGGAGCAGTGTATCAAATGTAAGGGATTTAATAACTCACTCTTAAGATCAACTGTGAAATCAAACCCCAATCTTCACTACCTTCAAGCAATGTATAAGCAAAAAAACTGTGTGACAAAAGTGCTTCCAAAGTTAGAATTGTTATATGGATGTTATAGCATCGCAGAATCTGAGTACTTTCAGACCATTCATTTACTGTAGGAGCTGTAATTTCCCCTGTATTTTGATTATCTTGACATTTTCTAATCATGAGAGTTATAAATTTTAAAATGATATGGCAGGCTTGATAGGCTGCAGATTCACCCTCCAACTGAAGTTACTTTTTTTATTAAATGTTAAATTGCTTTTCTCCAAAAGGAGAATCATATTTTGGTTAATTTTTGCTTTTTGAATGCTACCACAGATTTCTTCTGATAATACAGTGGTCTGAGTGACAGCAGAGATTTTTCTTTTCAATATTCCTGGATAAATATTGACCAAAGATGCCAGTTCTGTCTTTCACCATTGAGACGAATTAGTTCGAGCACAATTACAGCAGGTTTTTTTTAGTATAGCGTCTAGTATGACTCAAAAGTTTCTAAGATGAGCTTCAAATTTGCACAGATTTTTTTTTTCTTTTTTTTTCTTTTTTTCCTGAGCAGCTCTAGCATTTTCAGGCATTATAGCTACTGTCTCAGATTTGGCTGGGTAGGTACAGCTGCCTGTATGTTAAGCATGATATTTTCCCTGCTCTATCCGAATGCCTGTAATTTATAAGCTTATGTGAACATTTCTGTATTCATAGTCAAGACTTTTTATCCCCAAGACTTTTAGCCCCAGTGTTCCCTTTGTGGAATAGTCTCATTTCCCACACCACAAGGTACGGAAGGTCAGAACAACCTGGTTCTTCAGGGCTCCTCCAGCTTCACCCAAAGCTGCATGAGTGACTTCAAATTAAATGAGTAAAACACTCAGGAAACGTATGGCTATGGAAAACCATAGAGATCTTCTCATGTCACTTAATTTATGGGGGATAAGAGCCAAGAGAGGCTTTCAATAACTTTGTTTGTGAGAATGACCTTGTTTGTCAGACCGGTGCGTGATCATGCAAACCCTCCTCACCTAGCAGATACATTTTTTACTAATAATCAAAAGTCAGAAGGAGCAGCGTCATTCTTAACTCACCATTACATTAATGCTGTTGCTTCCATAAACAAGACAAGGGATGCAATTTTAAATCCAGCTTTTCCTAATTCTGAAACTTCAACATGCAAGTTTCGATGGTCTTTTGTACTATTTTGTCTTTTCTTAAACTGCAAAAATAATATTTGTCAGAAGAACTCAAGTAATGAGCTCACGAGGGCTGTTCAACCCAAACAAGAAGAACAATCAACACTAACGCTTCCATGATTTAAAATGGACATGTGCACAAACGCTTTCCAGATATTATATTTAATTGCTAATAGCTGTTAACCATCGTAAAAGGGAACTCTACAACTTCTTTGATTTCAGGCAGATTTATGGCACAACTGAGATCAATTAATTAGCACGACCAGACCACATATCTCCTGACCTTCACTCTTTCAGAAACTATTTGACTGGTCTATCACATAGTTTCAGTCATGAATTTTAAATTTCATTTTAACTTTTGAAGTAAGAAAGCTATTTGGAGAGCACCAAGCCTCACTTCTTTACAGGTGCCATTTGAAATAATTTCTTTATGTTTTCATAATTATTTCATTGTTTAATATGTAGACAGAAAAAAACTCCACGTTACTGTGTGTCCAACTCATCCATTGGACAACTATGTACAGGACTTTTCTGTTTTGACAATCTAAAGATGAAAACATATTCCAAGGCAGAATGATTTGCAGCTTTTCAAATTATAAATGAGTTTGGGCTTTGAATCCCCTAACATCACAGGGAGGAATGTAACCACTATTAGCCCCAGTAGAACGACATTAATTTTGATTTGAAGCTCATTTTAACTCTCAGAAGGGTGTATTTTTGCACCAAAGTGTTACTTTCTCTGCTAAAATGTCAAATAAAGAAGGTGCAGATGTCAGGTGGATAACCAGTACTGGGGTCTCGAACCCTTATTTAGAAGACAACGCTTAGCAAATCTGCACTGAATACCAACTGACAGCTTAAGCTAAGATTAACACACTGATATCAGTGCTGAGAGTCATGCAGGCCCTTTCAGTAAAAAACATCTGAAATATTCTTCCTTAGCAATGTTTTTGAAGAGATCCCAGGTTGAGTCAGGCTGACCTACAACCCCTCCAGAAAGTCAATGGACTGGGAAACATATTATTTCCACCCACCCATATATCTCCTCAGGGATCTTCTCAAAAAAACAGGTCGCATTGCAAAGTCCTCCTTGTTTGCAGATCCCATTCCACCTGCACACATTTACAGAGACCAAGCCTTTTGTTTAGACACACACAGAGTTTCTCTAAAAATACGGCTATCGCAGAAAGCAAACAGTGAGGCAGAAAAGGAAAACAGAGACAGGGCTCTCTCTGCAGCAGACCTGCCCTGAATGAATTCCCTAAAATGCTTAACAGATAAAAGCTCTGATGGCAACATCATTACCCAAGACCTTCAGAGAGACCAACGTGTGATGACCAAATGATTATAAACACAAAGAGCTCAAAGTTAGATTGCCTTTGAAGTAATCAGATCGCATCACTCTGTACTGTAATACAAATACAATGCCTCGGAGAAATAAAAGAAGAAAAGGACTATTTCTCACTATTTTTTTGGTAGACGCTATAGTGTCCTAGTAACAGAACCACGTCCCTTAAACTAACTGGAAAGCTGATGGTGCTGAAGCCTCTCCAAGCCACTGCAACTCCACATGTTTTATAGCACAGCAGAAATAACCTCTGCATTTTAAATTCTGTAAGAAGGGGAAGGTGGTTTAGAAATACATCCATTTATGTACTCATTTCTATGCTGGGCAATTTAAAAAGCTCTACACAGAGAAAGGAGGATGGTGGGTACTAGAAGAAATATCTTCTTATTCATATGAACAACCAGCAACACAAAGCATAAAAATGTGCATTGGGCACCAACTCTGGTTTACTTGGATTCTTAGGTCTTAATATTATAGCCATAATGCTTCATGCTGACTTTAGATATATGTGGACGCGTCCCCTCCTGAATTTTAAAAGAAGCCTTCAAGATGTTTTGGTGTGCAATAACAGCACGGACATGTACCTTTCATAGCTTGGCCCTCCAGTCAGATCGAAAAAGTTTTATGAAGGAAGGAAGGATCATTAGCCCTACATAACAGTGAGAAACAGGGACAGAGAGGTGAAACAATTTGCTCACAATTACACTATATAGCAGATATAGGACCCCCAAACTCCTCAACCCTGCCCAATAAATTAGTTTCCAACGCATGTAAGAAATATTTTTCTTCAAACTTCACAAAAGCAAAAGAACAACCTTACTTGCAGATGGGAAAAACAGTTTTATTCAGGTTTTGTTGTTGTTGTTGTTGTTGTTTTTCAGGAGAATGTCACCTTTTGAGGTTTGTTTTCATTTAATTCATGGTTTATTCCGTTTGAGCAGAGCAACCAACAGACTCATCACTCATTCGAAGTTGCTTTCTTTTTCCCACACTAGCATTAGCTACACAGAAAATTCCTCTCTTCAGTAGGGAAGAGTGAATTACAGTAGAGTTGTTTGAGATAGGTTTAGGATATTATTTGCTATGTCTCTGTAAATAGTTGCAGTTCCATTGTGTAACCATTTTTACGGATAACTTTCAAACCAACACAATAATAAATAATAATGGATTTTCTAGGAATCTACCAAGTGTAGACAACGAAATACAGCCCTGAGCAAAGCAGACTTCATGCAATGGGGCTGACAAGAAGAAGAGGAGAAAGAGGTGAAATCTTGACACCAAGGTGATGAGAAGGAACAGAGAGGATGGATGAATGGAGACCCTGAAATTATCTTGCAAATGAAGGCCCAAGAGGCAGGTGCAGAGGCTACAGGGAAAAAGAAAGTGATAAGTCTCGGTCACTCATGGAGCACTGGAAGAATGAAAAATAAGCAAGAAAAAAAGGGGACCTTGCTGTTTTCTGCATCTGCACTGGGTAGATCTCGCGATTGGCGGAACAGGAGGTAGGAGAGAGGCTGTAGCGGTGAGTCATTCACACATAGGCAATTTGCACTACGTGCAAGAACAGGGGACAGACCGGGCCTGTCGTTCACTGAACAGCTACAGCAAACTGGCGGAACGCTAACGGCACCCGCCAAAACTGTAATACGCAATTTCACATCTACTTCATTGCTAGTGATCCCGAGCCCCAGAGGCAGAACATGGGAATGGACCTCCTCTCCTCCTTTGGCACAGCCGAAAAGAACTGATCCTGTCTATCCGTAAGGCAGCTCTGAGGCGCTTGGCAACGACTTTTTTTTATTATAACTCCTCTGGTCAGGGCTTTGGCCATCTAATCTACCACCCAACGTGCTTCTGACTGCAGGTAAGTTGGATGAATTCCTGGATCTAAAGAGACTTTGTTTCCAAGGCTGTCTTCAGTCCAAAACACGTCTTTCTTCAGTTAACCAAGTTTACCATGTGACACCGACTTTCCCTTCGCTACCATTTCTCATTTAACCCAACAGCTCCTTTTCCTACATTCCTTGAGTGCTGCCTAAACCACTGCTGTAGGCGCTAAACCTACTTCTCCTAAACTATGTTAAATCACATATAATGAATGAGTTACTGGAATCGAGCACTTCGCAGATGACCTATATTGAATATAATTTGCTATTGAAATACATGAATTTGTTATACATTTTATGCTTTATTTCTCAGAAGAGATGTTCAAGATCTCTTCAAAGTATTGCTTTAAGAGTAACACCAGCTATTCTCTGACTATGAGCCTGTGAATCTTTTCCTTTGCCCAGCTTGAGCTGAAACCCAGATGTTTACCATCCAACATCTGCCTGGTCATTCTCTTTTCTCTTTCCTTCCTCCATCCTTCAAGGACATCACTATCTCTACCGACTGTACCAAACTCCTGTGGTCTCTTCTGTCTTTGGAAGATTTCCAGTTCTTTCAGAAAGCAGATTGCAGTGTACCACTAATTGCAGTTAAAAAGAATAGATGGCTCAAGTAGCTGTTATTTATTCATTTGACATTCTTAAACATACACTTACAATACCTACAGAGTTTCAACAAAGCTTCAGTGAAGGCTAAACCTGCACTTAGTTTTTTATCCCTGTAATTTGCAGGTCAGCTTTGTGGTTTCTTTTATTGCCAATAATTAAGCAATTCAAGGTAGATTATTTCACTCACAAAAACTTACATTGCTTTAAGCAAATACACTCTGGGAAAGCTGTGCTGCAATTGTTGTCTCCTCATGTAAACTCCAAGCTCACCCCCAGAAATCAGAAACCAGAAACCTTGCTCCTCACTGCTGTGTGCTGCTTCACTGATGTAAAGGAAAACAAGAAACACGGTTTCTCACAGAGCTGCAGGACCACTGAAGCTGGCTGAGGATCATCCAGTCCAACCTCTGCCCAAAGCAGGGTCGGGTAGAACAGGTTTCCCAGGGCCATGTATAGCCAGGTTTGAATAGTCGTAAGGATGGAGAGTCCACAACTCTTCTGGGCAGCCAGTGCCAGTGTTCAGACTCCCTCATCATAAAAAAGTTTCCTTAAGTCGAAATGGAATTTCCCGAATTTCAGTTTGTGTGCCTTTTCCAAACTGTAGTCGGTAGCCTGAACACGAAAGAAATATAACAAGGGCAAGTGTAGAGTCTGACATCTGGGCAGGAACAACCCCAGGTTCCAGTATAAGTTGGGAACGAGCTGTTGGAGAGCAGTGAAGGGGAAAGGGACCTGGGGGTCCTGGGGACAGCAGGGTGCCCATGAGCCAGCACTGGGCCCTTGTGGCCAGGAAGGCCAATGGGACCTGCGGTGGATGAGAAGGGGGTGGTCAGTAGGTCAGAGAGGTTCTCCTGCCCCTCTACTCTGCCCTGGTGAGA
>VWYH01002497.1:708048-746932 GCA_013399365.1 Pampusana beccarii | reverse complement strand
GAGGTTCCACTTAAATTTGAGAAGAAACTTCTTCATGGTGAGGGTGCCAGAGCCTGGCCCAGGCTGCCCAGGGAGGTTGTGGAGTCTCCTTCTGTGCAGCCATTCAAACCCGCCTGGACACCTTCTGTGTAACCTCATCTGGGTGTTCCTGCTCCGGGGGGATTGCACTGGATGAGCTTTCGAGGTCCCTTCCAATCCCTGACATTCTGGGATTCTGTGATCCTTGAATAGCTCCCAAAAGTTCTTCAACAGCCCCAGAAGTTCCCAGGAAAGCACAGAAACTGCTCATGAGTTGGCTGCATCTGAGCTTGTGCTCAAAGCACCCTTTCTTTTTTTTTCTTTTTTTTTCTTTTTTCTTCTTTTTTTTTTTTTTTTTTTTTTTTTTGTNTTTTTTTTTTTTTTGTCTTCTGTGGAAGTACAGAGAAGAGTACAATGCTGTGGATACAATACAAAAGCTACCAGTGGAACTTCTTAGGTTGCAACGAGATAGAGTTGGGCTAAATCCTAGCCCATCACTTTCCCAAACAATGTAAATTGACATTCAATGGGAAATACTGCAAACCTCTAAATTTCTTTTACACCATGCAGGTTTCTTGATGTCTTGAGTTTACTGTGTAACCAGCAGGTGTTATAATTCTCAATGGAAAAAAAAATAATAAAAAAACCTTAATGTTTTGAAAGGCAATGGGGGAAACAGCAAAACAATAATAATTTTGAAATTATTTAAAAGCCAGTTCTGAAATGCAAACTTGCAGACATTAATGGAGCACTATGGTAAGGCACTACATAAACTCTGCAAATGAGGTACTGATTTGAAACTGCCCTAGAGTATCTGAACTTGTCATAAAATACATAATGCTGGCAGATAGACGACTGATTTCTGTTCTTTAATGCTGACATAAGGCAAGATACTTTATCATTTGTTTGGAAAGAAAGCACTTGTTCTTGTAGCAATAGCTGTTATTCTTCAAGGACTGTAGAAAAAAGTAGAGATCAATGCATTGCAGCGCCACATTTATAAATTTTTGCAGGAAGTGCAGAAACAGTGAATTCTCATTCCTCCATCTTCCCATTTATAAAAGAAAAAGTAATTCCGAGAGAACTGGTTGCCTACGACTTCTTTTTCTCGTGGGTTGATCGACTCAACATCAGCTTGTTTTGTGAAGAGGAGGCTAAGGGGCAATCTAATCTCAGCCTACCACTACCCTAAGGGGAATTGTAAAGATGACGAAGACAAATGCTTCTCAATCATGGGCAAATGGCCCCAAGAGGGAGGTTCAGATTGGACACCAGGAAAAGATTCTTCACTTGCAGAATAGTGTAGCGCTGGACAAGGCCATCTGGGGCAGCTGTCAAATCTCCAGCCTTAGAGGTACTTGAGACTCAGCCCTGGCAAAGCTGACCTGATGTAGTCTGGTGCTTTGAGCAGAAGGCTGGACTGCAGACCTCCAGCAGCCCCTTCCAAGGGACATTTCTGCCTTCCGTGATACGAACTTGGTGGTACCTGCAAAGGCTTTTGCCCAGACCGCAGTCTGCTCATTAGTGCCTTTCCCTCATTCAAAGTCCCTGTCCTCTCCTCCACATCTCACAGATTTGCAGGAATTTCATTGTCACTGAGCTCTTTACCTCTTTATCAAATTGCATTAAAAATTGGTGAACAAATTCAGAAGATGTTGAGGGAGAAATGAGAGACAGAAGGATGGAAACACAAGCACACTCACCCTTTCTTTCCAGAGAGGAATGATCGCACACTTTTATATTTCCGTTCGCTCACACAGGGCAGTTCGCCACAGGCCAGAGCATGTGGGAATTCTTATCCTGTTCATTATGTCCTTAACACAGAGATATGAAGGCACAAAACCACCATTTATCTTCCCAACACACGGATGCTCCTGCTCTCCAGCACAATCCTTGTCCTGAGGCAACTCTGTGCCAGCTCCCCCAGACAGAATCACAGAGGAGGCCGCCAACCGCTCTGACCTGGTGGTGTAATTCCCGCGTTCTGGCTCCCGTGTAACATTTATATCCACGACCTGATTTGCAAATCCAGCTGAGGATATAGGCCAAGACAGAGCAGACGGAACAATATGTTACGACCTCTGAGTGGTATTTCTCCTAATGTATTGACTGAGTCAAGAAAGCACGTTACAACGTCAGGCTCCCCAAGATGCTAAAGCAGAAATCAAAGTTAGCATAATAAAAACACCGAGTGAAAGATGTTCCTGTGCATCACAAATACCAGCACTGTCAGCGAGTGAGTTCAGTGGGAAACATCTAGATGTCCATGTTGGGAAGTTGTTGAGGAAAGAATGTGGAAGTCTTACTTAATACTGGACATATTTAATTGGTCTTTTCCACACTTGACGATGAACACAATGTGCACCCACACACTGCAAGAACTGATGCCTGAAATACCAGCCATTACATCAACCGTTTTGAGAAATGACAATTTTTTCTCACTGAGAAGAGGTTATCTGTCCATTTTGCACTCCCCGACAGGGATGCTGGTGCAGTCAGTGAGGAAAAGACATATAGGACCCCAGTGAGTCCTTTGAGCTCCGACTCCATCTACATAAATGTGGTTTATTTACCACCACCTTTCACCAAAAACTCCCCAAACCTTCCGTGGGAAATCAATACCAAAAGTCCTCAGGGTTTCTTGACAGCAATCTCCGTCTTGATAATAACCCCAAAATAGAAATAGCTTTTTGATCTTTATTTTGCTATTTGACAGAGTTAGCTTTATTTTTTATTAGTTAGCTTTATTTTATTTATTTATTTATTTATTTATTTATTCTGCCTGGAAAGTGAAGGCAGCAGCACTGTGAATGCCATTCATAGAACTTATTTTTTTTGAACGAAGTTTAGCACTATTTCTTAACGATGGTCAAGGCTTGGATACACATCATCTGCCCACGGGCTCGTTCCAGAGGCGGATCTCTACTGTCACAAATCCCTCACCCGCAGCTGAGCCTGTCTGGAGCTTGCTGATCCACCTACTCCTTCCACGCACAGTGGGGACAATCAGAAGGAGCCTTGTTACGTTACATCATTAAAAACCAGGCAGATCTTTTGGGCTTATCTGAATGCGAGATTGAGAGACCGACCGACCTCAGGGGGCCCCATTCAAAAGATCTGATGAGGTTTCTCCTGGATGTGGAACAAGCCCAAGGAGAAGCTCAGATGTAGCCACCCAACATCAGGACAAGTGTATTCCACCCTAAATATTGCTTAATTCTTGGGCAATCAGGTCTTCCCTGACAGATAACAACAGTATTTGCTCATATTCTTTAAGACTCAGAGTATTAGTCAGCCAAAACCCACTGAGCCATTAGAAAAGCCACCCACTGACTTCCAATTTATTTTCTTTTTAAATCAAGAGGCTAAAATCATCTTTGTCAGAGACATGTAAGAGAATTGTGTAATACAGGCTTTCTTCTACAATTTTCTTAGCTTTTCCTACACTTTTGAGCTGAAGTAT
Source organism: Pampusana beccarii (assembly GCA_013399365.1). Taxonomy (NCBI): domain Eukaryota; kingdom Metazoa; phylum Chordata; class Aves; order Columbiformes; family Columbidae; genus Pampusana; species Pampusana beccarii. Next base: position 743,451 of record VWYH01002497.1, on the reverse strand, counting down.
GCCCATTTTCCCCTTTTTCTCTTTTCTCTGTCTTTTATTTGCACAAGTTTTTGTATTCACCCATGAAATTCATTAGGCATTATCGTATAGAACTCTAAGCAAAACATACTAGATAAAGCAGGGGGGAAAAAAAAGAACAAGGAAGAGTGAGCATAATGGACCCACATGGGACAACTAAAATCCACCTGTAATTATTATTAGTGCTAAAATTTTATAGCGTGACAACGAGTTAAAACCAAAATACAGCTACAAAAAGCAGAGCAACGCAAAAGCACCTAGACAACAAGCAACCATATTAAAAAGACGAGAAGCAACAGTGAATACATGACTCCTGATAAATATGTTTGCCAAAATCACCACATCAGCTAAACAGAATCCTATTTGAAATTACGTGGCCTTTTTTTGCTACAGGCTGTTGTGCTGCCCTGTTCATTGAACTTCTGTTCTAAGGTTCCTCACTGAAAACCTAGAATTTTCCCATTACGCATGACTTTAAATCCTTGCCCAAAATATGTAGGGGCACTGGAGAAACCACCTTTACTATCTATTTTCTCTTTATATGCTTTTCCCTAAATTTTACCTTAAGGTAAACGAGATTTTCACATTCCTCCATAGTTATTAAATTAGGAAATCAGAGCCAAGCAACATGCACACTTCCACCCTTTTGGGTCCCCGGCTGTTTCAACGGCTGCCTTTAGGCAAACAGTGCAAGAACTCACTTCCATTCCTAAATTCATGGCTGTATTCAGAATAATCTGATCCCAGTAGCTAATTTAGGTATCATGACTGCTTTTCTCCACTGACAGTGCAGACAGCCGGGTCTGGCAGCGCTGGTTTGTAGGTGGCCTGAATCACTGATCACTTTTCTCAAATTCAGATGCTAAAGATAGGCTTCTGTAGAAAAACAGTCTGAATATGGCCCCGCATCTCTGCCAGTTTTTCTCCTATGATTTGTGTTTGCCCAGCAATGAACCTCTCAAAATCTCATCAAAGATGCTACAAGAAATGCTCAGCACTGAAGAGTCTCTTTCCTGGAACCCGTGCCATGACCATGTCTCCGCTTCGCAATTTCTACCCCTCTTTATTAGTGCTTACCTTAATTTGCATTATGCAATTCCTACGTGGAAATGATTTGTAGATCCTGCTTGTGTTCCGTTTAATACAATTTATAGACTACTGCTTAGAATAGGGCTGGTGTTGCACTATTACTGACCATGTAATCCAAGTGCCCTCCAACACGACAAACGTGCTCTGTCATTCAAGCTGTGCTGTTTACTTGCCTAAGACCTTTCTCTCTTTTAGAATCTCTTCAAACTTCGCTGGTTTAGTTGAGTTCACTATTAATTCGTTTGTCTGCTTTCTATTCGCCAGGCTTCGCTGCAGTCACAGCAAATGTAGTCAGCTGACTGACATGAAATTTGGTCTGAAATGCAAACTGCTGTGAGAATTTTAGCGCTCGATACTGCCAGCCTCACCTTTGAATGAGCAGCAACAATGCTGAGAAGAATCTGCAGGACCGAACCTTGCAAATGTTTGTGGGGTTTTTTTTAGGTTATTTAGAGAGAACAAAACAAGCAGACGATCAGATTTAGACATCTGTTTTAAAGGCAACTCTGTAAATTGTCTGGAGACCGAAATAGATTATTAGCAGGAAATGAAGTTTTCTTAATGTTGAATCTGATCCTGCCTTACTGAAAATCAATGGAATTTCGGCCCTGACTTCCGTGGGAGAGGGATTGCCAAAGACATGTCAGCATGTAAAAAAGCAGCTGTCAAGAAGAAAGCTCGATTTGGAGAAACCTTAGATTTTAATATAAAAGCATTTATGTCGGAAAAAAGTAGGAGAAACACGGGAAGATGCAAATGTTAGATTTGAGTGGCATCGCTGAATGCACCAGTGGAAACATTCAGCTTTCTGCATTAAGTACAAAAACTAAGAGAAAGCAAAGAAAATCCAAAAGAATTAGATCCACAAGAGTGTGGTTCCATGGAGAAATGCTCACATGGAAAGAGTTGGTGCTTCTGTTAGCGACGTTATTTTCGTTTTGGTGTTTTCAAACAAAAATATCAGAATATTTTACCAACGTCAATTAAGACTCAGAATGCTTCTGGGACACACATCCTTATTACACCCGTTTTTACAGACTACAATGACACAGAGATTGACTCATTAAAGGCCAGAAAATGAGTCAGCAAAGAAAAAGAACCCAAAAGCCCAATCATCCATCGTCTGTGATAACCACTGAATAACCTCTTTTTCCCCCATCATTAGTCAGCCTTTGGAATAAAGTCACTTATCTGAAAGATAAAACTATTTAATACTTGATGTTTGCCTTTTTTGTATGTTTGTTTTTCACTACGATTGCCTCCTAACATTTCCCAGCCTCGCACACAGACTGATGCACTTAATTTTGACAGACACAAAATCCCTCTTAAATCTGCCGCAGTGTTTATACTGGGATGTATAAAATTGACTTTGTGAAACAGAGTCTTGAAATAGAAAATGAGATTAAAAATATTTTGCACATGAAGATTTCTCTAGGCTATGAGAGAAAGAGAAGAATGCTACGAACCTTATTCTCTTTCTCCTGATCGCCTAAAGGGGCCCCTGCAGCAGAACTATTATCTTTAATCTTATGTTCTCTTTTCAGCATGTATTTTATTTTCTTCTCTCTGCTAACAATACCCTGGCCTCTTAATAGCTCCTGAGTTCACCTCCTGAAAAGATATTCCAGGATAAGACTGCTCTGTATTAGATTTGCAAAGGTTTAGAAGCAGCTTGGGTTCTCTCCGTGCTAATAAACACTTAGTGGTAAATGCCTTCTCAAAGAGAGGATTGCGGCAGTGATTTGGTCAGTGTATGAGCCAGTTTGCTTAACAAGCATGAACCTCCCTGGCCTGCCAGTATTACCACAAAGTAGAATCATTTTCCTAAATGGTTTCATTAAAGGGACATTGTGAGCCTGAATAGGAGATACTGAATGAAAATGGACAGAGTGAATTTTCAGTCATGCCAAACCAGTCTGTGGCATCAGTCACAAAGGTTTCACTGCAAAAATAAAAAAAAAAATAATAAAAAAAAATTAAAAAAAAGCCTTTATTGCTGTATTTGGAGACGAACACATTTTCAATGATTCTGAAAGATTCTCTGCCACAGCCACTGTGGCTATACAGTGCTCATCAGCCATGATGGAGCCAATCTAACAGAAGAACCCTGGACGAGTTATTGTCTGACAATTCCAAGACTTCCATTCGCTGTGGAAAACCATAATCATCCGTTGCTTCAAACAATTCCAGATGAATTGCAGCCCCAACTTACGCATCCCATACAAAGCCATGATAGGAATATAAAGAAAGAAGAAGAACATCAGCCTCTCCTTGAGGGGGCATCACAAAGGCCAGCTTGGAAGGCAACAATAAATTCTGCATTTTAAGAAAAACTATGAAGAAAAGGGCCTGGAAGGCATTGTGTGAGACGGCGATGGCTGTTTTTAATGTACAATAATGCTGGAGCAGACTGAGCCTCCCATCCTTTGGGATTTTTCAGCCTTCTCTGGAAGATGGGACATAGCACACCGACAGGTTTTCCTGAGGGAACTCCACCTACACAATAATTTAACATGGGCCATGGGCACTAGCATTTTTCTTTCTTCTTTTTCTGCCTGAAGCCCACATTTGAATTCCCGGAAAAGTGAAACATATATCCCTAATGCCTTCAGGCTGGCAATAGTGTAGTTGAGTGACACTTAACGGCCTGTGACAAGAAGAGCTGATGATCTGTCCTTAATTTCAAATGAATCTATATGTGCATTTGCACACAGGAGAGTTTTTTTTTGTCAGGTACGATACACTTCTTCCTCAGACCTGCCCCATAAAATGCGTACTATTACAATGTCTTCTACATATAAGGCACAATACAGTACTAACACAATCATTCCCATCAACGGGATTCATCTCCTCAAACTGCAGCCGCATAACAGCAAGATCCTCTCTATGGAGATAAATAACCCTCCAGAGGTGCCACAGTTCCACTTATCCTGGGCAGTTCACATAGGACGGGAGGAATTACCCTGAGACTCCTCATCTCACTCCACTGATGGTCGATAGAGCCTGGACTTTCAGGCAATTCAAATTAAAGGAGATACAATTATAGTAGTATTGTAGTAGTACTACAATTATTGTAGTATACAATTATGCACAAACTCCTATGGTCACGACTTTACAGTAATGCAGTAGGACGCCTTTTTATTGTCATCAATATCTTGAAGGCACATTTCTAATGCCAAATCCATTTTCAGATAGCATGGGCATAAAAACAGTTGAGAAACGTGTAGGTGTTGCAAGCGTAGGTGGGGTTTCTATAATTCATCTCGTTTCACAACCACTGTAAAGACAAATATCAATGCATGGTGATACTACTGGAAGTTGTTTACCTTGCTGCTGATTTACGGTTTATTGGTCATTAAGAGGAACCAACGACACGAAGCTAGACTTCCGTATAAGTAGTAATGCAAAAATATAACGAGGACAAGCAGATACAAAATTTCAAAGTCAAAAGGCCTAGGAAAAACGAATAGTTTGGCAAATGTGCGACGTTATGCACAAACTCCTTTTAGAAAAAAAAAATAAAGAATCAAAGAAAGGAAAAAAAAGAAAAGGCCACCTTGTTTCCCTGAACTCTCAGCCACCTTTCCTTCCAGCTGTCTCTACATTACAGATCCAACATGCATCTCTGTCAAGCCACTCTACGTGGTCGCACCATAAGCTACTGTCCTTCAAGCTAGGGCTTGAAACAAAACTGAGAGACCAATAAATCATGCGACAAAGGGGAATCTCAAAGACCACATAGTGGGCTCTTTTTTCCTTACTCGTTTGATTTCCTAGTGCCTTTTTGTGTTGTTTTGTTTTGGCCGTATGTGATGCTTCTTGCAAAGACATTTGGCAGATCAAAAAAGCTCACAGACAAAGACAATTAATCCTCGTCGTCCCTAATGTGACTTGTACTAATCAATTAAATTTAAAATAATTTTCTTCATGAAATGGGCTTGGATCAAACCCTAAGACTAGAAAGTGACTGAACTTTCAAGAAACTCACCCACAGTGAATCTTCCTGATGTTAAAAGTTTCAGAATATATCCTCAAATATCTATTGATGCAATCTATTCATTCCACACTTTGACCGAATCTTCCAATTACTGTGGTACGGATGGCTTTTCTGTAGGCTTGACTCTGATGTTACTTGCACTTACAATACATTTGTGCAACTTTTTTACATCTGTGCAGCTAACGAATTAACAGAGCTGAATCAGGACAGTCTTTCAGTGCATCTGCCTATCAAGAGACCGAATTTGATAATCGACTGTTCTCTCAGCAATGGGATGAGTGTTTCAAGGTGGATGTATTATGGGGGAAAAAAACCAAATCCAACCAACCAACCAAAACAAGCAAACAAAAACACAGAACCAAAAACGAGCTGACAAGTCACTACAGCATAGTCTAGGGCACAAGGACTGATCCTCAGAGAGGATTTAACTAAGCTAGGCAGGAAGCTTTAGCTATGTGCAGGGCTTATTCATAAGGTATGGGAAAATAATACCTTGTGAAAATAAAAACAAACTGGTATAACCTACCCAACATTTCACACCTGTTCTAAACAGATAATGATCCATGCTAAAAATACACCGGAAAGAGGCACTCTAGTTACCCAAAGTCTTTTTGCTGTGATGACAATCACATCTATAGAGGATTTAAATCTCCAGGGTTTTCATCACAACGATCTTAGCCAAGATCAAATTTCTTACTGCCATGGCAATGGCAAACCATTGCCCCCCATGGTAAGATCCAAATTTATCTCTGGGCAAATATTCAAAGGTTTCTGCTGTGACTTCTCTACGTCCAAGTGAGTTATTGAGAGGCTGGTCAGTGCAGACAGTACCTTGCTCCCCACTTCCAGTCCCGTGCTCCCACATTTTAGATGCAATTACTGCAGTCTGCAGGCTGGAAGGGAGAGTTGGAGAGAAAAACATAAACCCCAAAGTGAGTGATATTTACAGGAAAACAGTCATTTGAAAAACGTGTGGTTCTGAGGCAATTTCACACACTGTTTTCCAGGATCCAGAGGCCTCTGTACCACGTTTTGTGCAACTGCAGCTGAATGCCTTTTGTTCAGTGTGAACTGCCCAATTTAGTTCAAATGAGTTAGTTTGCCTCCTATATCCATACCTGCCAATGTTTTAGCATAAAAATAAATGAATATACTAATGCTTTTTATTTTTTTCTTTTTTTAGATGGCATCTGGTTGGATATTGTGAACATATTAGGGCAGTTGTTCACATCCATTTTGCATTTAGTCTGAATTAGCCTTTTAGATTAAAAAATACCCTAGATTTCCCCTGTCTATAATTTTCTCCTTTGATAACTGTTTCTGAGCTGATGGAAATTTCAATCAGAACGCTGTTAACTTCCAACAAATTAACTATTAGGAGAGTATATTAAGCAGACCACAAATATTAAATACATTTTAGAAGAGTTGTAAAAGGCAAGAAACAAACTGCAATAAAAGATAGTTGGAAGAAAAAATAAGATTGATATGTAAAACTAAAATCTGATTTAAGTCCAGCACTCATTGGAAAAGAGTGCAGGATCTAGACCTCGCAGTGTAACAAAAAAAAAAAAAGGTAATGCTTAACATTAAAATAATAGTTTCCATTTCAACCTGTGTGGGCACAAGTAAATTTTAAAAATGTTATGCCTTCACAGTGGTAAATTAGTGCACTTTGCCCACACAAATCTTTTTTAGAAGAAGACAACGTGATACAGAGCACAATTCCCCTTTTGCGAAGCCGAGTCACTGAGCCAGGTGTAAAGCTTGAAGCCTCTGGATTCTCAGTCCTGTGTTTAGACCCCAGAATTAAAATACATTTATCTCTTTTTAAAATTTTCTTAAACCCAACTTTAAAAACACCCACTACCTCAGGGTGCCCTGTTTCATATTGTCACAGTTATAAGTTTCTTTTAGGTTATCTGCTTTTGAATCCTTGCACGAGCTCAAAGTCTGGCTGAGGCAGGGCTACAAAATAGGCCTGAACCAGAAAATAATTATTAATAATCACAGAGTTTCCTACTTCTAGCTGGGATGGAAGAACAGTATTGACAGCCTTTTCCCTATCTGCCTTTCCATTTGTGGCCTCAATTGGTATTCAACACACGTGATTTAAAGATAACTGAAAATCTGTATTCAAAGACAGATCACTGAAAATCTGATATCTTTGCCAAAACTGTTTCAGAATATTTCAAAGAGGCGAAACCCATGAGGGTGAGTCCTGAGGTCTTGCCAATATCTTCACTGACAATTTAAGTTCTACAGGGGAAAAAAATAAACCAAACCAAACACACAAACCCAAATGAAACAAACAAATCAAACCAAAACAAAACAAAGAAAGAAAGGAAAACTGATTCAAACTGGAAGGTGATGCTGCTGATTTGAAGTACACAAAATTCAATGGGATTTTGATCAGTAAAATCAGTAAAATGCAATTCACTGAAGACAAGGACAGAATATTAATTCTCAGCAGGAGACTGCAAATGTAAATATCTAGTAGCTAAAAACAAACCCACCCAAAAATTTGGCTGAGGGGCCAGCAGCCCATGGAAGGCTCTCTGCTAGCAGATCACCTAATAAAATGGCTCGTGTAGTGAATCATAGAATNTTGAGGCCATTTGCTCTTGTCCTATCACTTGTTACTTGGGAGAAGAGACCAACTCCCTCCATGCTCCAAGCTCCTTTCAGGCAGTTCAGAGATCAGAAGGTCTCCCCTCAGCTCCTGTTCTCCAGCTGAACCCCCCAGCTCCCTCAGCCGCTCCCATCACACTTGTGCTCCAGACCCTTCCCCAGCTCCGTTCCCTTCTCTCAACTCGCTCCAGCACCTCAAGGCCTTTCTTGGCGTGAGGGGCCCAAAACTGACCCCAGGATTCGAGGTTTGGCCTCCCCAGTGGTGAAACGTCCACATTTCCCTCTGAGCTCTACTGGCATCGCTGGCACTTCAGCACGAACATCAGGTTTGGGTTTGGCTCACACTTGGAGTCTCAGCACAGGTCAGTGGGAAAAACGGGTCAGAAGATGGTAACAAGAAAGGTAGGAGCCTTTCACCTGACCAAGGAAAAACCTGGAGGGAATGTGTTCACTTAGGCTAGAAAATAGAAAAAGGCTGAGTGGGAAGTGTGGTAACCAGCTCCTACACAGAAAGGTTTCTAAGCAGGATGGGACTGGAGACTGGGCTCAAACGTTCAACGTGAATCTTGTGTTTATTAAATCCTGACTGTCTGTTTCAGGTAGATTGTATTTAAATTTAAGTTCCCGGAGAGATATAAATTCCCATTTCTCATATAAAATTTTAATGTACTTCCATTATTAAACCAAATTCTATTCCAAGGAGCTTTGCCTCTAAAATTAATCAAAAGTATTTTTTTTTTTTCTGTCGTACTCCAGATGAAGCAAATACAGAATTCCAGGAGCCTAACACAGAAACCAGACTTCTAAAAATAGACTGTGTGGAGCTTGATTTGCTGTAAGTCGAGTGGGTAGGTCACATATCACATCTCTCTCGGCTGATCAGCATCGGTCAGGTGCTGCTTGAAAGGCAGCACAAGAGGGAAAGCAAATAGATTGATTCAGCACAGAGCTCAGAAACACTCACTGATATGACAAGAGATAGCAGAAACCCCACGAAATACTGTGATATCTCTATATATTCGAAAATAGAGCTCGAGGTTGCTTTTTTTTCCCATGCCTGTTTATCACTCTGCATCCAAATGCTAAAAATAAAGCTTGTTAGCTATGAATAGGTGGGAGTTGAATTTCCATCCAAAACAAAAATATACCCTAAACCATCTCTCTTGGTCTTCACAATTTGGGCCAATTAATTCCTGTCAACAGCACAGATATTTCACACGAGCAAAAAAAAATAACAGGAGCTACAGCTGGGAACATAAAACCTAATGGCCTGTGCCCAAGGTCTTCCCTCTGTGCAGGAGGCAGAGCTCAGCAGAAGACCATGGAAGGTTTTGGAGACTCAGCGTTGAGGTAGAAACGTTCAGCACAGCAGCACATAGATGCTTTGGCACAAGTCGAAGGGATAATGATCCAGGAGAGGTACCGGTGGGGCACAAAAGGTGTTTGCAGATAACAAAGCGGTCGTTTGCCTGCTCCTCTTGGCTGTTCGGGGGGTTAGGCAGAGCTACTGCTCACATTTGAGTGTCTTATGCTATGGATTTTGCTGAAAACGGGTTTAAAAATGCCATCCCAATCCTCTTTCGCAGTGCTTGTTTGGGTAAGTGACAAACAGTGCAGAAATGCCTAAATAAATGGCAAGATACCTTTAGTGAGACCATCTGCCTCCATGAGAGAAGAAGGAATTCGGTCCAAAAAATCAATCTTCTCATTAATTATTCGTATTAACAGAAATGCTGACACATCGAACCATTTAGTTGGCTTCTTATATGTTACCCTAAGGTGACAGGCTTGAGCACAGTGCCCAGCAGAACACTTCAAAGTCTTCAAATAGGGGATCAGAAGCTGCTTTTGGGGACCAGTCCCCAAGGCTACGGGGATGCGGCAGCTCCAGGCACCTGGCACTCAAACACTGGGCCTCGCTTGCTGCTTCCTCATCCTTTTCCTTCAGCCATTCACTCAAAAATGGCAGAGTCATCCTTCAACATGCTACTTCAGAAATGGAGAGGGGAAAACAGAACATCCACAACACTCACACTGAAGGTTTGTTCCGGCAAATGTTCTTTTGTAAGGCCAGAGGGAGAGTAAAAACGTCCGCGGATGTTACTTTTACCTTACACCAGGAATATGTAACAGCCTCTGTCTGACTCCATTATGGCTAGACGAGACTGGTGTTCCTCAACATATGAGACAGTATAGGAGTTCGATCACGTGCCTGGTTCAGTTCCAGCTTCAATCCAAAATTGCTCTTGACACAAGACCAGAGAAAACTTGGCAGCGTCATTTCCCAAGCTTGGGTTCAGTCCCGAGCAGAATTCCAAATGAAACACAAGGTCCTAAATCTGCATGGAGCAAACCAAAGAAAATGCTGGCACTGACGCTGGTGAAACACGCGGCCAAGTTTTACTGATATTCACATGGCGCTTCTCTTTCAGCTGCCTACAAAGAATTAATACTGCCTTCTGTGGGCTGTTTGCCCTGTAATTGGTACCTAAAACCAACGAGAGGAACGTCAAGGAAAGGAAAACTGATGTCAGTTCTCGTGGCAGATGTGTCCATGGGCTGTCACCTCCCGGGCCACCCAACACAGAAGAGGTCAGAGCAAACCCATGCTGGGCAGCGCCGAAAATCCTGAGAAGCAAATAGAAAATAATAAGAAGCAAAAGCAACAGTTCAAGAGTGACTAAATAGTCGATCACATCAAAGGAAACAGCTGGATTTTAGCTTGTGAGGATGGGAGTGATCACTTCTCGTATTGCATCTACTTGTAACATGGGACTAGAGGCTAACGAATCCTGAACATTTCCTGCATGATTAGGCTAAAACCACTTAAACCACGACATCTCTCCTCACATCAATTAGGACATAAATGCACAGTGCAGCTATGCAGAGGTTGAAACAACGCTCCGAATGAGTAAGGATGCCAGAATTGCCTCTTGACGCTTTCTGTGATTCAGCCCTCGCTCCTCCCTGAGACATAAGGCTTGACTGGTACCCATTGAAGTCAAAACAGCATCTTGCATGCCTAAGTGCCGTGAAATCATTGCACGGGTGACGTTATACAGCCACTAAATAAGCCTATGACAAGCTTTTCCGTCAAATACACATGCATTTTCATTAGTCCAAACTAAATGGTGACCAGAGGACGGAGTCAGACCTCTGCGGACAAGCACTCAGGAGAACGATGCTGTCAGCGCACTGGCTTACAGATTGGGAGGAAATTTTTCATTCCCTGGAAGTGGGCAGAGAATCAATAACTCATTTTTCATGTTACGGTTATTATGCCCAGTGCTCCGTGGGTATTGTGTTATATACAGCCGCTATAGCAACGGCTTGGATTCCTCGCTCCTGTTTGCTCTGTCAGTGGCAATAATTGCAAAAATCCCCAGGGCTCGGGAGTGTTTAGCTCCAATTGGGAAATATAATAGTGGACCCACTAACAGTAAAATAATAGCCAAAGAGAGCACCACATAAATATGAAAACAACTGTAGCACAACACCTTTCCAGTTCCATTAGAGTGATTACCCCAGCGGCAACCCAGGTCCTCAAAAAAGCATGCGCTAAATGGTTATTTTTTTCATTAAAAGTGCCTTTCACCATCCACAAGAATTGCTCCTGAGCACTGCGGCAACATCACAACACTGCACACGCCGCTGAGACTCCGCTTGTAGACGTTCCCCGTGTCCCTTTGGCAGAAGGTTTGGAAAAGCTGATGAGGACTTGGATCACGGGCTCACCTTTAGGGCAGGGCAGGAAAACCTCACCTTTATTTCACAATTTCCAACTTCTATCAATCTGTGAGTGCAAACTGGACCAGTTATGAGTACAGAGCTGGGGCTGAAGGGAGGAAATGGGTGGGGTGAGCTTTATGGCACATTCTACCTTAAACACGTTTCTGTCCACCTGAAGCAAAGCAGAAGACTTGCGCTTCGCTCAGTGTGAATGCAAGAGTAAGATTTGGCTCTGAAAGGTGTGGTGATCACATGGAAATTGCAAAGTACAGCGAGGTACTGAGAAAAGAGCATCGTTTGGAGTCCACCTGACACATATAGCATCAGCACCAATATTAAAAATAATAGTATCAATAGTAATACTAATGGGGAACCGAATGCAGAGCTATAGTCAAACGCAATATCTGGAGGTGGGTGGCTGCAAGAACAAATATTATCGAGCGATGTACACCAACCTATGGATCACCCAGACCACAGCACAGAACAGAAAACTCATTTTTTGGGGTTTGCAAAAAGCCAGAGCCTCAGAAATGACAGCTAAGAGAAGCATACAGCAATAGCAGAGACTAAAGCAGGCAGGCAATTAAATGCCCCCTGAAATGGGTTTGTCTTTCAGATAAGCGAAACGGCACTGAGTGTAAAATGGGTTTTCAGTGGCAAAGTCTTCAAGCCAGGTTGAGAACGAAGAAGGTGGCTGAAGAAACACCACCTCCCGGCTTTCCTTGTGTTCAATAACCAACCGCAAACTCCTGTTCAGGGCTGATTTTTGGTATATGTTAGGGAATAAATAGAGGAGAATCCTTTTATAAGACCTGACCTGCAGAGTCAACGACAGGATATATTATACTAAGAGAGGATAACCCTTTAGCTTCCATTTCTACCCTCTACAAAAGTTCCTCTGACAGCCTGCAAAACAAATATAAGTTATTTATTACACCTTAAATCAGTAACTGTAAAATTCCAAAATTTCTTATCTCTGCGAAACATACATATTTATATATATTTTCATATACATCTGTAAGTGTAAAGAAAATAAGACCATTATTTTCACCCAGATAAACAGTAGCAGGCTTGGAGTGAGACCCAACAAACCTTTGCAGCCTAAATGAAATTGGCCTTGTTGTGTTTGCAGGAACACAGAAAACTGTTTCAATAAATTCCTTATAGAGGAGAGATGAAAAAAACCCTGATGATTGAATACCAGAAAAAGAATGAGAAAGCTGGTTGGACTCTCACGTTCATTTTCTCCTGACTATGCAAGAAGAAAAAAAATCAATAAAACTCAAAGATAAACATTGATAGGATAAAGCAGCATGCACAGACTCTAATTCAACTAACCTGCAGAACTCCCTGGCAAGAGTTTCAAACCAGGGCTGATTTTCATGTGTGTTAATACAGTTTTCACCATGTAACTCACTAGACTGGAAATGTCAGAGTAGTCTGCTGCACCGGAGAGAAACTGATGGTTGGCTTTGGTCAAAAACTGCATTAAAGTTCCACCACCATTAAATGGTAATTGCCTTATATGTGTTTTCCCTCTGCTATGAACATTTAGCTTTGGCCATGCTGGAGCAATACCAGATTGGTCCTTAAAAGATGTTCTAGTATTTGCAGCATACACAGTGACTTAAAAAGGGGTATGCATATAAATAAAGGATATTAGAGAAAAGGTTTGCAGGCTCAGGAACCGAGTGGCCACATTTACCACCAGCCTGTGGTGGCAACACGTATATTCAACCAAGTTATGCCGCTGCACTGTGTATGGCAGGCGGCGAAGGGGCATGAAATGCCAAATTTCATTACGATTCTCCAGCAGCTGCTGTAAAGGGAATTAGCATGAGAAGCAGAGCACAAAGCTATCAGAAGAGTGCTGCACAAGTGAACAGAAATTGAAGAAAAATGAGCGCCTTGTGAAATATTGCAATCACTTCTTTAAGCAATAAAGAGACGGTTTGTTAAATAATAGACTAGAACAACTCCAATAAAATAAAAACTGTCAAAGTACCCTTTTTAAAGTTGCTACACAATCTTCCAATTTTGCTTTCATTACTAAACAGTAACAGATGATCAGATTTTATCATCATCTTGTCTGGACAATATCTTACCAGCATTTGAATACATTACAAAATGAAAGAATACCGGAAGAAGATAATTTAATATAATTACCACTTTCTGAAAATAGCTTGCGCACAACATTCACTTAATATAGCTCAAATAAAGTGAGAAAGAAATCGAGGATGGAGGAACTGTTTCCCATTTAAGACCAGATACAAACAGCTCGTTCTAACCATCTCTTTGGCACCCACTTCCCTTCCCTGTGTGTTGAACCAAATAAGCAAAAATAATTGTGCCAGAAGAAACTGCATGTTATTGCCTGACCAGAAGCCGCACCCTTAATTATCCCAAGGATGATCTGGCTTCACTGGCTACAAACGTTGAGTTAGACGAATCCTCTCACATAAATACCTTTTCCTTCACAGAAAGAGAACGAAAGCACAGAAACAGAGAAACAAAATTCGCACTAAATCGTGTCCCATTGGCACATCGGCTGAAGGGCTTAAATCTGTAGCCCCCAGACAACAGGTTGGCCACCACATCTTCAAAACCACAACACGTGGTCAGGACATTCGTCCTTCTCGCTCTGCTCGAAGTGGCCCCGATGCCATGTACAACAGCAGCCATTCCCCTGCACGATGCCCTCCCGTGCATACACAGACAGTAGGTTTTCCTAGAAGAAAAAAAACGCCCATTTTCATGCAAAACCTGTGCTTGCTGTCCCAACTCCTGCACCATCACTCCTGCAATCAGCTCGGCTCTCGCCCCGTCTCTCTGACCCCCTCAAGGGCACAAGAAACCATCTCCGACCCTTTGAGATCTTCACCTTTGCTGACTTGTAGGAACATAATTAGATTTGAGATTTCTGTCCTGTTTCAAATGCTATTGAAATCAACCACTGTCTTGAAAAATTACCGGGGACAGGCATATAGACAGAGCAGTGCAGACACTAATTTCCTTAGGAAACAAAGCTAAAAAACAGCTTCCTGTCTATATTGCCAGACAAGTCCATTTTCCTTAACCCCGTGTGTCTCTACCTCTACTTACAGCTATCCTAACTTTTCTGAGATAAAGAAACAAGTCACAGCCTTAGTTACATCAATCATTAGCATAACAGCAGCTGATAACGTAAGTGCACAACACACATGTATCTGTTTGTCATTAGGACTCCAGATAGCCTTTGGCTTTTTTTTCAAATTCTCAATCAGCACAGAAAAAAGTCACGGTTTTGAGGAAAAAACCACTACCTTGGGGACTTCCTCAAAGCATTTTACCACTGAATACAGAAAAGGTTTGTGCCATTTTCTCAACTAGTCTTGACTCTGTTGGGCACAAACTAAAAGGCAGAATGGAAAAAAACGAAACACCAGCTGGGTCACCATATCTGCTCAGGGAACCGATATTAGAGGCTACTTTCATTTATTTGATATTGGAAAGGTGCTCCACTCTAGCAAAGGCAGAATGACATCCAGCAGCAGAGATTAAACCTAGAGAAATTAGAATGGGAAATAAAAAATGAATCACGGGGGTGGCTGAATTTTACAGGACTTGGAAAATCCAAAGCAAAATCTGGTCTCCTTCTGAAAATCCTGCAGTCCATTAATCGGAATTTACCGGGTACAGTGCAGAAATCAAGAAGTGAAGTAGTAGCACCTGTGATATTTAGGGACGGGATGACCACAGTAATTCTTCAGACCTTTCAATCATGAGATCCGTGAAAAGGGAGTGAAGAGAAGTGGGAAGCCTTAAAAGAAAAAGGTATTTAGGTGGAAGATTCTGGCACCAGGTTCTGCAGAGATTTCAAATGCAGTTTTGTATTTCTAGTATTTCCCTGATGTTTCTTGAAAACAAGAGATGAACGATTGCAGATGTCCCCATCACTCAGCACGCGGTGCCAGCAACACCATTGAGCACACAGTGCCAGAGCAGGACTCTGAAAACCTGCATTGGGGTTAGAACCATCCCACTGGCACACTGGGCAAACTGGGGGCTCAATCTCTGCCTCGGTTTCCCCACCTATCAAGTGGGAAGGATGACCCTGATGTCTTCTGTTCAGTACTTCAAGACCTACTGCTGAAAAATGTTCCGCTAAAGTCATGTTACTGTTAAGCCAGGAAACTTTTTCATCGGCTAATTTTGAATCTTCAATACAAAAGATAACATTCTGTCATTTTTCTAAAATAACAGGCTCACACTATAGCAGGTACCTGCTTTAGAAATGAAATACCTTACTCAAGTGAAGGCAAAACCCTTTGAAATGAGAACAAAAACCTCAGGGTTTTTTTTGACTGTAAAATTCTTCCAATGCTTTTCTTCTACTCCTCTGCTGAAATCCAGAATTTATATCATTCTAAATTATGTATCTCCAGTTTTATCAATGGGCGCTTTGGATTTTTGTTTGAAAGGCTGCTTACTTGCCACCCCCTGCTCTAAAGAGAATATAAAAGCCTTCTACTGCATTGATAATCTACATGTCAATTGTTAGGAATAAATTTCAGGGAAAATTAGATGGCATATAAGTTACTGGGAAACACTCTGCAGGATTGCAGGCAAGGTTACAGCAATGTCCTTTCAACAGGACAAATAACATATCCATTCGCTACGAGTCAATCCTGTCATGTTACCTCATTTTAATCAGCCCTTTTATGATGTAATATTCATGTGGAAATCGGGCTAAAAATACCCCCTGCCAAGGTGACTGAAGGCATAAAATTGAAAACTTTATTTTGCATATTTTAAGATCGGCTTTGGTCCTGAAATAATGTAGCATATTAATTGAGTTTCGCATGGGGAAGAGAGAAAGAAATCAAGGGGAGGGAAGGAGGAGACGGGCCAGGAGCTACCACCTCTCCATCAATCATTAACTAGCCCAGGCTAAAGCTAACATGCACTCCTCAGAAGCAGGGCACTGTTATTTATTCGACTCTATTAAAACAACAACAATTAAAAAGCCAAACGTTGGGCCTGCATGCTGGAGCACAACAGCTCAGCAGCACCCACAAAAACACGGGTGGCCTTGAACTGTCTCCCAGGTGTGGAGGTTGAGAGATGTGGTGCACAAATGCTTTCCCAGGAGAAGGCAAAACTGCTTGTGCGGATGGGCAAGGGGAGGAGGATTTTCTCTAGCTGCAATCCTCAGCACACAGCAAGAGCCAGCTGCCTAGGGCGGTGTCATTAGGCAGGAGGAAAAGTCATCTTGGTCTACTCGAAAAAGACGTTTATAAGGCAAGGGGAGAATCATTCCCCTCACTACAAGAAAGACTGGTGAGGGGTCTGGAGCACAAGTGTGATGGGAGCGGCTGAGGGAGCTGGGGGGTTCGGCCTGGAGAACAGGAGCTGAGGGGAGGCCTCTGATCTCTGAACTGCCTGAAAGGAGCTTGGAGCATGGAGGGGGTTGGGCTCTGCTCCCAAGGAACAAGTGACAGGATGAGGCGAAATGGCCTCAAGTTGCACCAGGGGAGGTTTAGATTGGATATCTGGAAAAATTCCTTCATGGAATGGGTTGTGAAGCACTGGAACAGGCTGCCCAGGGAAGCTGTTGAGTCACCATCCCTGTGGGTGTTTAAAAGACGGGTAGATGAGGTTCTTAGGGACATGGTTTAGAGGTGGACTTGGCAGTGTTAGGGTAATGTTTGGACTCAATGATCTTGGACGGTCTCTTCCAACCAAAAACGATTCAATGTTTCGATGATTTGCTTTGTGTACCAAAGCCACGCTCCGGCACGGAATTACGCGGTTTCGAACCCGATGTGCCTCATTCTTGGCTTGATGGTTTACAAATCCAAACATTTCACGTTGTTCAGCCTGCAACCTCAGGCTGGCGCACCGAAAGATCAGCCGATGACCTTTTCCCACCATCAGTCCATCCTCATCCCCACACCGAGGAGCCCAGAGACACAACCGGGCTGGCGACCGTGCCGCGGGGAGGGAAGCGGAGCAGGCACGGAGTGTGATCTTTCGCTCTTGTATCGTCTGCGCCGTGCTGACACTAATGAAAATTTGTATCTGTCAGCTTATTAAATTGATCTAAGTGAAAAGAATCACAAGGGACCGAGGCCGCGATAAGGAGCAGGCAGCTCTCCAGACCGCAAACATACTGAAGCCTCCCTCCTCCTTCTTTTTCCCCCAAATCCTTCAGCTGAGTGCACGTAACCTTTCGGCAATCAAACTCATCCGAGGCTCAGCACGCTCATCTTCCACAGGCATATGGATACATCAATATTATGCAGACGAGGACCGGTATTGGCAGTTCCATACCAGTGGTTACGCGAAGTTTTAAGCTGGTTTTCAAAAGGGCATTTTGTCTAGAATATCTGCAGCAGTACTTTCAACTTTTTGCAGCTGAGCTGAAATAGATGAGGGGCCTATTAGGACAAAATTGAATATCACACCGCACACAAAAAATTACAAGAATGATCCTTTTCTGCTTTTTTTATGTCATGATTCTGTTCTACTACATTGCCATAAAAACCAGCAAAGAAATTTCTCATTCGGAAAAAAACCCCTGACATCAGGGACTGAATTTTCTCATTTCAAGGGAAAAAAGAGACCCTGCTTGCTATAACCATTTTCCTCTTCCATGGGTATAAAGAAATGACAAGACCATAGCTAAAGGGTACTGCTACAGAGCTTGGTTACAGGGGGTGTTTCTCAGGGGTCAATACTGGAGGTGATACCATCTCCTCTCTTCACCTGGCTCATCGGGTGCAATGTGCTCTCAGCAAATCTGCAGATGGCCCTCAACTGGGAAGGGAGAGCTGTCAAGATACTGGAGGGTTTTTCCATTCAGAGGGACATCCAGAAGCTGGAAGAATGGGCTGCCAGAAACTGCACAAGCACAGTCCTGCATTTGGGAAGGAACAACCTCAGAACAGCTAAATCCATGCTGGATTGCTTTCCTGAGGGCCTGCAAGTCAATTGGAAGTGATTATTCCCCTCTACCCACCTGCCTTAATTGGGATACCATGTCTGATTTCGGTATTCCCCCAGTACAAGAGAGATGTTGACAAACTTGAATGAATTCACGTGGCTGGGGGCTGGAGCAGACAGTGTATGTGGAAAAACTAAATTAACTGTGAGAGGAGGCTCAGGGGGCTTCTCACCATCAATATCGCTGCATAAAGGGATAGAGGAGAAGTCAGGCAGAGGAGCCCGGTTGCCATCATTGTTTTTCAAGGAGAGAGGGGTACAACTTATCCGTGGCACTGCTTATCCCCATCTGTAAGCACTCCAGAAATGGAGGGATGAGAGGACACCCAAAACTTACTGCTCGTAAGAGAAGAGATGAGGCGACCTCCCTGTTTCTTCTGGTTTTTAAAAGAGTCTTCAGTCTCCACGCAGCAGGGGGACCTCAGTATGACCGAAAGCAGCTGATTTATCGTGACCCTTTCCCCAGTTTTCCTTCCGAGGGACTGAGAAATAAAGCTCAGAGGGCAGCCGCAAGCACGTAGAGAATTACAGACCTACTGTTCTTCATAACAGCAACAGGGCCTCTATTTCGCTGTGCGATGCTTAGATCATTCTGAAAACCAGCACCCCTGCTAGGCAGCCCGCTGCACGCTGTCAGCAACATCGCTTTAGTAGCCGAATGATTTCAGAATATCACTCCTACTTTTCAAGTTGAAAAAAGCAGAGATCGAAGAGCAGGGTTTGGTTTTTTGTTTTTTCAAGGTAATAGTGACAAATTCCAGGACTCGCAGCGACAGAAGGTTTTATGGAGAACTGCACGCACACGCAAACCTGATCACAATACAAAGCAGTACTGTAGTTTTATTTAGTTAGTCCAGATAATAATTTCACTACAAGTTAGGCTGGGGAAAAATGGCTCTAATTGTGCTACAGGCAAGACATGACTTCCTATATTGTACTTTTAAATGTAAGTAATCAAGGATCTGCAGGCTTTACTAAGTCGGCAACCTGTTGACAAAGATTTACCCTAACAGCAATAGAGCTTGAAAAGAAAATTATTTTAATGATAATTTTTTTTCAGTATTTTGCCTCAATAATACTCATGTCTAAATGACCTCAAGAAAAGCTGAACACATAGCAAAACTGTAAAGTTTTCCTGAATTTAGACTAACTGGAGTTAGACTAATTCCTTCAAAATATTCAAGAGAAAAGCAAACTAATTGTGGAAAGAGTCACTGATAAAGTATGAGGAGGGATTGTGCGCTGATGATGAGGAAAGCAGAGTAACAAAGGAAAGGTAGCTCCTCAAGTCTTTGTGCCCCTTCCCCTAAGACGTCTAATTGAGACAATAATGTGGGTGGCAAGTTCAATACATTGTACAGTCACTGACATACCAGAAAACCAGCATTTATTCTATTTTTGGACTTTTAAAAAGTTTCTGAGGCATTAAGGTGATCTACGAAATAAAAATACAGAAATGGAAATAATAAAAACAAACAAAAAAAAATGGGAGGAAAAAAAAAGGAGAAAAAAAACAAACCGAAAATAACCCCACACTAAACCTCAACAGTTTTAGTACCTTGCAGCATTCATCCTCAAAACTTGAAACGAAGTAAGAAGCATTTGCATTACGAGTTGGTCATTTCTTTGCAATACTTTTCATACTGGGATCATGGAGCACGTTTCATTTCTATGAAAGACACGCCCTTAGCAAAGAGACATACCTAAATGTCTTTACTTTTTGATCCAAATTTAGGAACTGGAATTCTTACAGAGTATGTGACACTATAAAGCATCGTATATACAGGTCATCCACACAGGAGCCTCCAGTAAAAAGCTCCTCAATGGACAGTCTGAAAATTGCAATAAGGAAACAAACACAATTTCTTCATAGTAACAGAGCACCTGAAAAGCACCCCGAGGAATGCTATTCCTATATAGCTAGCAGAAAATGGAACAAAAATCAAAGTATAAAAACAAAACGAGAAGTTTCTGATTTTTTTTCTTTTTATTGCATGTACGCAATCTATCATGACTCCTTTACTACTTTTAACTGTT
Source organism: Pampusana beccarii (assembly GCA_013399365.1). Classification (NCBI taxonomy): domain Eukaryota; kingdom Metazoa; phylum Chordata; class Aves; order Columbiformes; family Columbidae; genus Pampusana; species Pampusana beccarii. Next base: position 722,969 of record VWYH01002497.1, on the reverse strand, counting down.
GAGTCAGAGAAGTGTCATTGTTCTATTGACTAATGTGCTTGGACTATCAAAACAGCTTTAGTTCTGTTATTCAGTTATTTTGTTATGTGATGAATTAGCTGGGGTATTGCATTCCTCCCCTCTCCCCCCTCGCCCTTTATTTTTTTAATTAAGGTGTCCAGAGGCTCAAAGCTTTCATTCAAAACAGAAATGTTCTTTGTCTTTTCGTCTGTGGAAAGACATTTCCAATAACTCATCTCCCTAACAGTAATATCAAAGTGAGCTGGAAATTTGGGAAGAAAGGTGAAATGAACATTTTCAGTGACCTCCTCTAAAACTTTCGATACTAAAATTAGACACACAGTTCTTGACTGATATCGTAGCATCAATAATGTCTTTAAAAGCAACTAAAAAAGACCAAAAGTACGGCTGCAATTCCTTCTTCTGTGAACTGTTTTCTTTCCTGCACTCATACACAAAGAAGCGTGATGACTTGCACTTAAATCGAAGGATTAACAACACCGTGGAACAAGTGTTCTTTACTAAGGAGAAAGGATTTGTGAAGGCGAAACCAGCCACCATCAATCGTAAAACTCTTGCCATCCCCAGCTCTACATGCGGTCCTTGCTGACACTCCTTTACTTCAGAATTAGAAGGACTCATCCTCTTGCTAACACAATCAGACAGGCAAGTTTATATCAAAGCTATAAAAAGTAATGGCATTTTAAGAAAACAGAGGCCTATTAATTTTTCCACAGGCTAAAATAGGCCTTTAAAGCCCAACCCAAAATTAGATGCACTAGGCACAATAATCCATAGCACCCCAGGGCCCTAGAACAGCCAGAATATTAAGAAAAGTATCCTAAAATATTAATACCAGAGCAGTTGCGAGCCATGCGAGGAAAAAACTGGCAATGCTGGATTCAAAGACAGGGTTGGGGAAAAGAAGAAAACCTTATACCTGAAATGAAATTTTAGAAAGCAAATTTTTCTCTTTTCTCTTTCCTGCAGAATTAGCTCTTCAAAGGCCATCTTCTTGCTCTTTGAGTGACCTTTCTGCTGTTACATTTCACTGCCTGCCCCCAAGGATATCTTTTTAATATCTTGTTAAATGGGAAGGGAAACGTGCAATGAGCATAACACTCCGAAACGGAGGCACTTCTGCTTCAGTAAATACTTCTAGGATACATAAACTGCAAAAAAAGAGTCTTTTATTTCCAAAGGACAAAGATATTTACAGATTGCTTTCTATCAGTGCTTTGGGAAACTGGTTACTACACAGTAAAAGAAAACTGAATGAGTGAGGATTTCATTGACCGCTGCACATGTTGTCAAAGAGAATGTCATTATTAATACAACTAATGCCACTATTTTAGAATAAACCAATAGTTGCCAATCCCTTAAAGTCTCTGAACACAACCTGACATTTAATTAGGGATTCCAGAATGCATCAGGAGAGGCTCCCGACCAAGAATTAAATTAGATTGTTGCTTGGGAACATCTTTTACTATCGCCATGAAATAATATGCTGATCCCATCCACCTATAATGAAGAGAAAAACAACTTTTTAAAAAAGATACAGAAGAAATTTCTTTTCTTATGTTCATTTTTACTGCAGAAGGAATTGGGATGTGCTTTCTCTCATCTAACAATGGTTTCCTCGGTTCCTCCCCTTCCGCAGGACACAGCAAACTTGAAAGTCTCTTTTGTCTAAAAAATTTGTGCCACATTTTCTGCAGAAGGCACCAAATTAACTGTATTCAGCCTGACTGAATTTATCGTGTATCTTTTCTTTTGAAGAAGACCCTGGCAAAGATTAACAGGCAAGCAGAACACTGCTTCCTATTTTTAAAGACATTTTAAGGGGAAAGAAATCAGACTTTGACATTGGAACACTGCTCCAGTCAGAAAGTTTATTTAAAAAATAAATCATCGGGAAAAACAACAATGCAAAACCCCGAGGTCTTTAACACACAAGATTTCTAACTCCCCACTTTCATCTTTTCTGATCTGTTCGACAGGAGCAAGTGCCTTGTGTGGTCCCTTCCGCTTGAGTGCGCTTGACAGGAAGACTGTCAAGTAAAAAATTACTTTTTTGAAAAAGATAACTTAAAAATTAATTAATTCCCACAAATCACTGGGACAGCCAAGTGAAAGAAGCGGGAAAGGGAAGAGGGAGAATTTACCACCCTGTGCGCTCATAAAATGGAGGCTTAGAAACAGCAGGATACAAATTTCTCTAATTTCTCCACTCGTGTTGCTCTGTAATGCACGAGCACCAGGCTTCTGAAGCAAACCACAGTTATCAACCCAAGACCTCTGTGGTTCCCCTCCCAGAACAGTTTGTCTGATAACGTGGCTCCTCTAACCCAAGACATTCATCAGCCTAAAAACTCTGTTGTGCACCAGGCAATTCCCAGCCAGGCTGCTGATAGAGTCTCTACAAACACATATTCCTCTAAAAATTGCCGAAGAGATGGCCGAGGTGAGGCAGTAATGATACTCATCTTCCTCACACTCCTACATGCTCGGTGAGCATTCAGTGATGAGCCTTGACTCATTAGAAATCTCACTTACAAGCTTTTTGGCTTCAAATGATATTTCTTTCCCCTTTTTTCAGTATGTCTATCAAGTAAAGCTTTATATTCCACCTAATGCCTTCATTCACTTGGACATTATCAATTTAAGCTTTAGCTCTCAACCTTTTGACCAGACTGTAAAATAAACTTGTAAAAGATTATTTCAATCTCCTCTAAATCAGTGCTGGAACAAGAGCTGGGCAAATGTGGCTTCCAACAGGAACTGCCCACGACAGCGCGTCAAATAATTGAGCATAAATGTACTGGTAATCACCAAAAAAGACACTAATTTATTCAGTTAATACCATTTCATTTATTATATTAGTTGCTGCTGAAGTATTTGTGAATGTAACTGAGAACAGCTTATTGAAAGACATTTAAATTCAAGAGGGAAATTATTCCCATCAGCAACACGCCCATGTCCATACATCTTAACACCTTTATGTTAAAATTGCCACTGAAACTCTATATCCTCTTGAAAATACAACCGTCTTCAGCTTTTAAGTTATAGCTTTCGGCACCTATGTGATTTTCACACACAATTTTCAGTAGTTTGAAATTAGGCTACAGATTTTAGGGTTTTTAATGTATGACCTGACCTGCACTTAACAAATTCTACTTTTTTTTTCAGTTGCTGTTGTTTCAAACACATACTGTACTTAAACCACTGATGCACGGCCAAGCAAAAGCGAGGTTCTCAGCACTTACGAGAATATACTATTAGTACAAAGAGACATTTGCTTGCATTAAGAAATGGTCTAATGTAAATTCAATGGCTTTTGAAGAGTTACACAGTTTAAGTTTCTAGGAAAATAAAAGGCTCAGGTTTGGCCTCTTTAACAGAAATGCAATTCTGCTAGATTTCGCTGCTGTATTACCTTTTGAGGGGAATGTCACCCTGCACCCACAATGTGACCTACAGGCCATATAATTTGGGGTATTCATCTTGATTATGTCCTGACTGATGGACAGATGTGCCTTGCTCCAGAGTCCTGGTATCCCAAAACCTAAACCGGGGTCTTGTTGGGATGCATTATGGCTCCTTCCCTTCTTGCAAACTCACTGACTACTGAAAAACTTAGAATATAACTTCATGAAAATAATGAGATTTTAAATTTTTATTAACAATGAAGCATTTTAAAAGGCGACATTCTAAGCCTCCATTTAAAGCTTAAATGTAGAAACAGGGATTGTCAGAGCAGAGTTGGACGTTTGGAGTCTTATTAATAACAATATGCAGACTTGAGTCTTTAAGTGACCAGCTTAAAAATCACTATCAATCAACTCCAGGACTCAGTATGAAAATGCTAAGATGTTTTCACACAGTTCTGTGTGAACCATCAGAGAAACTACCCTCACACTCACCCCTTTAGTGTCACCTCAGCAGAACTGAAGATCTAATAACCCAAGAAAGGGATCGTTGTGATTTCCTGGCTGTCTGGACTGGGAGGTCCTGTCCATGGCCTACACCTGTGCTGTGAAGCTTCCTTTATCTGCATCCTTCTCATAGTTCTGGATTTGTTTAAAATGAAAGCAACAGTAATGATGGTAAAAAAAAAAAAAGGGTTTTCTGTTGTACTTGTCTTCCAAGGTAGAAAAAAAGCACAAAGAAAGTGCATTTCCCTTATAACGCTGCGGGACTATCAGAAATCATTCACAATATGTGTAGATTGTACATCTCCACAGTCCATATCTTTAAAGCCCCATCTGGACAGTTTATTTTATCTTCATTTTTAGTGCAGTATAAAACCCTGTAAAAAGCAATCCCCAGAATGGGGACCCTGAGGAAGCAATACAATCACCTGTGGATAGCAAGACTTATTGTTTAGACTACAGAGAAAGGACAGAAATGGAAAACCATAACAGCGATCCATGAGATTAAGTCTGTAAAAACCAAGGCGTTCCTATAGGAAACCAGGCTTTTTTCACATACAGTGTATTTCCATATGTGTAATACCATCCTGAAAAAAAAATCGGCTACACTATTGAACAACCTCCAGTGATTCTTTGGGGTCCAGTTGGACGTCATTTCTGTTCATCGTACAGTTGTTGGAAACACAGTCAAAGCCTACACAATTTTTCAAAGCGTCAGATTTACTCTGGCAATGCTCCCCATCAGATTTGCATGACCACCGCACAAATACATCTCACCAGGTCATGAGGCCTTTAAGTAAAACCAGAGTTTTTAAAAAGGTCTTACCAATACATTAATGACCTCTCCTCTCCCCAAAGGACCAATCCTCCACCACAAACAGGAGACCTGACAATTAGAGCATAACTGAATTAAGACAAATTCTTACTTGTTTTTATTTTTTGTGACCTCCAGCTTCACCTTTGGCATATTAAGGGAAATGCCACACAGCAGAGGAACTAATTGAACATGCAAAATCAGCTCTCATGATTTACTGTAAAATATTTGCTTTCCTTACCCCAAAATTATACCCACTATTTTAAAAATATAAGAAGAAAAAGAATATATCATTCTTTCTACTAGGTGATAACCCAAAACTCGCTTAAATTAACTGAGTTATGTGCAGAAAGCCAGAATGCAGAGCTTGACAAGACCAGTTCAGAGACGAATGAAGAAGATTGCTTCAGTCCTCATTAATATGCTGCATTTTAGTTCATGTCTTTCTCTTCAGGTAAGTCACAGGCACCGCATTTTCTTCTGACTTTATTAAATTATGCTGCTATCAGTTTTTCCATTACTTTCCTCTCGGACATGCTCTCAAAGCCACCCAATACAGTCACATTATAGCACAGAATCACAGAATGGTTTGGGTTGGAAGGGACCTTCAAAGCTCATCCAGTGCCCCCCCTGCCATGAGCAGGGACATCTTCACCAGCTCAGGTTGCTCAGAGCCCCGTCCAGCCTGGCCTGGGATGTCTCCAGGGATGGGGCATCCACCACCTCTCTGGGCAACCTGGGCCAGTGTTTCACCACCCTCAGTGTCAAAAATTTCTCCCTCATATCCAGCCTGAATCTCCCCTCCTTTAGTTTAAAAACATCACCCCTTGTCCTATCACAACAGGCCCTGATGAAAAGTCTGTCCCCATCTTTCCTACAGGCCCCTTTTAATTACGGAAAGGCCGCAATAAGGTCTCCCCGGAGCCTTCTCTTCTCAGGCTGAACAACCCCAACTCTCTCAGCCTTTCCAGCAAAGCAAATAGCAATAGCAAAAAAAGACCAACATCAAAGAAACCTATGTTTATGCCATATAGTCCACACAATCCACACTTATCCTCCCAGTGACAGTATCACACAGGGAAACAGCAGTTTGTTGAGAGAACGGGATGTCGCAGGAGGATTTTAATTAGCCCACTGGGAAATCCATTCTCAAGTGGTTACAGAGAAGTGGAAATATAATAGATATGAGGCACTGGAGATGGATTATATCAGCTTTTTGTGAAATTTATTCACATTTCGGTTCTCCCCTTGCATTAAAACTAAACAGTCTTGCAAACCTTTATTGTGACAGCTGTCCCCATTTACACTGAGCAGTAGTCTCAGACATTTCTCACCCAAATGCCCATGCCAGGCCATGAGCACACAGCAGTAAAAGCAGATTATGCTCAATTTTGTCATTTCCCCTCTTTATTGTAAATAACTGGAGTCTCATTTTTGGTGTTTGGATGATAGGTTCACTACATCTTCTTTGGTACGTATTCATGCTGTCCCTACTGCAATAAACCTGCGAGCTTTACAATAACAGAAACAACCAGAAAAAATATGTTCAAATGGGGCATTTTGATTAAGATTTACACCAAGCATCGCACTACAGCCTGTAATTACTGCTAGCATAGGACTTTTGAGTACACAAAACCAAATTTATGCTATGAGGCACTGGGTTACCAAAATCTTCTACAAGTGGCAGATGTTTGTTAGGTAGATATTCTTCCACTATGTATTTTAACAATGTTAGGATAGAGATATGAGAGTATTCAAATGGAGAAATAAGTATTTGCATAACTGATTCAATTTAGGAAGGAAACATACTCACAGAGCACTGGGTAGAAGTTAGTTCATCCCCTGGCTGAATGGATAGATGACTTCAGTTTCCTGACCTGTTGTACGTAATTGCCACTATAAAAGTTTTATTAAGATTCAGTTCAAGCTTCTATTAAAATTCAACCAATCACGACATCAAACACCACTGTCTGAATTTATACAGATGCTTAAAGGAACAGATAAAGGCTAAAAAGCCTTATCTCCTCCAGTATCAGGCAACAACAGTCTGTCAGAGTCAATTCACAAGTTTATCTCATCAAAAGTTCAAGCCCTTGAAAAGGGCAGTTTAGTATGGGAGGGGAGCAGTGGAAGAGAAACAACTTGGTATAAGAGGCCACAATAATTTACTGGGAATTTCTGAAGAAGAAAAAAAACACAAGATTCTTCTTGTTCCCTCCACTGACTGAGCAACGGCTTAGAGAAATACCATCACGAATCATCGGTGCAGCAGGGGTTTACAGTAAGAGGAATCCTTCCAGGTCAGACATTATCTCTGCAGAAGTGCAGAATAAGCAGCAAAGTCTATCACGGTTCCCCACATCACACAACCTGCTGTACCTCCAACTTCAAAGCTTCTTTAAACACTAAGGTCAACAGCTTTAGCTGTACAGAGAAATTACTACATATTTGCAAAATGGAAAAGAATTCTGACCGGTAAGGAAAGGAAGACTGGGCTAAAAATACTGCCCTAATGCCAGCTACTGAGGGATGGTAGTAAAGAACAGGTCTTTGGACGTGCTGAGACACAGACCACCTTGCACAAAGTCCATCATTTGGAAACGTGCACCCATCAAACCTCCAGCGCTGTGGAGCAGCGTGTACCATTCCCCTCAAAGCTGCCTTTGAAATGCACCCTCCTATAAGCAGAAAACAGGAGAAATATAATCTGCTTTCTATGACTTACAGACTTTCAGTACAAAAACGAATGTTCTGGGACTTTTTCACTATAGAAGCTTGCAGCCAGTTGCCCAAGTGATGTCCACAGAGAACAACCAGTAGCCCCCTGGAGATGGAGGTGCTGGAGAACTTGCAGTTAGCAATAGGACAAGGGGGCATGGGCTTAAACTCTGCCAGGGGAAATTTAGGCTGGATATTAGGAAGAAATTCTTTACAGAGAGAGTGGTCAGGCATTGGAATGGCCTGCCCAGAGAGGTGGTGGACTCGCCATCCCTGGAGGTTTTTAAACTGAGACTGGACATGGCACTTAGTGCCATGATCTAGTAAATAGACTAGAGTTGGACCAAGGGTTGGACTCGATGATCTCTGAGGTCTTTTCCAACCCAGTCGATTCTGTGATTCTGTGAACTTCAGAAGACAAAATTTCTCTTCAAACTGGTGAGTAATTCAGGAGCGTATTTCTGAAACTTGGACCCAAACGTGGAGGACCAGGAGGAACCTGCTCCTGGAAGGGACCATCACAACAGACAACACATTATGAACTCACGACTAAACTGAAAGGAAGGAGTCTCTGAAGCTGATGTAACCCAGGGGAAAACAGGAAGAACCGGAGTGCCGAAGCTCCCTGAGGAACACGTCAAATAAAGTATTTCAATTACATCTTACTCTGCTGGAGGTATGAAAGCCTGAGACACAGTAAAGCTCTCAAAATGCCCTTTTTTAATCATCCTTGTACATCTTTCAAGCTATGCACTACCTGGATGCTGATGGAAGGAGAGAGGCAGCATAAGGAATGCCAAATGTGCTCCTGGATGAGTAGACTTGTCATGCAAACCCAAATCCTGCTGCTCCCTTGTTCTGTCAGGAGGTCAAGAGTGATAGGAGTCCTTTAGCTTGGACACCTTCCAGTCAGCGAGATGATATGACAGAGCCAGATCTACAGCCCAACTCTTATCACCACGCAGCCAGATCTCGAGCTTCTTCTCCATTCAGTTGATGGTGGCGTGAGAAGCCCAAGTTGCCTGCCTAGAGCTGAAAGCAAACGACAGGCTGGACGAACCACAGAGGCCAGCTTGCCCGTGGAGAGCCTGCAGCCTGGCAGCGAGAAACCTGGAGAAACGATGACTTGTCCTGCTGCCTTGGAAGCGACAGCACAGGAAAACCCTTTGTCTGAGACCGTAAAAGCAAATAAGAACCGAAAGGTCGTTGCCTACCTCTTGTTTCCTCAGCTGGACACCTTTCCAAAACAGGCGCAGGGTATCTGAAGATCATTTTGGTTGACTACCGAAAGCTTCTACCTCTTGAACAGCCCGTACGCAAACTGGCAAGCAGACCACGACAGAGCTGCAGGTGCAGACTCCTGACATTACGGGTTATTAGGTTTCCTCCTGTTTGTTTTCCATCTCAGCACTTTGTAATGCTACCAATTAGAGGCTAAATTTATAACGGGTGCATTTTTCGTAAAAGAAATTTACTCAACACTTCTGACTTGTAATGTGATTATTTTTTCTTACGGTGTCCTGAAGTGTTTTACAAAATTAAAAATTACAGCTAGCTCCAAGACAGGAACGAAATACTGAAACCTATTCTAAGCAGCATGGCATCAACCACCAATTACTGTAAAAAAAACATTTATTTAATATGTCAAGGCTAATTGTGGTAGCCCACCCCACACTTCCAAATAAATAATTAACAGCTGAATTTAGGAGTATGAGGTCATCAAATTCTCTGCTGCTTATGAAATGTTTAAAAAGCATATTGGTTTTGAAGCCTTTGCATAAAGAGCATGTTATTTCTGAGAGTATAAATGTACATGTATGTGACAGGAGTGTGAAAAGCTGGAGAACGAATAATTAATTATTTACTTTTAGCCTTAATTTCTAGAAATTTACACAGAGAGCTTATTCTACTCTTCCCCTCCTCCTGGTAAAACAGAAGTTATGGACCTAAGAGAAAAGTGGGAGAGCAAGTCTGAGTCTCTGTCACTACATTGACATGCATTTCATTGCACCAAGGAAACTTTAAAACAGTCCCTCTGTAGGAAACATTTTATATTGTGAATATTTAAATATAATTCTCACAGCACCTATTTTTGCTGTGGAGCATCACACAAGCCTATTCTCACTCTCAAATTGGCTTATGATTTTGGATCAACAGACCAATTGATTTTTCCAACAATTCATTTTAAAAAGGTGTTATTTTCTTGCACAGGGAAGGGAAATCACCTTCTCAAAATCATAACAAAAGTCACTGCTTTGGATAGCAATGGTATTGAGTCCCATCACCTATTTTCCTTATAAGAAGTCACATTTTTTTAAGAACACTGGCAAAAAGCAGGGCAGATTCATAAGATAATGCTGATGTAGCTCACGGTTAACTGATGTTTTATAAAGTACACGAAATCTTTAAAAATACAGCTCTGCAAATCCTGTGAGGTTTGTAAGTGATGACGGATCTCAGAGTGACTGTTGAAATACAAAACTTTGTGGTTTCACTCACAAAATCCCTACCAGTCAAGCTTGCATTTTCCCACCTTTGCTATACTGGTGAACCTTTGCCTCCCCCAAATATCAGCGACAAGTGCCTGAAAGACTTATCTTCTCTCTTCACTCGGGCAGTGAGCTATGGACAGCCCCTAGATACATTTTTCAGCATATTGCAGGACTTTTTCCAAGTTTCTGCATATGTTTCTTCTAGGTTTTGTATAGGTACTCACTCAAGGCATCTAGTCCTATTTGTATCAATACGGTAACAAGAGGCAAACACAGCATAGAGCCTGTATTATTCTTTGGTAATGTCCCTGTTGTCATACTCATGTATATTGGAGTCAAAAGTCTATTTAAGTGCATCTTCAGTGTTTCTCAATAATGCAAATCCTGAAGGTATCCCAAGAAGCACCGAGTAAACCAGCTGCCTTCTGAAGGGGCTATATGATTGAGAAGGGATATAGTCCTTATACAGCACTATTTTGAAATACGAAATCATCAGAAACACAAAAAAAATCCTAATTCGAAGAATAAAGTCCATTAGAAACCATTGAGAAAGGAAGGCTACCATTCATTCTAACTTTTGCGAGTAACTGAAAAGATACCTGAACTACTTTTAATATTACTTCTTTTCTTTTTCTTCCACACCCCCAGAACTGTTGTCATTACCAGGTTAGGATGTCATCTCCTCAAGACTGCAAAAAACCTGCTTCTTTCCACATCTTTTCTTTAATTTCCTTATGTAATTTCTTGAGAAGGTGCATTCAGCATTACACTCTGAACACTTTTAACACACCAGCGCCAAGCAATTACCCATTATTTCCTAATGTTCCCAGTTTAATCAGGTTTCTTTTGTTGTAGAAGAATACAGAACTGAAGCAACCTGGTTTTCACTGCAAGGCTCTTTTTAGGTCTATGAAATACTTTGCAGGTTGGTTTCTTTCAGATTATCACCAGCATAATGTTAAAAAACACACCAAAACCCTTTTATGCAACACTGTTGGCTTAGAAGACCAAGCATATGGAACAGGCTACTCATTCGGGAGGCTGTATTTGTGCCAGCGTGTGATGCAGGCAAGAAGAGACAAGATTTGCTTCTTATTTTTTCCAACAAGAAGTTCATAACCAATCCTCTCCACACAAGTCAGTATCTGCAGAGCTGCTCTTACCGTTTAAAAGCGAACCCTTGGTATTTCATATGGACAAGAATGCATTTTAAGTGCACAAAACAAAAACCTGCAGCAACAGCGTATCTGTGGGTTAAATTCACTGGAAACCTTGGAGCTGCATTAAAGATTTCCTAGTCTGCCTCCCTAAAAGAGGAGAATCCATAGTGGTTTTGTAAGTATTAGGTATTGCAATCCTTTATATTAAAAAATCTGTAAGGAAGCTCATCGCAAAAAGATCATAAATAGACAGATGATATTTGGCTAATCCTGTGTAAGTATCTAACATCGCAAGCTGGACTTAATTAAGTGACTGCTGTTACTGAGCTGTGGTTACTGTCAACCTGTCTGGGAGAAAAAGTGTAAAAAAGAGCAAATGTCAGAGTATTAAAAACAGGTTCATGAAGAAAATATTGCACAGAAACAAAACTACACCGCTTTTACCTCTTAGCAAGCTTGGACATAATAATAAATAACGAGGACAGGGGAACTGTTAAGGACAACGCAAACCACTCAGCGAGCTTGTTTCATTCAGAAAAAGCATTTATTGTGATACAAACACAAACAAAAGAAAACCTCTGTATTTCTTCAAGTAACAAAGGTGGTTCTTAGAGAGTGGAAGACCCGCCACGAAAATCAGTAGTTTAGAAACTGATGTGGGAGGGTCATGATACAGGTCTATAAAATCAAAAGTGACATGGAGTAGGTGAGCAGGGAACAACTGTTCACAGGCTCTTCTATGAGGAGCAGCAGGGGAAGGCAAACAAAATAGCAGATGGTGCACTGAAAACTGTGTGCCTCGCCACACAATCCACAGTCCAGCCTTAGAGTCTCTTGCCAAGATAAGTTATCAACGTAAAAGGTTTCCTCGGGTTCAAAAAAAGTGAGTGGACAAAGGGATCAGAAGAGAGAGTGATCGAGATTTATTAAATACAGCGCCGCTACTTCTCATGTCAGCCATAAACTGCTATGACAATCGCTACAAATTGCTGTGCTTACTTTATTCTTATATCATTCCCCAGTATCTACCACTGGGTTCTGTCAGAGATGGGATCCCGGACCAGAGGAGTCTTTAGTCTAACCCAGAAAGGCCATTTCCATGTTCCTGTATTTGGAGAGCCGCAGGAAATAAGTAACTTTTGCTTCTAACGCCACGTTGCAATAAAAATAAATTGCAAAACGCTTAAACAGGTAACAAGTAGAAATAAATAATTTACTTTTGTATTTGCCATTGGTAAGATTAACTTATAACCTACATGCGGTCCTGGTGACCGTGTTGGAGAGGGAACGCAGAACAATAAAGAGACGGAAGAAAGAAAAAAGAAAAACTATAACTGAAGGTTAGAGAAAATATCGTTCAGTAAAAGCTTAATCTGTTTAGCTTACCAAAAAATGATTGGAAAAATGACTTGATTAGTGTGTAAGTATCTCTATGGTGAGAAAATGAAGAGCAATAAAGGACTCTTTAATTTACTGGAGAAACGCATTACTAAAAGTAATAGCTGGAAGGTTGAGCAGAAGACGTTCAAATTAGGCAGGGAAGAGGGGGATTACTCCAATCTCGACCTCTCCATACGAAGACCGGTGCCTTTCTACAATCAAACTCAAGTTGTTGAGCTCAATGTATTAGCAAGAAGTGACATATAAGCTCCCAGAACATGGGAGAGATTAGACTGAACCGTATCTGTTCACTGAAGATGTTTATAAATCCCATGGACTCAAGGATATCCATTTGCAGTGGTTAGCGGGAGAGAAGGGAAAGACAGCAGTGAGCTGGGGCTTACCAGGGGATAAAGGAGAGAAAGTCTGTTGTTAAAATTGGAGAAAGAGCCTGACAAAAATGAGCACTTAGCAGACGTGAAGGGTGAAGCTGGGTGGGAGGATGAGGGGTGAAGGGTGCGAAGGGTGAATGCAAACAACTCAGACTAAAGCAACCACTGAAGCGACCCAAGCAGCGAATAACAAGAGCGGCTTTAGCTGGGACAGCTTGGGAAAGTCAGGGAATACGGGGAACCAGCCCCTCACCTGAGATAGAGATTAAATTCCTTAGTGTGTTCCTACTCTGCTGTCACCTCTGAAGACAAACAGCGGGGGAGGACAGGAGTCTGGGGTAACACACACTCATAAAGATGTCCACGGAAGATAGAGATGACAAAGACAAAGCATTAAGCCTATAACAAGAGCAGAAATTATAGCTCTTCTAGATCTCACAGATATAAAATAGATGACAACTGCGTTGTTTTGGAAAAGCAGCAGGTCTCTGTCAAGCATCTAATTTTATTGGGTCAAAAGCGCCATTAACAAAGAGTTGTCTACAGAAAAGGAGAACACTTCCAAAAGATTTTCCTTAAATATAACGCTTTATAAAGAGACATCAAATGCATATTGGCTTGTATAAAACGTAAAAGGGAGGAGAGATCCAATCAGAGGTCTGCAAGAAGTAGGAGTTTTTCCATCTTCTCAGACTCAGAGCTTTTCATAAAACTGATTCACTGCTCACTCTCTCACATATTTACTCATTTCGCAGAGCAGTTTCCCCAAAAGGCTATTTCAATTCAACAATGCCTGTACAGCAGAGACAAAAGCTGGTAAACAGGGAACAATGGATGTTCGCTAATATAAGACAGCGTGAGAATGGAATGGCAAGCACCTCATCTAGACTTCTTGAAAACAGAAGAACGTAAAAATATTCATAGCAGCTGAGAAAGAAGGCAGCATCCAAAAACAAATGGGAGTTAAAGGCAGCCAGGGAGAGCAGTCTGAAGACAGAGCTGATGTGGAAGCAGGGGTGGGTATGTCTGGACTTGTGCTGCCACGCAGAGATGCTGTCTCTCGGAAGAAAAAGCAGTATGTTAATCTCTGTATCGCACAGGAGGCAGAAGTCGAAAACAGTTTGCGGCTCTTGTGAGCAGAGCCTGGGCCTGAAGGCATTGCTGCTGCCCCTGCTAAGTGAAACCTAAATTACACCCTCTTATTCCATTACTGTGTTGTGTTCCTTACATTGTTTTATGTCATTTTAAATAACTACACCAAGTGGGTCTCCCTGCAGGCTGCTCCATGGACCAAGAGATTTCACTAACAGCTGTTTTCTTCCTTTTCCTATTCCAAATATAATCATATTACATGAAGTTATAGTTCCCCATGCAACTTTGAAGAATTATTGTGAATAGCTCAGCAGTGGGCAGGGGTGAACTGGATAACATACAAGTCCTTTTCCAAATTTCTTCCTTGACAGTGACTGATACCCAAGAATAGAGGGAAGGAAAGAGAGGATCATCAGGCTTCCTGAAGCTTTGTTATGTGAACTAGAGATGGCCAAATCCTAGATCCCTGTCCACCTCACTGCCCAGTTCTCTAGTACATTCTTTTTCAGTTTGTCTACGAGAACATTATGGGAAACAGTGTCAAAACCTCCTCTCCTGAAAACCAGAGTTATGAACGTACTATTTTTCTCGTCTCATCAGGATCCTGAACTCCACCATCCCAAGGCTGCCCTCAACCTTCACATCTCTGAACAGTTATACCTTGTTTAAAATGCCAGGTCACAGAATCACAGAATCCCAGAATGTCAGGGATTGGAAGGGACCTCGAAAGCTCATCCCGTGCAATCCCCCCAGAGCAGGAACACCCAGCTGAGGTTACACAGAAGGTGTCCAGGCGGGTTTGAATGGCTGCACAGAAGGAGACTCCACAACCTCCCTGGGCAGCCTGGGCCAGGCTCTGGCACCCTCACCATGAAGAAGTTTCTTCTCATATTTAAATGGAACCTCTTGTGTTCCAGTTTGCACCCATTGCCCCTTGTCCT
>VWYH01002497.1:622675-708004 GCA_013399365.1 Pampusana beccarii | reverse complement strand
GGGCAGAGTAGAGGGGCAGGAGAACCTCTCTGACCTACTGACCACCCCCTTCTCATCCACCGCAGGTCCCATTGGCCTTCCTGGCCACAAGGGCCCAGTGCTGGCTCATGGGCACCCTGCTGTCCCCAGGACCCCCAGCTCCCTTTCCCCTTCACTGCTCTCCAACAGGTCGTTCCCCAACTTATACTGGAACCTGAGGCTGTTCCTGCCCAGATGCCAGACTCTACACTTGCCCTTGTTCTATTTCTGTCCAGGCAGATCATGTCCTCCCACCAGCTCCTTGATCACCTGTGTCTGGAAGCTGTCACCAATGTACCCCAGAAGCCTCCTGAATTGCTTGTGCCCTGCTCTGTTGACCCTCCAACAGTTTTTTGGCTGGTCCCCCCTGAGGACCAGTGCCTGTCCACATGAGGCTTCTTCTAGTCATCTGAAGAAGGTGTCATCTACTTCTCCATGAACAGACAGGCTGTAGGGGACACCAGGACAGTGTTGTCTGCGTTGGCCTGTCCTCTGAACCTGACCCGTCAGCTCCCAGCTGGCTCACCATCAGTGTATATTTACATCCTTCTGTCTAAACATTTTGCACTAATTATGGGTTTGTTTTACGTTTGGTATTAAGACAGAGACAAAGTGCTCTGGAGAACAGGAGCTGAGGGGAGATCTGATCTCTGAACTGCCTGAAAGGAGCTGGGAGCATGGAGGGGGTTGGGCTCTGCTCCCAAGGAACAAGGGACAGGATGAGAGGAAACGGCCTGAAGTTGCGCCAGGGAAGGTTCAGATTGGATATTAGGGAAAAATTTCTTCACAGGAAAGGTTGTCAGGCATTGGAACAGGCTGCCCAGGGCAGTGGTGGAGTCACCATCCCTGGAGGGGTTTAAAAGATGCAGAGATAAGGTTCTTAGGGACATGGGTTAGTGCCAGTGTCAGGTTAATGGTTGGACTCAATGATCTTGAGGGTCTCTTCCAACCAAAATGATCCTATGATCTTCCCTATTTAGCTACAGTCTGCAGCTTCCTCACTGCACTTGCAGGGATCATGTTTAACACATTGGCTTCAAATGGAAAATAAAAGTAAAACCAAAAAAGGTTGCATTATGAAAATATTAAGAAAATACTTAGTAAGGAGTCACAGCTGGAAATGTTTGTTGACCACTGGTATTTTTGAGTTTTCCTGATCCTACTAAAGTTTTTTTCTTTCTCCCCAGGCCATTCACTGTGAAATCAGCATATTTTAGATCTGCATTTCTGTAGCCAAAAGCCTGCTCGTGAACTTCTTTATTTTCTGTTGCTTTGGGAAATTCTGCAAATAAAGTGTTGTTATAACAGTTTGCATGAAAACACAGCAGTGACTAAGATCCATTACACTCCATTTCAAGCCCAGACACCTAGAGAATTAGCTAAATGTGCACAATTTACCTCCTACGTAAATGAAGATTATGGTTAACTCTGTTGAAGTCAACGCATTAAAGTCGGTGCAAGGTAAAATAAACTGGAGTAAAGTCTAAAGAATTCATTTTAAAAAGTAAGGAATAGGCAAAATAGAAGTAAACAGACCATAGGCTTTCTGCTGGAGAGCACTCTAACAACCACCTACACAAAGAAAAGAGGAGTAGGTGTGTGTTGGTTGTTACCCATATAATTAGGATCTGGTTTAAAAAAAAAAAAAGCATTTTTATATATGAAAAGTTATGTACTGAAAATACATATCAGCAAGTTATGTTGTTTTAATTATATGATTGAAAATTAAGGTTATACACCTGCCATTTTTTGCTGTAGAAAAATCTCAGAGGACACAGAAGTTTAATATTATGGAATTTAATATTGCCATTAAGGCTATAATTTCAATATTTGAGATCCTAGTAGTTGCAAAAAGATAAGAAGTTTATCTGAAACAAGAGACTGCTGGATCTTGCTTACTTTTTCCAAGGTGTTTTCACCTAAACAGGGTAAGCTGAACAAAATAAGCCATTTCTTTCTCAGGTACCTGCATACATGACAAAGGCCAGGGTGAGCTCTGAAAGCCTTGTAGTGCCACCAGAGTGCAGATGTAGGTGGGATGTAATGGAAAGGGCTGAAGGAGAGGAAGGTGGGGAGGAACAGAGGATAACGCACGAGCTCAGGGAGCAACAGGCGCCCGGCGCTGGAGTGGAGGTGGGAAAATGTGATAAGAGCGGCCGGCGACCGGTGCCAATTAAAGGAGATGAAAAACTGCTGGAAAAAGAACCAGGCGTTAATTTAGGAAGCCTGACTGTGAAGTGAACATCCTCCGAGCTAGGAATGAAACTATGTCTGTGGTTAATAGAAAACACTCTAAATCTTATTAAGGAGGAAGTCTAAAGAGGCTTTTCTCTCGTTTTGTACCTAAGAGCCTGAAAATCGTTGCGTTATTAGATTAGCTTACAGAAAGGTAGTCATTCAATATCCCAATCTTATCCATGGGGAAAAGAAAAAAAGTGTCGGAAAAGAAGATTTATAAAAAACAAGGCCTATAACTGGAGAAAAAGGATGGTTTAGCCCAGAGTTGGGCTAACAAATGCTGTCCCAGGGAACTCAGACATTGAGTGCAATGGGGATTATAGAGCTTAAGAAAAAGCAGTGCTAGTCAGCCACAGCTTGGCTTCTTTCCGGCATTGAGACAAGAAGTGGTTGCAAGTTGAGAGAAGGGAATGGAGCTGGGGAAGGGTCTGGAGCACAAGTGTGATGGGAGCGGCTGAGGGAGCTGGGGGGTTCAGCTGGAGAACAGGAGCTGAGGGGAGACCTTCTGATCTCTGAACTGCCTGAAAGGAGCTTGGAGCATGGAGGGGGTTGGGCTCTGCTCCCAAGGAACAAGTGACAGGATGAGGCGAAATGGCCTCAAGTTGCACCAGGGGAGGTTCAGATTGGATATTGGGAAAAATTTGTTCACTGAAAGGGTTGTCAGACATTGGAACAGGCTGCCCAGAGAAGTGATGGAGTCACCATCCCTGGAGGGGTTTAAAAGACACATAGATGTGGTGCTCAGGGACATGGTTTAGAGGTGGACTTGGCAGTGTTGGGTTAATGGTTGGACTTGATGGTCTTAAAGGTCTTTTCCAACCAAAATAATTCTACAATGCTAAGTGCTGGCTGCAAATGCTCATACTTGTCATGCACTTTCTGTCTGTCCTTAATCAGAGCAGAGGAGTAAATGTTCATACCTAAAATCAGTTCTCCCTCCTTGCTACAAGTGGGACTGAGCAGCTACATAAGAAGAAATGAATCAAGAAGGCAGTTCACAGTTTAAAAATTTAGTGACGATGCTGTAGTCAAGGACTTGGAAGACCCAGGCTTCATTCCCTGCTCTGCCACCGTCTCGCATACCTTAAAGCACGCCGTGAATTGTCTCCTCTTGCTTCTCAGCTGCACGGCACAGATAAAAGATCCTCCCTAATTTAGGAGAGCGCTGCCAGACAAAATATTGTGGGTGCTCCAACAAAAGTACACTCTAGAAAGTCAAATATTGAAATTCCGTTTCAGGGAAGGACTTGTGGTCAAAACAATGCTTAAGCACAAGCTATACTTACAGGTTTATGTAAACCGTTATGGAATAACAAAAATTTAAGGGCACTCTAATTGCAGCGCACTCTCATGCACTGTCCATAGAAACAGATAAACTTCTTGAATACAGCCATAGCATGACCATGAATGAATTCCTGAAGATGCACAGTTGTCAAAAGAAAAATTAGCTGAAAGGAGTCCAGGAACTGAACTTCCAAACTGGTCTGATTTAGTTAACACAGCAGAAATAGGAACCTACCAGAGGGTAAAAAAGAACTTCTGATTTCATACACTTTTGGTACCAAAATTTACATTGTTCTCTAAACTATTACACCTAAGTGTAATTTAAACTACCTAAGTATTCCAGACTTTAAGCAAACCAAGTGTAGCCTCAACTACTATGACTCACTTGGATGAAACAGAAAAAAAAAGATCATACATTTAATTAAGTTTTCTAAACCATCAACACATCATAACCAACCTCCTTTTTTTCTGTTGCTGAAGGATAGTCTTGGCAACCAGATATCAAAATGGACGGACAGTTAAATGTTTTTCTATCTGCTCTTTGCCGCTGAAATTTAATCTCACATGCTACATGCCAGCCATGAAGATATTTGAGAGCTTTGTGTCCATCACTTGTTATTCATACGCCTGTTAGACTTTTAAACTCTTGGAATAAATTGAAAATAAAAATCCACTGAATTTATCTTAGCAATATTTCAGAGGTCTTTTTGGCTATTTCCTACATATCAGAAAACATTCACTGCCAGGTTGTTTGTCCGATTGCCTCTAAATCTTTAATAGTTGTTTTATTCTTTTCAATGTTATGCTCTGCTTTTGCTGTTTCCTAAAACTCTGTAGCACCGCACATGAACAAAATGGGGAAAAACACATGGACTTTCACCAATAAGCTAGGAAAGAAGCCTTAACCAATTTTTAGGCTGCTTAAATCTGAAGCTTCACAGATTTTTTTAAGTGAGTATCACAGCATAAGCTCTTCTCAATCTCTTACATGCAAGCAGTACCTACTAGAAGAAACATATAACATTTTATATTGCATTCATAGTACAGTATTTTTAATTGGCTGCAAAAGATGCCAGATCAAATGCAGGATGTCTGCACCAGTCTCGGCGAGGTTATCTCTTGAAGACATTGGTACAAGCCACAGATAAATTCAGGGGGCACCTTTGTGTCCCTATTTACGATGCTACATGGTTGGCACATGCTAAACAAGCTCCTGTAGTGTCAGAATACGGAACAATGCCGTATTTCAAGTATTTAAACATATAACATCCTTCTTTATCTACATATAAAATAGAAAAAAAGGCCAATCTGTAGTGACAACACTCTTATTAAACAAAAATAATATATTCTTAGTTGAGAAGTAGTAACAAGTTTTTGTTGTCTCCAATTTTTCTTCAAGTTCCTCTTATTTCTCATTAACCAGTTTTTGATGATCGTATACTTATTGTGATTGATACAACTTCATAGGTTTTATGCCAGCTGTGGAGAATTACTGGCACACATGAAAACATCTCTATGCCATTAATGTCACAGATACTTGATTACAATTATTATTATATTTTAAAGGATGTATGATAAGCTGTTGAACAAAGAATCCATATACTGCATAACTTCATGTTGTAGAAAACATTGAGGGGTTTTTCTGATTGCTTTCTGTCTGCTGTAAGAGGCTGATTTTCCTCTGCTCTGTCATTCTCATTATTTAAAGGCAACATGTTCTTCCATTATTAACAAAAGTTCTGAATTACCTGAATAATCTTGAATAGTCAGCATCCCCACAAAAGTGGTTTTGTGGACATCCATCCAGTTTCTATTCCTAAACCACAGAACCTTTAAGAATTTTTTACCAGAGATCGTAATGACAGTTATGAAACAAATTTTAATGTACTATCTTGGGATAAGTGGGAGACCTTCTGGTAAAACCCTAAAAAATATATATTTGAATCAAGAATGGCAATGTCCTGGTAATGGTGGCTTGAGAACATTTTCCCATACGAACCCTCAAAATCACTAATCTTCGTTCAGCTCTCATTTATGTCTTTGTAGTGCCTGTGTTGCATTCTTTATTACGTTTATATTCCTTGTAGGCATAGATGGAGACCATAACTATTTAAGGTGAAAAATGAGGTGTTATTTTCCTTTAAGATCAA
The DNA here is from genome assembly GCA_013399365.1 of Pampusana beccarii. Taxonomy (NCBI): domain Eukaryota; kingdom Metazoa; phylum Chordata; class Aves; order Columbiformes; family Columbidae; genus Pampusana; species Pampusana beccarii. Next base: position 702,314 of record VWYH01002497.1, on the reverse strand, counting down.
CCACAAAATAGAGGAAAAGTTGGAGGGGAAAGAAAAAAGCAAAAAGCGCTCTGTTTGTACATGCACTGAGCAAAACCAAAATAAAAGAACAAAATGCCATGACCTGTTCATTCATAATACACGTGTTTTTTTCCTATAGCGCTGCTAATGCACCTCTTGTCATAGTCACAAAGTGCCAGGACAAACATCACCAAACCATCTTGTCTGCACAGGAGCAGATGTACCCCACAAACCACAATAAATCGATTCGGTTCCAATGACCAGTTGTGCCTATTTCCCTTATTTCACTGAACTCCTGATTTCCTTACAAGCTTTTGGAACTTGAAAAGGTCATAAAGAAAAATGCTGCCTTGTAGAGATGCAGTGGCCGTTAATGAACTTGGATCCCTTTTCAGACCCAGTGGTTCTTGGTTTTATATTTTTTGTTTCAAATATGTAGCCTAACATCTAACCCTGAACTGATGAGAGATATAAATCAATGTATTCCCCTGAAATTCACTTAAAACCATAAAATTCATTCAAACCTGGAGAAAAAATATCCTAGCACTGATTGCAAACCACTCCATAGTGTGGTCAACTGGCCCATTAGTGCATCCCAAGGCAGAACTGCATCATGTAATGAAGGTATTTCTTCCATAATTTTATTTCTGAGTACCAACCCTGCAGTTAACCCTTTCATTCATTTGTTCAAAGCAATTATCTAGCACTCATTTTCACATTCTTAGAAACAAGCTGACAGCATGCTGCAGACAAATCGACTAACACAGCCACCCAATTGATTAATTCCAACTGGAAGGAGATTGCTGTTGCCATGCGAGTTGGCAGGAATCTTGATTTTGCTTGCTCTCCTCCTCCTCCCTTTTTCAAAAGCTCAGGCAGAAGGGAAGTATGTTCATTTTGTCAAGATAACTTTGGGAAGGGTAAAAAAAAAAAAACAACAATTAGCAGAGGCACAAAGTGTTTCTACAGCACAAATAAATAGAACAATCTTGTGTGTATACACAGGGTAGCAAAAAGATTTAACGCCTAAGCCTCCGTTAAGGACTGGATCTGTAGTGTGTCCATTCCAAAAGGGAAAAGGACACTCGTAGCAAGGTCTCAGCAATGCCACGAGAGTGGAAAGGAACCAAGACAACTGTCAAGCAAATCCAATCCTCCCTTACGCGCTTCCCCATACATCCACGCACACAATCAGTCTCAGGTCGGGAAGCCCAGGAGACCTTGTCAGCTTCACAGCGATGAGGTTTTCAACAGAAAGTCTACATCTGAGAAAGCAAAAGCAAAGAAACTTCAAATAAAACGTCACGATGCGCAGAGCTTATTAGGGAACTGGGAAAAATCGCAGCATGCAAAGCAATGGTTTTGTCGAGATCTCTTACAGATGGCCTTCATGAACTCTGCTGGTAAATGAGTTTGAACGTATATAATAATAGGAATTAGCACGAAGCCATGGTAGGTTCTACATCTGTATTTTCAGTCAGATCATTGAATAATTGGGCCCTGCAAAAAACTATGACTATTAATCAACATTCAAAGTCATAGAATTAGCCTTAATTTTTACATTTTATAACTTCTTGGAGATTTGTCTTTGCAATTCAGCCTTAACTTTCCTGACTTAGCGTTCTTCCAGTGTCATTTTCAGAAACAACAGAGCTGGACATTGTCTCCAGCAAACTGGCTTTCAGGTGTCTCATCACCAACATGTTTTTTGCAATGAATCAAAGAAAATTTGACCAAGAACCTCATTGCTGAGATTTATAGCCACACAAACCATGGCCTCACCTTGAAAGTGTGTTGAATATAAGAAGCTTAAATTTTCCTTCCATCTGCAGAAACTGATGTGGCCACATTAAGGCTGAGCATCCTGTGCCACACTTGAGAGAATTAAGGGTTCTTAGCTGTGCTCAAGTAAAATGCAGCATTAGACTGCTCTGGTATATTTAATGACTAAGAAAAACTACCAAAGGGAGTTCCCAAGTAGTAATGCAATTTAGCAGACTAATATTCACTTGTACTTCGAAAGAAAGCCATTGAATTATGTCAGAATAAAATATGCTGAAGAAATATTTATAATGTATGTACACAAACAACTGACACAAGCACATTTAAGCAAGACTGCCACTGGAGGAGATCGTGTCTGGGTTTCTTTTAAAACAAAATCTATTGTAGGTGCTTGATCAGTCCATACAAAGGCTTTTGGTGGTGGGAATAGAAGACAAAGATGTTTATTGGCCCCAGAGGTGAAACAATCATTGGTATTTTACGGCAGCCACTTTCAAAACTCTAACTTTTCTAAGGCAGGAGTATCTAATTTCTAATATTTTATTCACCTCTCAGATTTGCAGTGATTTAAATAATTTTAACTGCTTTTTAATTAAATCAGGATGTTATATTTCCTACATTTGCTCTGATTTAAATATTTGGTTAAATAGTTTTTAATTTAGCCAGGATATTATTCATAGGAGCAGTCTGATACTTCATTAACGATGCAAAGCAGAGAGCTGCTTTTCTTTCCTAAGAAACGGTCTCAGATCACAAGATTCTCAAAATGATAACCTAAAATCTGAAAGTCTGAGATTTACTCCTTCCTTGTTGACCTTAATGAATAAAAGCTGAAAATTAATTTTAAAATTTGGTGTCTGGGGTGAAGAAGCCTTCCTTCTTCAGAATAAAAATTACTTTTTCATGGAAAAGCTGTAAGAACTTCTGAAACTGTGATGTATTAATTTTCCAGCAATCAAGCTGCACGGAAAATAGCAATGAAAATTGACATTTGACAACAGGATCAACATTACATTATTTAGTGCTGGCATTAAACAAGTAACATCTTTTGCTGCCACTGCAAAACCTTATGTTGTATCTATGAAGTATTTTTCAGGTTCCTTAGGCGGACAAAATGCTAATCACATTAAATAGTTACCGGGGACATCCTGATTTAACATTTGCTTTGATTTCAGTACCTGCAAACTCCACATTCTCTTATTAGAAATTCAAAATACTATGTTAAAGGAGAGGAGAGGAGGACAGAGGCCACGAGAACCCAGTTATCATAAAAATGAAGGATCAGCTAGCAAAGGTCTAGAAATCATCTCATTTGGACCCAAGTTTAATGAAAAACCCAGAGGCAGGGAGATGAATGTTAGGCCACGCAGACTTCCCATTTGCAAAATTAAATAAAGATAATGAAATAACTTTTTTTTTTCCTTCTGCACAAACTAAGCCAGCCTCTAATCTCTGAATACTACTATTATTATGCTACATTAATATGCAATACAATACTTTTTCAGTATTTTGAAGACTCCGCAGGAGTCTGGTGGTAAATATTTCATTTTACAGAAGGCAACATGGAGAAAAGGATGGCAAGTAATGTGCTCTAGACCACACAATAAGACAGAAGCATCTATTAAGGTAATTGCTTCATCCTCAGGATATTACAGCACGTTAATGTTTCCCAATGAAAATTCAAACTCTCGGCCCAAACGCAGCATGAAAACACTCAGCCCAAGCTCCTAGACAAATATTGCAATATATTCCGCTTAGATATTGGCAGAAATCACAGGATATCCAGAATGGCCAGCGATGCCTTTCTACCCGAACCATCCCATTTCCGCAGGCTCTCCGGATCCAACAGCAAGAACCGGCACCACCTGTTTGCACTATAATGAGCTATTAGCACCTTTGCCGTAGTAATTCACTGATAAAACGTGGCACGGCACAGCTCCTCGGGGCTGTAAATGAAATTCCTGCAGTTGGTAGACGCTGTTACGACTGGGCTGTCTGCTCCGCAGGCAAATATTTTGCTACCCTGATTGTTAATCTCTATAAACCCCACCGCGGAAAGTCACGGCCAACTAAGCAATTCCTGTAAGGATCTTCATCTATTTTGCAACTAATTTATGTGTCCCCCATTGAGAAGCAGCACCATGCTTTCTAACTGCAACTGTTTGCTTGTTGATCTCAAAACACTCTCAAAGTGTGGGTGTAAGAGGAATCATGAGCCAGAGCAAAACTCATCCTGTATCAGAAGGCTTGTTGAGGAGGATGATGTTGTACTTGGTCTAAGCACCCTTCTTTTTCTATAATCAATGTTCATGTAAATAAAATAGTCAAACATTGAAGACAAGCACGCCTAAATGGCTGAGATAATCTGACATATAAAGTATTACCAGTGTTTCTTCAGTAGGATTCAAATAATAACAAAAAAGCAACCTGAAGCCAGTGAAATGCTAACTAATGTACTGAATGAAGACTAAAGAAAGGAAAAGGCTACTATGAAGTGTTGCTCATTGCCCCGTAGTATTCACTGCCCAGCCGAAAGAGAGAAACAGAGAGACAGAGAGAGAAAGAGAGAGAAAGAGAAAGAAAGAGAGAGAAAGAAAGAGAGAGAAAGAAAGAGAGAGAAAGAAAGAGAGAGAAAGAAAGAGAGAGAAAGAAAGAGAGAGAAAGAAAAAAGAAAGAAGGAAAGAAGGAAAGAAAGTAAGAAGGAAGAAAGGAAGGAAAGGAGGCAAGAAAGGAGGCAAGAAAGAAAGAGAGAAAGAAAGAGAGAGAAAGAAAGAGAGAAAAAGAGAAAAAGAGAAAGAGGGAAAGAGGGAAAGAAAGAGAGAACGAGAGAGAAAAAGAGAGAGAGAAAGGTANAAAGAAAGAAAGGAAGGAAGAAAGAAAGGAAGGAAGGAAGGAAGAAAGAAAGAAAGAAGGGAAGGAAGGAAGGAAGGAAGGAAGGAAGGAAGGAAGGAAGGAAGGAAGGAAGGAAGGAAGGAAGGAAGGAAGGAAAAAGAAATCTCAGAATTGCTCACAGAATGAAGCTAAGGCTCCTGTTGAGTGTGGGATGAAGGACAAGTTGTATTTCAGAGAAAAGTGGAAAAGATAGACAAAATCCATCCTGAACTGGGAAAAGGAGATGCCACCTTAAAACCCAAGAGAAACAGGGAAAATCACTGTGATTTAGACAATTTCTCTGACATTTGGCAGGGAGAGAGAGATCCCTGGGACATCTTATAGCAGTGAGTAAACACAAACATGCCTACACTTGTGAAGACAAGAAATTCAAGTCCAATGGATTAAACTGATTTGCCTCAGGTCGTTCAAAGGCTTCACAACATCTGGGTGCCCATCCAGACACCTCCACCGAGAGCCAACCTCTGCATGGGACACCTCTCCTTTGGCTGTCAGACTTGGTCTGGAAGATCGACATAGCAACAAAAGGTTTTGATGATCCTCATCCAGAAGATCACACACCCAACAGGACAAGTCTCCCATGAAAGGACTGATATCTCGATTTGTATTTCTTACAGCTACCCTGCACTCCACTGATCATCTTACTTTGCTAGGAAAGGGGCAGCAATGAAAGGACAATGCCAAGACTTTGTAACTTCGATGCCATCAATTTTTGTATTCCTTCCACTTAGATTAAGACTTTACCCAGGACTCAACTCCTAATTATTGTGGTCTAAATAACCTTGAAACTTTGACTGGAATTTGCGATCATACTGTCTACTCAATAACTATGGAATAAAACACATCAAATACAAGACCAAATGAAGAAAAAACTCTCTTTTTACCAGATCTACTCTCATCTTTCACAGATATAAATAAAGTGGAGATGACCGTTTTCTGCAAAAGAAGCAAAGAATAAGGGATTTTTTTTTATTTTTTTATTTTTTTAATTTTGGAAAGAACTCACAATTAGAAATCAGTGGCTCATTTTTTGAACTGTACATTCAAGATATCCTTTATTTTCCTGATATTTTCAGAATACATTAGCTCAGCAGTATCTGTAGTTTACAGTGGCAATTAGCATCCTGGGGAGTCAGCCGCAAATAACAAATTCATAAACAAAGTAGAATTAATCAAGTGTAAAATTAAAAATAAGGAGGAGCTTGCATAATCTTAGAAGGACGGAACAGTCAAGAGAAGCCCTTGCTCCGGGCAAGGATTAGTCTGTCAAAATTATGGTCAAATATTTAACCATACTTCTTTTTCCTTAATGGTTTAAGAAATTAATGGATGTTAATTATATAATTAAATAATAACAAAATCATGGCCTGTCTAACAATTAAATTGGAAGCATAATCACCTCACTAAACTTCAAGATGCCCTTGTAAGATTTTAATTTCAGTAGGAGAAGGTACAGAGGAGATGGTCTTAACCATAAATGTGTAGGCAGGCAAAATAGTGGACAACAGCGTATGGTTTCTGGGAATGACACCCCAAAGGACAACTGTTCCTTTTCCTAAATCTAAAGATATGGTAGGAAGGTGTTCTGCCACTATGCTATTAAACCAACAGCAAGTAAAAATCAGCCCATCTATTATTTTGCACGCACAAGATGGAAAGGGGCGATGTGTGAGAACACAGCACAGAGCTGCAAGCTTATCTTCTGCTTACTGAAACCTGCACTTAATGAAATTAAGCACCAGAAGAACTTTAACCAGTTTTTAACTCTTTTCTCAGAGAGTGCCCCTATGTCACATATTATTATCACATGCTGGAGATCAGGCCACAGCAACTGGACCAAGTCCCTCACGGATTTTTTGGAACTGGCTGAGGATGCACAGAGAGGAGAACGCAGGGAGGTCAATTATGATGTCTCGTTTACTTTTTCCTATAGTTAACAGCTCACAACAGAAACCAGGGCCATATTTCTGAATTCTCAATCACGCTGCTGCATTAGGTGATAACGCACTTCATAGCCTGCTATGATTACGTGGTAAACTGGGAGAAACCAGAGGCCAGCCCTCTACCTGGCTCCATACCGCAACCTCCAACTGGAAGGCAATTACAACACATTTCCACTGATTTTTCTATTTCAACTATTCATATCATCAGGGTTATAACTTAATTTGCTATAATTTTATTTATTGTTCCCAGTGTGTGATAATCAGGAAAGAGTCCTCCTTAGGGAGGATATTTTTAACAGAGCTCAGTATGAAACACAGCAGAGCCAAGAACACCAGGCTGAGAGATGTTTTACTATCAGGAGGATAACTTGTGAGATTTTTTTAGAATTACTTTCTATTAGTTTTTATTTTTTGTGAAGCTTACCCACACTTTATATAACTAACTACTTTAACCAGCTTATTTAAAAGCAGAAAGCCACTTCGAAGAAGAGTCCATGAAGCCTAACGGAAGGCTTGCTGTGGTGAGTCTAATTTAACTAGGAAGTGCTGAAATACTGACAAAGAGAAAAACTTTAAAAAAAGAAGAAAAAGAAGAAAAAAAAGCCATAAAGAACAAAGACAGATCAGAGACAGAATCACCTAAGCTTGTCAGAAAGGCAGGTAACATTGTCAGTCTTGGCAACGCTTCTACTCAAGTAGACCTTGCAAACTTACAGGAAAACTCACAATTGCAAAGTTAACTGCATCCTTAAACAGTGGCAAGATGAGGCTGTTACTGAAGTGCTGTGATTTGCTTTGCATCCCTATTTAAAATAGTTTCCCTTTAGAACATCCTATTGAAAGGAAGCGAAGGGCTCTGAAGCATTATTTTCCTTACATTTGTGAGAAAAAGCCTTTGTACCTAAGGCTGGCCAAGACCCACGGTATTTCAGGACGGCAAAGCCCTCTTGGAGTACGGATCTCATACCTGAAAGCACTGAGAACAATCACACAATAGCAGATTTAATAGATACAGTTTTAAAAGAGAAAATCAAAGCATCATTTGTACATTTTTTTTTTCCCCCCCTGTGAATACTAAAACGTTCACTAATCAGACTTAGCAACACTTCTCCTGCCTAGCTAACAATTATCACTACCATTTCATAGGTTGCTAGCCAGGGAGATTCAGCCATTTATTAGAAGCAAAAGGATCTCTATCAGGCCACACCACAACTCAAAAGGACAGATGCCTCTGCAGCCTGAAATGCCTCAGTCCGCTGGGTGACAAGACAAGGTGCAATTATTTATGCATTTACTCTGATCAAAGAGAGAAATTTCTAACGGACTGCCCTGCCATGCCTCAATGTGCCGCTACCTTTCCTCTTCGTAACAGCAAAATCGCGGTGAAAAGAAACAATTTTCTACAAAGCAAGTCCTAAACACAACAGCGCGGAAGCTATTTTTGGAGCTAATGCTCAATGTTTCGTGCTGCTTTTTTATTCTTAAGGCAAAGGGTACATATTTCATCAACTGCAAGCTGAGGAGTGGATCTGTGTACAAATGAAGAGATCTCATGCCTTAACATACAGGAAAGCGGATGAGTCACTTTAAATTATAATCAATGGTAACAATAATCCTACAGCTAAACCTTGAAAACTGAAGAGATATTTCCAAAGTACTTTCATAAATTTTCATAAGGGGCATTTCTACCACTTAAACTAATACAAAGCAAGGGTTCAGTATTGCAAGAATTTCTGTATTTGACAGGGGAGATTTAAAAACTTTCCACTTGCTTCTGCATTTCCGTTCATCCTGTTTAAACTCTGTTTGTTCTCACTGTCCTTCAGCCACATACAGTAATTAAGTGAAGCAGTTCTAATTTATCTAAATATTTGCAATATGTTTGCCCAATTTTATGCAAGGTATGTATCTTAATAAGGGTATTTAAAGGATATTTATGTGCTAAATCAGAACTGATGGAGAGCTATAAATCCATGTCAGTCACGAGGAGGTATTTTAATTTCAATTCCCAGAGCCTTGGACTGACCAGGCCTGGCTTGCCAGGAAAACTCAGTACTGGGCAGGTGATTCAGTTCTTGCCTACAAAAATACCTCATCTTCCTTCTCCTCACATTTCCTTCAGTCTCCAGCCTTCATCTCAAATCCCTGCAAAACTCTTCAGAAAGCAGAGTTGAGCCGAAGGACAAATCAAAAGCCTCAAAGAATCTGCAATATTTTGTCACTGGAAACAGCGTAAAACCGTCCGTATTTTGTTAAAACAACCACCTGTCACCACAGACCGCTCCACTCGGTACGTGTTTCGGAGCCCATTTGGGACATGACCCAAAACGGCGGCTGGACCAGCTCAGCTTGCCAGTGAGGGGCACAGATTGGTGCTCCCGGTTCAAGTGTCCCTGATTCAGTCCGTCATGTTCTGGCAAAGACTGATATTCTTACAAACAACGAGACAGATTATAAGCTAACTTGATATACTGTAGTGATAGAAATGACATACATGGAGACTTTTTTTTTTTTCTTTTTTGGCTATGTGTCCTAATTTCTCTGCCTTCCCCCCATCATATGTTTTTTTTTCTATTTATGCTCTTCCATATGTTTCTGTATTATAGAGAAAGCACAAATAAACTAAGAAGTACAAAAAAGAACAGAGACATCTCTCTATAATTATAAATTTCGTTGTGTGGTGCTTTCTTTCTGGTGAGCATTTGGGGAAACAGATTTTATGAGCAGGTTCCATTAACAATAACGGGACAAGTTTCAAAAGTAAGACAAGCTGGTCTACTTCAGAAGTGCAAAGGCTTCAATTACAGGCTTCAGGCGTTTCTTTTCTTTGTAATAACTAAAACCACTAATCTAGAGAGTAAAATTTGCAGCCTTCCAGACTGCTTAATGGTGTAATATAGTGGCCTTTGCCTACTTCCATAGTGACAAGTGCCTACACCGTAAATCTCTGCCCAGGCACACCAATGACATAGTGTTGCCAGGAAAAAATATACTGTACCACTTCCCAAGCAGCGTCAGTTTTCTGGTGTCTAACGCTGCTGGTTCGTTAACTCTGTATGTTGTTCACTGAAGTGCTCTGAGTACACAAAACTACCCAAGAGAAGTCAAATGATGTCAAAAAGCACATTTCATGTGTCATAAGAAACACAACAGAGCAGCACCCAAACCATCAGCACACCCCACTTAGTCACTTCCATAGCACGAAACAACTGAATGCCAGCAGCAGGTTTTAGGGAATTATTTTGGATCCTATGAATGCCTCGTGAAGGAGAAGGTGAGCACATACGTGCATGAGGGTTCCTCAAGCCAATGGAAAAGATACCCCAGAGGTGTTCAAAAACCTTGGATCTTCCAAGGATGCTGCAAGCAGCTCCGTCGTGTGTCACAAATAATGTATAATAGCAATCCTAAATTTTAGTGTCACAGCCTTTATCTAAAACATGAGGCCTGTAGAAATTATCTCCAATATACCATTCAAGATGAGCAAGGAATTAATAGTTTTTAGCTAACAGGATTAAAGAAACCCTTCTAATCCAAGTTCATTGTGCAGGGGGATTAACATGATGTGTTTTGATGTGGGATGGAGCATCTGATTTCCACTGAACTTGCCCCATTAGAGGGCCAAGCAAGAGGAGCAGAAGGCTGTACCCAGAGCACCGGGGCTCAGAAGCAACCCTGCATATGAACTTCTCATCAAACTGCCATCGATAGCTGAAGTTTTGCCGTAATTTGGAGACGGAGACAAGGTTCTTGTTGTTTAAGAACCATTTACATGAAGGAACTGGAGAGAGAACAAAAAGGCAGTTTCTGCTGGGTGAAAACAAGCCAACCTATTGCAAACGAAGCACATACTTCAAAGCCGTCTCTGACTCAGGCAGCCGCGCCAACTAAAACATGTTCCTTTTACATCAGACTTGCTCAGAAATCTCAAACTGGATTTGTCTTTCCACGCCTGCTATAGACTCAACAACACAGAAAAGCAAGCACTGATTAAAGGCATCTTTATTCCACTCAGCCATGTGCTTTAGAGGATCCCTCTGTGCCTGGTTTGCTCTTTTCAAGAGTTACTTCTCGGACTTCTAAGAAAACTCCCAATTTTCTGGGCACGCCAAAGCGTGGAGGTACGGAAGCATCGGGAAGCTCTTTCCCACCAACATTTGTTGTCTGTGGTCTCCTCAACATCATAACCACTACACAATCCTGCCCTCAAACCCATCACGCCCAGCTCCCTTCTCCCTTCCCAGGTGTCCAAAATGGTACCTTCGTCCTTTGGTCTAAGCCCCTTTACTCCACCTCATCCCACACCCCCCGTGCAGTGCGCAGTGATTTAGTGCAAGATATTCACTACCTACATTGGGACTCACCTTCTCCAGTTTTTCTTTCCTTTTATCCAATTAGACCGATGATCTTTTTCATTTAAAAATTTGCAACTAGGCTCTACTTTAAATATGCAGAGAGCTGGCAAACACTTATTTGCTGTAACTTAGCTAGACATACTTCTTTTCAACTATTCAGTGCATGCAAACCTACTGAATTTTGCAGTAGCTGGTGTATCTCTGCTTTACCAACATACATCTCCAATGCTCTTTTTTTTTTTTTTCCCCCGAATTCTTTAAATAATTTAATATATGAAATTGGAAGGAGCTGATTTGCTTTTACTTTTAGAACTTACTCAAGAATGTCAGACACATTCTGATGATATTGAATGAGTAGGTAGAGGTGTGCCAGCAACAAGCATCATGTACAATTCTCTTCATAGGCACAGGAAGTTTTCAACTATGAACCGAGGATGAAGAAGATACTGCTTTTGAAAAGCAAAGGCTTTGCTTAAGTCTGCTCAGTAAATTTCAGAAACATTATCTTTAAAGATTAAAATTAAATTTCAGTTGCTTGGGCTCTGTATTCTGTTGCAAGTGTTTTTAAATGCAGTGGTCTGATTTACATAAAAATTCTAAATTTTTGTTTAAGGATGTTCCTATATTATTGCCAAGTCTCCCTTTAAACTATTCTCTCCTCCTTTCCCTTCCACTGTTGTATTTATCATCACCGCACTCATTAATTTTTAAAGGTTGCCCTTCTTCACAAGAGCTGAATAGGAAAAAACCAAAAGGCTGAACCACGGCAGATAATATAAATTTGGCAAACAATGTCCTTCTCCATCAATATCTGCCAAAACTCAAAATACATCCTGTCTTTATGACTTCATGTGGTGCTGGTGATTTAGAAGTGAGGTAATAATTTGTTCACTTGCATTTTAACAAACATGAGGAATGGCACGTTGGCGTGGATGCTTCTTTTTAGTTGCAATTGCCAGTCATCTCAGCTGGCAAAATGCGCTTTTTCCACCCTCTGTGGAGACAGAGAAATCTCCTCGCTGGCCCCTTTTCTACAGAGCGAAGCAAGAGAAATCGAGACGAATCTTGTAACTTCCAAGCATTTTGTCAATTTTGAGCACCCTGCCAATGATCAAAACCAAATGGTTTCCGACTCGAAACACCAGCTGCTGCGCTAAGTACCCACCCCAGCTCTTTTCCATAACAATATAGTTGCATTTATTGTTATAAAATTTAATAAAACAAATTCCTAGACCAACCCCCTCTCGGTGGTCCCCTAAGGTGGGACTTTAATGCATGTAAATCAGGCCGAATAGTCCCAATAGAAATAACACATTGGGTTGCTTTCTACAAAGTACTGTCTTCCAGATCATGTTGTGGGCACTCATGGTGCCAAAGTGGTCACTAAACTGCTAAAGTTCTACCCAAAAGCCTTTTTCTTTCAAATGCAGTCACATTTTAAATAATAGATAGGTTTTTTTTGGTTTTGTTTTTAAACTAACTGCTTTCTTTATAGGAACTGCAAAAGCTAAAATAAGAATAAACCATTGTAACACCACAAAAAAGTTCCACTTAACTCTTTAAGGGTTGAATTATCCCTTAAGGACTCTAAAGGTATTAAAGTTGTGGATGATGGTGCACTATATAACCAAGGATATAACCTGAGCTGCAAGATCTATCTGCTTTTGTTTATTTAGTAGGAAGAAAAACAACATTTCTGTCCACCATTCTGTTCGAAAGCAGATGAACAACTTTTATTCAAAAGTTGAAAAAAACATGTATTAGTCTTCAGGCAGAAATCATGATGGGGAAAAATTCTCCTCAGAGGGAAAATTTAGAAAGGTTTAATGCTGCATTCAAGGAATTAGGATGGAAACATTCTTGCAACCCTAAATATGAAGGTTTTTGCAGCGCTTTTTGTAATCAGTGTGGATGTATTTAGGTAAAATCTAATTTTCCAGGGAAATCATAAATGCCTCATTTTCATGAGAAGCCGGAGGGAGACTATATGTACCAGAGATAATACAGAGATTATATCAGGCATAGAAGGCAATATCTTTGGATATAAATAACATGAGGAAGTACAGATGCAATTTCATCAAACATCATCTCCCTAGACTACAGACAAGACTACATCTCCTTCTTAAGATCCGTTGAGCATCCTTCTGGTACATTTAGAGGGCTCTCATTAGAGCAGGATTCAAAATTATCCTGACTGGCATGTTTTAAAACACATTTCTCACCTGCAAGGTGGTAATGTGCTTTCTCTGGCCAGGCTTGAATAGTGCTATAAATTGCTTTGCAAAATAGCACGTTGTGCTGGTAGGTTATAAAGTGCTTTACAGCACAGCTTTGTATCCACACTTTATGGCTTAGTTCACGTCTGGAGCTCTGAGGCTGAATGCTTTAGTGCTTGGCTGGGAAGAACCGCGAGCACCCACAGCTTTTCCTAATGCGGTTTTATTCCTCCCAAGAAAGGACCGAAAGAAACCTTCGCAGTAACTGAAGGGCCATTGCCAAATGCTGTTCGGCCCAAAGCTTACACAAATTACAAGAGAAATGTAAATATTTCCATGTTTTATGAATACTAAAAAGAACAACCATTAACTGAGTGCAAGTAAGGATATTTTATCCCACATTAACAGGGATACTCTGCATTATTTCACATAAAATATTGATAATTTTCCTCTTCCCTTTCACAGAATGGTTGTAGCCCAGCTGCCTTAAAAACATTCTCTCTTTTTGCTTTTTCAGGACATCTATGATTACCTTTAAAATGTGTAGCTTGAATTAAGTATGCGGAAGAACAGGAAAGTTATGAGTGCTGTTTCAGATCCTGGCAAACATAGCTTGAAATAATAGATCACCCTCCAAACCACCAGCTGAGCAAGTGGTAGAAATCCTATTTCTAGATCTCAAGAGTACATCAAACATAAACCCTAAGAAAGAAATCAGCTTTCCATGGAAGGGATGGAATAGACCAGGTTTTGTTTCAGAGTCTCAAAAGTTCAGGGCTCAAGAACTAGTAGAACTGCAAATTTAATTACTTATATTAACATCCACTCTCCAGGCACGCAAAATTGAGATTTCCGCTAGTCTCCTACTTCTCATGAGACTGTTAACCACCTGGCTGGAGGATGATCTCAAATTCATCTCCACCAGGCCCTCCCCACAGCAGCACATGATATAGAACCCTTTGTATGCACAGGTACTGGACCAGCAGAAGTAATCCATATTTAATGCCATGTGCCACTGAGTATTTCTTTAACACAGGCAAGTCTTGCTTTCACCTCCATAGCATTTTAGAGGCCAAACTTTCTTTTCATTTTGCTTTGGGGAACATGCAAACCACATTTTTTGCCCTTTTTTTTTTCTGCTTCCCTCTAAACAATAATTAAAAAAGAAAATCATCTTTGGTTAGGTTCAAATAGACTTTTCCTTCTTGAAAAAAAAACAGTATTTCACATGAGACCTCCCCAAACTTAGTGTTTGGTATGTCTGGCTCTTCCTGCCTTTCTCCCTCCCCCAAAAGAGGTTCAATAGACCTGGGAAAGAATAGTGTTTTGGGTTTGTGTGGCAAGGTCTTGGTCATGGGGAGGCTACAGGGGTGGCTTCTGTGAGAAGGCTCTAGAAGCTTCCCCCATGTCCAATAGTGACAATGCCACCTGTTCCAAGACAGACCCACTGCTGGCTGAGCCCATCAGCAACACCGGTAGAGCCCCTGTGACAATATATTTAAGAAAGGGAAAAAAAACCTGCACAACAGGAGCCAGAGAGAGGAATGAGAATATGTGAAACAGCTCTGCAGACACCAAGGCCAGTGAAGACGGAGTTGAACCTGTTTTGCCCATAACGCTAATTGCTGAGTGATCTCCTTGTCCTTATCTCAACCCATGAGCCTTTCATTATATTTATTGTATTTGATATATTTTATTATACTCATTCTATATAATATTTTCTCTTCCTCTCCAGTGGAGCAGAGGAGTGACAGAGCAGCTGTGGTAGGTACCACATGTCCAGCCCGGGTCAACCCACCACACACAGCAATAAGTCAAACCTCATGCGATAAGATCTTCTTCTGTCCCCTCATGAGAGCATTTTCGCTGGGATGATCCACTCGGACTCGTGCATAAGGCACCTTACCAAGGAACTCGAGACAAATTTGCAGGAGTCTGTGCACACCTCGTTCCCCAGTTTTCTCCGGAGATGCCCACCCTTCACCACTGACACAATTCTTTGCCCATTCCCATGTTTAAAGACTGAAACAAGGACCCACCAAGCGGCAATGTGTCACAGTATTCCCACAGTGCATTTAGAAAAGAAGGTGAGATAGGCGGCTAGGACCAGCGTTGAGGAGAGACAAATTTCACCATCACTAAGCGATCAGCTCACACTACATCCAGAAGCTGTAAAGACATTAAAAACAACTGGTTTATCTTTTAATTGTGGCCCTTGCGAATATCTAACTGGAGACAAAGATGCATAGTGGTGACAGTTTGCAGCAGTACCGACTACAAAATTGCTTCTCCGTGCAAGAAACACACTTTAATTTACACTGCCGGGCTTTTTCCCCAATCCTGAAGAAAAACTGGTCTAACAAGGATGCAACACTAAAACCCATCACACTCACAACTCATCTCTACGACGCTGTGCTACCTACAGGTTCCCAGCAGGCGCAAGACGATTCCTCCACATTCGACCTCATCTTTTCTCTGGAGGTTAAAGAGCAGAGCTGTAACTTAAAGCAAATTCCATAAACTGATAAAAAGGTCCCGACTAAGTGCAGAAAGCACGCGCACGCGTGGGAGGGCAGCACAAATAGTCATTGGTACCTGTTTTCTTTTTTATTTTCCTTTTTTTTTTTTTAGTTGTTTTTCCTTCCCCTCAACCTCTCACTTGCCATTGAAGATACTCTGATATTAGGACTGTAACCCCTGCCTAAAAATTAAGACTCGAATTATGTGCTGGGCAAAGCTAAGAGTAGTTAAAACAAGTCCAAGCAGACAGAGCAGTGCACAGTGGCCTCTGCCTTTCCTGCAGCCATTTGACAACTGTGTCTGATTTCAAAAGATGTTTTTAAATTCCAAATGCAAAATTAACGCGCACGAAAATAACCCATGTTGATATCAATTAGTTGGCTAGCATTTTAGATGCAGTAAAATCAAAAGAGAAATTCATATAAATATTTTAAACTCATTTCTCCAAGGCCTGAGTAAAGCCAATGCCTCAGTAAGACTTCATAAACATTCCCCCTTCCACCAAAGGAATAGACCTTTATTCAAATTAATAAAGAAGACATGGCAGAGATGGGCATGTTCATCTTCAGGAGAACAGGTGAGACTGTGGGAGGGTTATGAAGCCATTTTGTCTCTTGGGAAGTAAAACCTGCTCTCAGGTATGCTCACCTTTGCTCAAAAGACCATGGGCAGCCTGGTCCTGTTGTGGGTTTCAAGGACCACCCGAGCTGGTAAAACAGATTTTGTGTTTCTATTTGATTCACTACCTACTGTCCAGCAGGTCTGCTAATGAGAAGGCAGAACAAACTAGAGGAGACAACAAACGAATTTTACGCAAGTTTGTTGCCTAAATATTAGAGTTTTGCACTAACAGATGATACATTAATGTGTATTTACAGAGGGGAGACCGTGCTCAGCGCAACACCGCAATAAACAGAGAGACGTCGAAGCGATAAATCAGGAATGCTTGGTAGAAACTAAAATTAAAAGTAAGCCTCACTAAATCTTAAAAATAGGATGGCTACATAAACAACTTGATGTACAGTTTCTATTGTTGTTTACAGATAATAGAGTTATCTATTTTCTCTAGCAATGAAGTGCTTTCTGTATTAAAGTACTACTGCCATCATAAAACACTTGTGAAAATTAACAGCCAAATTCTATTCTGCACTGAATATTAATTTCTATACGAACATTTCTTGCCACACAACATTCAAAACATCCTCCCTCCCAGGCTATTTGATTTCATGCAGAAGGTAATTTTTGATCAACCTACACAAATTAGTGAATGAGGAGGACATGGTGCATCCAACTGCCTGGAAAGCACTCCCTGCTGTGTGTTACTGGACTTGAGATGAAAAATTAATTCAGTTTTTTATTTATAAATAAAAATTGGTCAAATAATGGATAAGTTGTAATGGTAGATGGCAGCGGGTTGAGTAATAAAAGCTAGAGCTGTGAGTCAAATACTGGACCTGGATTTAGTTAAAAGGAAACGGTTTCGTATACGTAATTGGAGTAAGTATTGCCAATACTGTCAAGATGGAAAAGGTTAAAATAAAGGTCTGAATATAGAGTGATCCGAATTAGAGTAACAGCAAGTATTACATGAGAGGGGGAATAATATCAAAAATATGTTATAGGGGAGACAAAAACCTTGAAAGCAGCAACACCAGAGAAAAAACAGACAGTAGCTCAGACACAGGCTTACAGCTGGTGAAGACAGGAAGGCCGTCAGGTTTCTTACAGAATACATATATCAGCCCAGTCCAGACACACATTATTCCTTTTCGGCACAGCAGACTTGACATCAAAACCAGTTCATACACTTCAACACATCTCAGGGCTGGAGAGGTTCAACCAGATTTCTGAGCATGGTCGACACTAATCATTCAAAAGCGGGAGTGCCCAAATTAGTATGAAAGATACTGCAGTAAGAGCAGCTTGGCCAAATAATAATTAAATCACTACTGAAAAAAAAAAATAAAAGACAAAAGGATTGCACTGAACAACCGCTTCATTCAAGGGAAGGGGGGCCAGGAATCAGCTATTGGGTCTTCTGCTGAACATTTACATATTGGTAACACGCTAAACTAAAAACTCTACTAGTTCTTGTCTCTTTTCAGGCCCTAGCCCTGGAAACATCTACAAACAGCACTGTTTTTCTGCTTCTACACATCCAAGTTAAGGTTTCTGCATAAATGCTTCCAGGATCCTAACCCTGATTTCTCCATCTCTGCTGAAACTATACATGGGTTTTACAAAGCTGCTCATAAAACGCAGCCTGAAAGCACATACCTTATTTCCCGAGCCAAAGCAACTGAAATGATGCTTCATGCTTTCAATTAATTAAGTTGTTGGTTCCTTTTATGCTCCAGTCAAATACTCAAACCTCTGTTACATTATTCTAATTTCCTTCCCACTTTGAACAGACACCAGATCGTCCACAAGAAACATTTTGCACACAATTATAATGGTCAAAACCTTTAAGAAAGAGAAAGGGAAAAGACACTGGCTTTCTAATGTTTTTATCTATAAAGCCCCTGTCTTGTTCTTGATAGTATGCTTGTAAATAATTAAAATATATGAACATCAATAATAGCAAAATACTTCCCTTATTAGGCTTGAACTCAACTTGCTAAGTATATTATCACCATGATGACTCTCTATTTATCTTCCCTGTGGTAGTACTTTATAATGATTACATAAAGAGGTCTATTTTAGGAAGGTTATATCTTTGATCTCTTTTTATATACATAGAAATCATTTGCAACTGACAGATCCATTACACTTACACATGATATTCTTCATCTGCAAATATAATACTCTACATAAACAACTTAAAGAATCATTTTGTTTCCTTCGGAAAAGTGCATTCCTGCTTCTCTCAGCACATATAGATTGAATCCATACTGTGATAATCAAAGAGAGTATTGATTCCTTAGACAAGCATGTAGAATCCACCACACAGAAAGTTTGTTATTTGTATTATTTTTTTTTTAATCATCTGCCACATAAACACATCTATTTATAAATCCTGCCTGCCAACAACAAGGCGTTTCTAAGGCAGGTACGGTTTGTGTGAATTTTCCAGAAAGCAGAGGAAGTTGAAAAGATGAGGGAGGCTTTTTTTAGCTGGTCTAATGGAGTGAGCACACAGCCAAGTGCTCCGAAGCACGGGGCTAATTCACGGTATGGCTGAACCTGCCTTGTTCCAACACCACCTCTCCCACCACGCTCTCCATCCCCTCCCTCTGCAGCCTTGTCTTACATACCGTCACTTCATTTTCCATGTCATCAGTCCTGAAAAAGTTCAGCCAATTACTGACAGAATAAAATTGCACATCTTCTTTCCTTAATGCCTCCAGTAAACGCCTTAAATAGCTTGTGGTCATTATATGCTTCACTTGGTCATAGTTACAATGATAGTTACCAGGCCACAGGTAAGATCTACGGAGACAAAGCTAAGACTCCATCTTCCATCAAAATTGACCAGTCTAAAATATCACTGAGGAAAGGAGCTTTTCACAGGCCTGCCAGGACCAATGTGCCAAAGAAGCAGTATCATCTAATCAACAATATTCTGTCAGTCTCTATGTGCCAAACAGGAAAAATAAGATGGGAAAAAACCAAGAAGGGGAAGGAAAAGGTATTTCAAAGCGAGAAAAAGAAACACATTTCAGAAAGGGAACTACCCACGGCATCAGCCAGATGAGGATGCTAATTCTCTATGTCATAATTAATAACGATAAATCCGTATTATGACTTTTAAAACTTAATTACAGAGCCTGTGTGTTCCTTTGGCAAAGGGATTGTCATAAGCTTTTGATTCCTGAGTGAGGCAACTCTTACTGGTTTCTCAGAGTTTCAAAGGGAGGTCTTGGATGTGCCATGCTGTTTTATTTTTATTCATACCATACAAAAGACACCCCCCGATTTAAGTCAGATTTCTTAACTCCATAAAATACAGATATTTTCTGTTAGGATGGCACAGGCTCAGGTACAACAACCCCAGATTGATCCCGATGATCTCCAAGTAGTTTGCTGTGATTTGATGGACCACACTGACGAGACAGAATGAACATTTCAAAGGACTTATTTATCTACAAACAAATACATATCTGACACCAAGAGCACGTGACTTTGTCCAATATAAGCTCCAAACTCAAGAGACACGGGAAATACGGTTCTGCTCCCCACTGGAGTACACTCTATCTGCTGGAGTGTGACTAAATCTACTCTACTGGCAGACTAGATTTAATAATACTCTTCTCCTTCCCAAGAATGTTATAAAGCTGCATTAACATCCTCAGGCAAAAGTCTCCACGCAAATGAAAAGGAATATTGTTTCTATTTTAGAGATATGATAAAAACCCCGTAGCCAGCCACCTACATAATAAGTATTTCCACTCATCCTGGTTGCTGAAAAACAACATTGAGATCACCTCTAAGTTTAGAATAAAGTAGTATAAAAAGTCGAACACTTGAGCAAATTCAGGATTGCAATTACCTTACGGTCAGTACAATCCTGATTTATCACCCAATTCTTCATAGAAACCTTTCTGTCATCTTTCCAGAATGAGTACACATGACCACACAGAAGGTTCAAGGTGTATAGCAAATAATATGGATTACACGGATTTTGGAGAAGAGATCCTTTTGCACATCGAACCCTCAAAACCTCATTGAGAGAAAATCCATAGCAAGTAGCACAGAAAACAACAAAACCTACCAAAAAACCCCCAACCAACCAACCAAAACAGGAAAAGAAATGTAAAAAAACACTTTGGCACTCATGGTGCAAGCACAAGGAGACAAATGAGAAGACCCAAATGGTACTTCCCCAAATCCTCTAAATTTATCTTCCTGTTTTCGATCTCTTTGCTCAGCTACCAGAAAAACAGACCCCTGAGCTCATTCCAAGGGATTACAGGTGTGTCAGTCTGACCTCGGTACTGGGGAAGATTATGGAGTAGATCGTCCCGAGTGTCAACACACGGCACATGCAGGACAGCCAGGTGATCAGGCCCAGTCAGCATGTGTTTATGTCCTGATTGACCAACCTGATCTCCTCTATGACAAGATGACCAGCTTAGTGGATGAGGGAAAGGCTGTGGGTGTTGTGTACTTAGACTTCAGGAAAGCCTTTGACCCCGTATCCCACAGCATCTCCTGGAGAAGCTGCAGCTCATAGCCTGGATGGGTGTTCTCTGCCATGGATACAGAACTGGCTGGAGGGCCGGGCCCAAAGAGTTGTGGTGAATGGATCCAAATCCAGTTGTTGGCCGGTCACGAGTGGTGTCCCCAGGGCTCAGGATTGGGGCCAGTTCTGTTTAATCTCTTTATCAATGATCTGGATGAGGGGATCGAGTGCACCCTCAGTAAGTTTGCAGATGACACCAAGCTGGGTGGCAGTGTTGATCTGCTGGAGGGTAGGAAGGACAAACAGAGGGATCTGGACCGGCTGGATCGTTGGGCTGAGGCCAATTGTCTGAGGTTCAACAAGGCCAAGTGCCGGGTCCTGCACTTGGGTCACACCAACCCCAGGCAGCGCTACAGGCTGGGGAAGAGTGGCTGGAAAGTGCCTGGGGGAAAAGGACCTGGGGGTGTTGGTGACAGCGGCTGAACATGAGCCAGTGTGTGCCCAGGTGGGCAAGAGGCCACCAGCATCCTGGCTTGTGTCAGGAACAGTGTGGCCAGCAGGCCCAGGGCAGTGACCGTCCCCCTGTGCTGGGCCTGGGGAGGCCAAACCTCAAATCCTGGGGTCAGTTTTGGGCCCCTCACGCCAAGAAAGGCCTTGAGGTGCTGGAGCGAGTTGAGAGAAGGGAACGGAGCTGGGGAAGGGGCTGGAGCACAAGTGTGATGGGAGCGGCTGAGGGAGCTGGGGGGTTCAGCTGGAGAACAGGAGCTGAGGGGAGACCTTCTGATCTCTGAACTGCCTGAAAGGAGCTTGGAGCATGGAGGGGGTTGGGCTCTGCTCCCAAGGAACAAGGGACAGGATGAGAGGAAATGGCCTCAAGTTGCACCAGGGGAGGTTCAGATGGGATATTAGGAAACATTTCTTTCTGCAAAGGGTTGTCAGGCATTGGAACAGGCTGCCCAGGGCAGTGGTGGAGTCACCATCCCTGGAGGGGTTTAAAAGATGTGCAGATGAGAAACATGGTATAGCAGTGGACTTGGTATCATAACATAAACAGTTGGACTTGATGACTTACTGTTTTACTAATAGTCTTAATCCTTACCTATTTAATTCCTCTTTTTCAAAGTGTAAGTGTAAACCAGCACCAAATGCAGTGTAAAACCACAGTAATTCCCATTTGCCTTATTGAAACATTAGCAAGTCACAGTAAAATTTGCTGGCAAGGCAGCTCCACAATGCTATATATTATGGTGTGGTGGAAGGGAAAGTTCATTGAGACGGTATCTTCACACCTCTTCTGATTGATTACCTGATCAATAAATAAATACATTCATATTTTAAATAAATGTGGAAATTGTAGATTCCTTCATAATATCTTAATCTCCACCAAGGAAAGGTTTTCTGTAAAAGAAGGACACAGCACTGGGCAGAGATTCACCAAAATCTTTCCAAATGATATAATGTCATAGTGGCAGCACAAACTACCCATAAAACCACTTAAGTTGCCAGTACCGAAAACAGCACATAAAATCCCGGAAACTTATGGGAGTTACACTGGTACTTACATAAAAGCTTAGTAGATATTCAAATTCGTAACAACATCAGAAATCTTCATCACTGTCACCAAGTAGGAAACATCATACGCAGAGTCAGTGCTTAGGTGACACTTTACAAGCAAGAATAATCCACCTGAAGGACACCTTAATAAATGGGTCCTAAATTGCTGAGGAATAGATGCATTTCTAAGATTCTCCAGAGTAACTAAATAATGTCATGAATCCATTAAAACGACCTGTCTGGAGTTCCTGTAAGTCTGTCTCTGGACAGTTCCTGTAAGTCCTTCTCTTTACTGCCATGATCTTTGATGCTCCACTCTGCACTACACACTTGGCAAACACATGTGCGTAGGCAGGGGCACGGCATTGCCGGGATGCTGCGAGACTGTTTTTCAGGCCCCTCACCACAAGAAAGCCCTTGAGGTGCTGGAACAAGTTCAGAGAAGGGAACAGAGCTGGTGAAGGGCCTGGAGCACAAATCTGACCGGGAGCGGTTGAGGGAACTGGGGATGTTCAGCCTGGAGAAAAGGAGGCTGAGGGGAGACCTTATCAGTGACTACAGCTGCCTGAAAGGAGGCTGCAGCTTGGAGGGGGTTGGTCTCTTCTCCCAAGTAACAAGTCATAGGACAAGAGGAAATGGCCTCAGGTTGTGCCAGGGGAGGTTCAGATTGTATATGAGAAAAAAAGTCTTAATGGAAAGGGCTGTCGGGCATTGGAACAGGCTGCCCAGGGAAGTGGTGGAGTCGCCATCCCTGAAGGGGTTTAAAAGACATGGAGATGAGGTTCTTAGGGACATGGTTTAGGGCCAGTGTTAGGGTAACAATTGCACTTGATGTTCTTGAGGGTCTTTTCCAACCAAAATCGTTCTACGATTCTTCGCAGAAAAGGAAGGTGGTGAAAGGGGTGAAATCAACAAAAATGTTGGAGCTCACTTCAAGCTGCAGCTGTGCAGCAGCTACATCTGCATCTGGTGTTCTGCCTCCCTCATCCAGACCTGGACCTGATGTCTCGGCTTCTTGGTTTGATCCTGGAGCAGTCTCATGGCCATGGATTAACCGGGCTGTGGGTGGCACTGAGCAGTGTCTCCAGGCTCCATCCTAATTCACACACTGCCTCCTGGCTCAACACTCTCGTGTTCCTCACCATAACCATGCTTCCCCATTCCTGGTGGAGCTGCCGGCCACCACGGCACCCTTTGGCCTTTGAAGTGTATCTGCTCTCGCTCCTCATCAAGAGGCACCTAAAACTCTCATAAATCACCCTGAAATATTGCTACTGCAAACAAAGCAAACCCAGGGAAGGCACATCAGGATGACGATGTGACACACCAGTTAGTGTCTCTTCACACGACTAAGGGCTGACAGATGTAGTCTGTTCTTTCAGAGTTATCTCATTTGAGTGAGATGACAAACCCCAGGAGGTAACACTACCTGTGCTTGGAACAAAGAGTTATTAACTTGAATTTTTATTCTTCTGAGGAGCAGCACGATTGCTAACGTGAGAATGAAAAGGTTCGCAATCCTGGTGGTCCTCTGATTTGTGAGAGAGGCAAACAACACCATTTCCCAAAACAGATAAATTTACAGTGAGAGAACTCTGAGATCGTACAAATTAAAAAAGGCTTTTATCGTAACAGTTACCATTTTGCTGTTTTAAACTTTTCAGACAAATTTAGAAGTCAGGTAGGTTCTGCTCTGCTATGACTTGTATAATTTTTATTTGCTGTGAGCATTGTTATCTGTCCTAGCCCAACAGCTTCCCAGGAAATAAAGTGATGTACAATGGGGACATCTTTCCCCTGAGAACCAAATGGGTAGAAATATTAAATGTGGAAGCTTTTCTGAGAAGGAACACTAACACGGGCACATATTATCAACCAATAACAAGATTAATCCAGTGAGCACAAGATTTTTAAATTTTACATATGGTACCTGGTGCCAAAGATGGAGATCCTGTTGTAAACTTAAATTCTGAGATGGATTTTGGGTTGCAAAGTGCATTTGGACAGTGGGACAATCTGGTGACAACTGTATTCCAGATCCTCCTATCTATTCTTGTTTCTAGCGCATTTAATCTTTTCCTGTGACCCCAAGTGGCATCATATAGCCCTTGCCCAGACAAATATTAGTCCAGATAACACTAAATCCACAAACAGATTCCCTATTCAAAGGATAATAAATGAATGCCTTAAAGAATAATGATTCAATGCTCCACACATGGAATTAACAGCACAACTCTATTCTTGCTCATTTGTGGCAATTTCACCATCAACAGAGGTGAAATGTCTTCCTAAACTGAAGAGAGGATTTTTCTAAGAGTAAACGTAATATGTAGCTTTAAGTGGGTTAATATTTATGTTAGTCCAATGTAGCAACTCTAAATACACGGAGAAATGTAACTCAAGCTTTGGCGGAAACTGCAATTAAAAATGAATTAATATCAAATTAATCTTTGCCCTGTCCCAGTCTAATGCTTAAATTGCAATTACGAAATCTGTAACAGAAAAAATAAAATAAAGAATAAATTACACATATAACTGAACAAAGGCAGTGAAGGCTAAAGGAGAAATGCAGCAACTCAACAATAAAAGTGTTTTGCTTGAGGTCAAAGCTTATTATTTGCACTAGAGTTATTTGGATTCATCTGCATAGCTAAAGATGACAATTTTACAGCAAACTTGTGAAGTTTTGGATGAACTACACTGACATTTGGGAAAGGACATTTCCATAAACAAATGCTGACATGTGACAGATGGATACAAGGGCTATTCGAGGACTACAGTATGTATTCATGTTATCCATATCATATTTTTCTTTACGTGCTTCCTAGCAACAGAATTTCTAACTACATCAACAAAAAGCCATGGGCTCTCTGAAGGACTCACTGCCCTTCCCCCAAAATAGTATTTGTGGGGGGAATTCAAGAAAATCATTCAAGAAAAGTACGAAACAAATACGCCTCCTGACTAACAAAGGAAGTATTAATATTAATATTAATATTAGAATTGCACTGGAGATGGCCCTAGTAAGCTTTCACCCTTTTCCTTGAAGCCAACTACGTTTTCATGGCTCCTCAACATACGCAGCTCAAATAAGTAGATTCTGGGTACAAAACACACCTCAATTAAAACCATGGTCTGCCATTGACTCATTAACAGAGAAACAGGCAATTTCCCAAAGATCAAGCCATACAATTTTAAGCCACAGAATGTGAATTTATCAGCAATTATTCTTCATTCACAGACACGTCATGAGGATCCCTTAATGGCTTAACCATGCCTTGGATATGTAAAAATGCATAAGTGCCAAATACAGTAATACCACGGTGTATACTTAATTAAAAGTCATTCATTGAAGAGACAGAGTTATTCCTCATTATGTCCCCACACATTTCAGTCACCAGACCTTTTAAGACACGTACGTGCACCGTCCTCTAGCAGCAATGCCCACATTGAGTACAGTTCCTAACTGGCATCTCTTGACCCTCCATTATAACAAGGATATTATTTTATAAGGCTCAAATACCTTGATTTTGACCGTCGAGTCTGCACTGAAAATTTGCTATTTGCCAAACAGCAATTTGCCTGGAGACCAACACCTTCAAATAGCTAATTCATGCTGCACTTGTTCTCATTTCCACTCTGGAAATCCCTTCTCCAGAGCTGGGACAACGCTTAATTCCAGTCCCAGGTCCAAAATCCTTCGCATGTTCTTGTTACATTAATACATATAGGGGGAATCTGCAGCCCGTTAGTTTATCTCAGAAGATACGAAGATGAAAAAGCATTTTTTTTTCCTTCCAATCAAACCTAACGTTTAGGAAATATTTTGCAGAAGTCTATATTACACTCGTACAATCCAGGAAAGCCAGATTTCTGCTGGGTAGACTGTACTCCTTTCAAGCGTTGTCAGCAAAAAGTCAAAATAGAAATTACTGGAGGCAGCGTGGACACAGATGGATGTGTCAGAGCAGCAGAGTTTTACCTCAGAGCAGTCATTTACCTAAGTTCTTGCTAGTACCTCAAACACCCAATTTACTTACATTAGAGCCAGCTCAGTTTCCATGCTCTAGTTTTGATAATTCACGTACTGTTTTGGATATATTATCGGGCATGTTTTCAGGGCTTTTTGTCATGGATTTGGCTGTCTTCCTTTATTGCCGTGAGGTTTTTTGCAATATATTCATTATGATATGGATCATAATTTTTAAGTAGAGAACCTATTACTCTGTAGTTCGCTGAGATATTTCTTAACCCCTGTCACAAGGAAACCATAAGTTTTCGTATTAAAAAGATGCAAAAAAACCTCACAAACTTCTGGACTAATTTATTGGATTTATTCCACTTTATGCTTTTTAATCACAACGCCAATGACGGATGCATTCATCTCCTGGATGCTGACTGAGCTCATGACACAGCGGTATTTCATCTTAGGCTCCTAACGTCATAACATTTACAAAGTTAAAGACAACTATCTATCTATTTATCTATCTATCTATCTATCTATCTATCTATCTATCTATCTACCTACCTACCTACCTACCTACCTACCTACCTCTGGTCACTCGCCCAGTAGACAACTCTAGCTATGTCAAGTCAGTGTCTCAGCAGTAATGTTCAACTTTTCCTTGATTCTTACTATTAAAAAAAAAAAAAACAACAAATTTTAGTGAAGATATATTTGGTTACTTTACCTCCGGGAAAGGAAAGCAATAAGAAATGGTGCATTCTTGACTGCTGCATACCTTCAGGGATCAGGTTAATAAGAACAACGAATTAAATGGAACAAAGAAATGAAAATCCATCTGCTGTTGGGAAAACCAGGCTTCATAGCCCTGAATCCCCCAAAAGAAACTGTACAAATTTGTTTTTGGAATTAACATTGAAGGTTGTGGGAAAAAGATACCTATGAAATCAAAATAGGTACGTACCACCAACTCTACCATTTTGTTTACCTTGTAAACTTTTTGGGGAAAAGAACCGAGATTTCTTTTGCAGAATAGTAGGGCATATTGCAGGCTGAAAACCCCAATATGTCTCCAAGGAGAACTTCCAAGACATTAAATCAAATTGTACATTGTTTTAGTTTTGATTGCTTCAAGGAAAACATACAAAAGAAAATTGATTGAAGGTACTACTAATATCAGCTGTGATTATCTGGATGGTTAAATTCAGCTTACTGGCAAACATTTTTCAAAAACTATTCAAATTTATTCACCTATGTTCATCACAATATTCTGAACTAAAATGTCAATCCCTAATTTAATTTTGCTGATGAAGAAAGAAATTAAGGCACAGTTCAATGGCCTGTTCAAGGCCAGAAAAGACATCTGTGCGAAGCTCCTATTTCCATCTCCTGCCACTGGATAACTTGTCTCCATAGTATAAAGCTCACTAAAGTGCTTCCATCTTAGATTTTTTTTTAATCTCTTTCTCATTTGAAATATCAGAAATGGAAACTTTGTTGTGTTTCTTTTTTTGCGCTCCAGACCAGGATTTTATTTTTTTCTCCCTCTGAGAGAAAAATCCCAATTATACTGTATTTTCTGACATCACATTTAAAATCGCATCTTCTTACTGCATTCCCTTATCAGCCTCCTTCAAGTTGAACTTACAGTTTACAGCTTGGCTGTGAAAAAAATGTAACTGAAATAATTTCTTCCTAAGGTGACAATTAGAAAAGAAAAAAGAATTACAGAAGAACCACACAGATTTAAAATTGACTGTCATGATAATTATATTAATCCAGGGATATTCATCTGAAGAAAGAGTCCTTGCAATGAGACATTAAAACAAGTATATTTTCTATGTCTCGGGTATCTTTTATCAGATGTTCTCAGTGCGTCTGCAGTCATTCATTAATTACACTGTAAGAACCCCCAGTGTCATCAAGCAATTACTGCTTATCTCCCCTTAGTAAATCTCAAATCAGGGACAGGGAATGATCGTTTTTAGGAAGATTTTAAGTCTCTCTTTTCCGTCTGACATTACTTTTATAAACAAATTAGGTTTCCTAGGTGAGTACTTGAGATACTCACGAGTTGTAGGTGAAGCAGATGGAGATGTGAAGCACGAGCCAAAGCCACTGTGGAAATATAACCAAACGAGTCCTGAGACAAATTCCAACGCTCCCTACCTCATAAAATGTGCTACAGCCCCATGTTCCAGATTTTTCTTTACAGGGAAATGTGTAATAATGGTTGAAACTTGAAATTACAACCATTTACCCAGCAGGTTACATTTTTTAATGTGCTGTCTTTGGCTAGCATGAATAATGCTTTCCTTCAGCAGTCCTTCAAGATTGTCACCCTTAGATGCAAAGCTGTCATAATATCTTCTAGTAGCTTTAATGTCATATCTATTTCTCTGGTGGGATCAGAATAGACTTCTGACACCAATGATACAAAGTCCTGCCTCCTTCAAACACACCAAGGACATGAATTCTCCTCCCGTCTGTTGCTATTCAGCTTCACAAAGTATTTTAGATGCAGTTTGTATGCTGGACGCCACATAAAATAAGCACTGTTATCAGAACTAAAGATGCAGAATTTTTCATTCATTTTATTTAAAGTGCCCAGGAAGTCTGAAGCCCCCATAAAAGTCCTACACTTTAAACAAGAACACGTTTATTATTCCAGTTTAACTTCAGTTAGACCTTTGCCACAAATCAGAAGTAAAAGGAGACAGAGGAGACTGCTTTCTTCTGCAAAGCAGGAATTTTAAACTCATCCTGAATGAGCAGAAATATTTCTTTGGGGCAGATAAGTACTATAAACGCATTATTGAGAAGTTCCAGGGCACAACGAGTTGTATATAATGTAATAGCCTTTTCAATTCAGGAAGCTGAGATTCATATCTACACAGGACAGAAGCAAAATTAATTTGATGGCCTTGGCATAGACCTAATGGACCTAATTAACATTCCATACCTCTTTTAGAAACAGAACTTGAGTAATTTCTTAAATGAGAAGCAAAACGAAATAACACTGTAAAGCCTGTGGTGACAAAGCTCAAAGGGAACAGTCATTCTGGTGCATGATTACGTTTTCTATAGTAGAAGGATCAGGAATGCATATTAATGAAAATGAAGGGTTTGTAGAGAGAAGTAATAGAAGAGATGACCTCTTCTTACAAACTTTACTTCATTTATGTCTATCAGACTATCATGGTTACAAGAAGTTTACTATGAAGAGTTCTTTTTCATGTGAGTAAACGCAGTCAAATAAAGGAGAATTTTTTAATCAAACTTGGCTGTGGAATTTAGGAGTCAACGACTTATCACAGTCGTTTCCTTTGAAAACCTGTAAAATGTTACTGAAGTCGTCTTTTGCAAGCAATCCTGTGCAGGAGGCAGTTCTTCATGCAGCTGCCTACAAACTGAAACTCGTCAGAAGCTGAAGAGGGTCAGGCCACTCATCAGGTACTGTTGTTATATTATTTGCTGCAACTTTTCACCTGCTACATCCAAAGCATAATGCAGCTAGAGAAACTCACCTTTTGTTTCATCTTACTGCTTTGAAATATACTGTGGATGAAGATGTTTTACCAGTGTTAAGTATTTCTGGACTGGAAACCAAGTGCCGTAAGTATCAAAGCAAGCTCCATAACAGACCCAAGGCTATTGGTACAACTATGACATCTCAGCCTCCACTGCCAAGAGAAAACCAGCAGTAAGGTGGGTAAAGGAACCCACAGTGCTGCCAGGGGTACTGCTGGACATCCATGTCCCTCAGGCATCACTTCTTTGGCTGTTTCTCAGAACAACACCTTTTCCTCTCAAGATCTGGTTGCATTACATCTTCATCTTCAATGTCCATGCACTGAGGTCGAACTTTGGGATATTTCAGCAGCTCATATCTCCCAACTGCTACAGTTCACTGTTATTTTTCTAGAAATACGTGGGTTTCTGTTACAATAATGGGTGAAAAAACGAAACAAACCAAAACACTCAAAATTAAGTGCTTATGTTTTTCTTTACTAGCATTAGGACCACTTGCATGTCACAGGCTACACTGTCTGCAAAACAAGGCTGAATTAGCACACAGCTAAATCACCAAAAAGAGAGCTGAAGCATGAAATAATCTGATTCACCAGCATTCAGTCGAGTTATTTACAGATAAACAGCATTACATTGTCACACAGGGCACAAGACTGGTCAATTGAGTGAAATCTTCAGAAAGGCATTTCCTTCTCTCTGTTCCAATTTCTTATCTACAAAAAGGTGTTAATGCCACCTGCCTCTTTATGGACCCCTTTGAGTGGTACAGACAAAGAAAAAAAAACCTGTAAAACATGTTACTATTCTCAGCATGAGTTGCACAATTTCAATCAAAAGAAAATATTAAATTGGGGAGATAATTTCCCTTGCTTTAGGCTCAGGGAAATCATGGTCAAAGTATAAGTGAGGCAGATAATCAAAATGAAGCTGCTTAGAAAAAAAAAAAAACAACAAACCTAAACAAATCCTGTGTTAATTATCATTCTCCTCATAGTTTTAAAAATCGACATCTGAGAAATTTTAGTTCTGTAACTTTGATGCCAAGCAATCAGCTGTGCAATAACAGATAGAAACTGATAACATAGCAGAGCCCAGGTGAATCAGTGAGGTGATCTTGCCGTACGTTTCCATTCCCTCTTTTAATACCGAATAGAATTGCCTCATATCAGCAGAAATGGAGATTTCTCCATCCTTTACAAACATTTCGTGCCTCTGTTCTATAGAAGGATGCTATAAACTCCAACAGACAGACAACAACAACCTTTTATTGTTGCAAAATAAACAGCAGGGAGCTTCCTAGTTTTTCACATTCAACAGCAACAAATTTATTTTAGTCCAGCAGACCAAAGACAAGGTCGTGCTAAAGAGTCACTCTCTCAGTGAAATACCAAAACCATTTTCAGCGCTGTTGACTCCTATTTTAAGTCCCGTTGCTTTGAACTGCATTGTTTGGGGAAACAGCCTACAAAGAGCAGGATAACAAGCTGGTCTCTAGGGCACCAACAAGTGCCTTCTCATTGACTCCTCCACCGAATTGTGTGTGAACACAAGTGAAGGCAGCATGAGAATTCATTGTGTTACACAGGCTGGCTGTGATACAGACATCTGAGCTACTTGAAAGTCCCAGCAAGTCTTTGTCTGAGAAAACAAGTAAATAGCTCTTTTTATTTGGCCTTTATTGGCATAATTGATGTTGCTATAGAGAACACAGTTACAAATTCGATCATCATTCTCTCAAAAAACCTCAAAATAATCTCTCTGAAGAACAGTCTCAAAGCAAGTACAATAATTTAGCAGATAGATTTAAAGCAATCATAACTGCAGAGTAAATTTACCTTGTAAATTAAGAACCTACATATCTAAATCTATACATTTAAATGGGAACACAATGTTACCTTTGCTCAAAGGCAGTTCCAAATATCAAGTGAACGCAGAGTTTTCAGCTTGCAAACACTTCAAACACTGACTTTTGACAGTCTGTAATTACAGAGGAGAAAATCATCCCAAAGAACCGAGGTTCCAATTAGACCTCCAACTTCTTTATCTGAGAATTTGATGGCCAACAAATTACTTTCAACTATTGGCACAGTAATAGAAGTGTTTCGGGGTAGCTTTTCGTCTACCTGAAATAACTTCCAGCGGATTTTCACGAAACTGTATTGTTATCCATCGTTTTGAGCACACACGCCAGCGACTCCATGGAGAAGAGTTGGCTGAGCATCCTGCTGGACACTTCTTGCCCTTGTTTGCCTGAGCTCCGTCTTGGGAACTGCTTGCTGCTCTCTCAAAGGTCGACCAAGTTCACAACTTAGATGAAGACCGGTTGCTTAAGATGGTCTCCACTGGGAACACCAGCCATGAGGCTACTTACACTCTTTCTTTTTTCCTCCTGATAGCAATTCAGTTAAAAAAATAAAAGAATTAAAAAGGGCTCTAGGCTGCAAGGTAGATTTGAACCTATCACTATCCACACAAAACCACCTCAGCTGGAGCTTTTGGCTGGTTCTTTATAAACTCTTCTGTCAAGATGGGAAAACGAAATGCTTTCCCCCTCAAATTTCATTTATCTTTATCTGTCTAAAGGAATCTACTGTTTCAGTACATGAACAGAGATTGCTGTTGTTGAAGTTCTCTATTACCACCAAAATGGCACGTACACTTGTCACTGGAGGAATCTAGGAGGCTCAAAATATTGGGCAGGTTTGGTAAGTAACGTTTATGTTGTGATATGTATTTTCATCCTGTCTCGCATTCCTCACCAAGGTCTGGAACCTTCAGTTGCTCACAGCTGAGACCCAAATCATTGCAGTGTCTTAGAGTACAAGGAGTTGTACGTCCTTCCTCCTACCCATTGTGACAGGAGTAGCCAATGGCCATAAGTTTAAACCACACATCTTAACGACATTGTGCTTTTTTAAAGCTTAATAATAAGGATACAATGCTTTGGCAGAAGCTATTAGTATAGATCAGTAATGTAATTTTACGGTGGTTTATGTGGAAATCGCTATGCTGAATCGCACACAAGACTCATTTAGTCCAACAGTACCTCTACACCAGATACTTCAGGAGGAAGACAAAGAGCTTCATCCTCTGGTACTGTGGAAGGGAGAGGGAATGAAAAATGAGCAACAATCCCTTTTAATTCTTCTGCCTTGGTCCTAAGAAACTTGAATTTTCCAACAGAGTGCTGGACAATGGTACTAAGCCTTTTGGAAGCTTCTTCACAAAACATCTACGAAACGTGAGGACAACAGCAATTTTCCATATCTTTACCCATTTTCCAAAAGTTTCTCAGTTTTCTGAAACGCCACTCGGGTTTGCATCAAGTGTTTCAATGAACATTGCTCTGCACCAAACCATTCCCTCTCAGTCAGCAGAAAGGAGCTGGCAATCGCCCTCTCAGCTTGCCAGTGGCACAAAGCAGGATTTTTAAGGGTCTGCAGACATAACTTTTACAAGATCAGACAAAAAGGAATAATTTCTCCCTGGGCGAGCCGATAGAAATTGCGTGTCAGCATTTTGTGAGGAATCCTCTTCCCTTTGGTTTACCACAAATCACTTCATAACCTAAGAACTCCTGTATGAAACAAATAGCCATTCCTCGGGCAAGATCTCCATTTGCGCTTGCCTGAGGAAGACTCTGAGTCTGATCTGACACACGGACAGAATGCAAAGCTTCTCCCAACCTCAACGTCACCTGCTGATGAAGGGCAGATCCCCTTCACTTCGACAGGAACACGACTTGGGAGCGTGGCTTCCGCCCTTTAGAAGCAAAATACATAAATAAGTATTGGAGGGAGTCTTTTTAATTGGCAACTTTCTCTGAAGAGAAGCCCAATGTGTTAGTAAAGTATTCTTGGTAAAAACTCCCCAGTCTCTTTACCCTTATAGGGTATAAAATCAAGTTTGCAGCTCTAGTCTGGCCTGCTTCCAAACCTGGAACATCTGCAAAATTTTAAATCCCTTTTTGCTATAAACTCAAAACAGGCTTTCCCAGGAAAGAGTTTGCACTTTTTCTGGAAGCCAAACAGTACTAAAAAATTAAAACCGTGAAGTATTAACAATACCCTTTCCTGAGACTAGAGCGCTTCGTAAAAATCTGAACAAAAACAAGAGTAATATCCAAGAAATTACAATTCTGCTTCACATATGGGATCTTGATTTGTAAACAAGGACCTGTGACTTTAACAAATGATTCAAAATCCAGGAAAAACCAAAACAATAATTGTATTTCCTGAGGAACCCCCCCAAAGCTAAGACATTTATAACTTCTGAACACTCATGAAACAAACAGCATAGTTCTCATCTGTTTTCCAAGGTGTTAGAAAGAAAATACAACTGAAAAAATCTCAACTGCATTTAGCGTTCTCTGTTCTATCCAATGAGTGCGTTATAGACCTTCTCACTGCACGGTTAACCCTCGAAAAGGAACACTATGCATATTCATGGGTCTCAAAGCATATTCAATTAGGCTAATCTGGTTATCACCTCAATTGATAGTTCATTTCTGGGCCTCTGCTGCAGAACTTCAAGAGTCCACAATACCAGAAACAGCCTCTTTTCCCTTCTTTTTGCCTGATGCTGAATAAGACATTTTGCCTCAAACCAGCAAGAGTTATTCTAGTAGGAGCAACACGGTCCTCAATTTTAATCCCTTGATGCGCATCTTGAAGCTGTTGAATGACATAGCACTAATTAACACAGCACTAATTTGACCATCCCTACTTAAAATGGTTCAGTAATTTCAAGTCATCAAGACAAATGTGAAGCACAACAGTGCAGGACCATCTACCCTGTAGACATTTGTGTCTATAGACATAAAGCAAGGAACATACCATTAAGTGACTGTTCCAACTCACTGTAAATAGATGGCAGAGATCAAAATCGATCTAAGAGTATATTTAGGAGAATATGTTAGGTGCATTGCTTCCCAATAAAGTCCAAAGTAAGACAATGAAAAAAGGCCTTTAAAAATTACTTCTACTTTTTTTTTCTATTGCCAGGCTCAAAGTACTTCAAAGGGGAAGATGTTCCCTTCTTTTACAGACATAGAAAACTGTGTTCATTAGGTAGGGCAGAGAAAAACTTGGAAAACAAGGTCTTCTGAGCCTTAGCCTAGCACTTTATCCACTGGACTGTCCCCCAGTACTAAGGATTGTAAAGACAACAAACCATCAGGGGTCAAAGCTAAAACACGCTGAGGATCATCAATCAATCTGAATCACTGAAGGCTATTAAATCAAAGGACACACTTCTGATATTAGCAACTATGAGCTTATTTTAAAATTTGACTAGAAAAGAACCTCAACAGAACCTCAAATATAATGTGGTGGAGGTTATTCGTAATTTCTGAGCAATTATTTCCCAATGCCTTCCACCGCAGAAAGGATAGCATGGTAACTGGAAACAAAGTGCGGATACCTGCCTCTGGTGTAGTCCTGTGGCATAAAGACAGACGCTATACTCCAACTCAGTCTCAGTTACTTTCTGTAAGTTATAATTACGACCAGTACTTTAATTACTGCATTTTGCAGATGACCCATACAATAACCATTGAAGAAAAGTCATTAAAGCTAATGAAAAGTTCAGTTCCAAAGACTTCACTTGATTGGCTTCTAAATTCTGCTTTTAGACTCTTGGAATAAAATACTTTGACAGTTTACATCGTTAAATAATTGGATGTCATATAAATGTCCTCTTTTAGTCATCATTCATTTAATTATTTCCACCATTGAAATAATGCAATAAACCCATGCTGATTGGTATGACTTAGCACTTAGAAGCACAAATCTAAGAATACAAAAACAGTTACAGTATTTTTCCTCCAAAAAAATGAATTCTGACTTCAGTGTGTCTTCTAATATACAGGATTATTAGCTCCTACTGTTGGGTTCACCATTCTACCTGGACTACATGGGAAATATATAAATATTATATATTAAAAAGAGATTTGCAAGAGGGCAATAACTGCTAAAATTAATTACTGATTCAAAAAAAGAAGAAGCTGTTAAAAAACAGATTAAACCTTTTCTTTTCTCCCTATCTCTACAAATAGATTATTTTCCCTTCTTCCAATAAGAAGCCAGTCACAACTTGCCAACCTTTTGTCTCTGGAGTGTAGCTGGGATTTCTTGTTTAACACTCCTTGGTAGCAATCTGATCATGGTTAGTCCAGATGTGGGATTTGAAGGTAAAAATATTGCTGTAATTTTTTTGAAGTGTACTCTTTTTAATAATAGTCAATATTGGAGTTTGTAACATAGTGGTACTGAGATATTCTTCAAATGGATGACACCATGTACGGAAAACCCAGTATTTCACCTATGACTGATTAGTAATGATTAGTAAACATATGTTTTATTATGATTCACTGCTCTGTAATGGTTTTCACATTTCAGTATTCAATCTGTATACCAAAACATTTTAAATTACATTCACAGATACTTGCAAATATGGATATATTTACATGTATGTGTCATTGCTACAGGTTTATGTTTGCAAAACAGAGACCTCATATATGAAACAGAAGTACTGTTTCTCAAAGCCATAAAGTCACTTTTATTCACATTAAAAACTAGCACGTACATCGATGTCTACAAAGAATCCTCCAGCTTCTTATATCCAAAAGGGACATTTCTGCTTCTGATTGGTTGTCCACTTGTAACAAAATAAAACCGTGACTTAAATTCCCACCATTTCCTTCCAAATATTTAAGATTTCAACTTCATTCAACCTAATATATGGATTGTTTCCAGCAACTAACACAAATTAAATGCAGAGTAATAGAAGAGTTTTAAGAAAAACAGGTTCCCTGGTAGCATGGAGATGATAACCAACTAAGAGTCTGAATCCTTATCATGTCCTTCCACTATTACGCTAATTCCAGCGAGGTGTGAATGAAAAAAAACTTATAGGAATCCTACATTCTTGTCTCTGATCATGGCAGACTTGTACAGAAGATCTCAATTTGGGAAGAAAATAAAATAGAATGAATAAATCAAATCTGTATTTACAAAAAGTGTTGACACACAACAGGCACAATTCTTACTGTCAGTAAGCGTTGGCTTTTTTAACCTCCTCTGGAAAACACAGCCCACGGCATTAAGCTTGCATTGAAAAAAAATGCAAACTGTAGCATGCTTATTTTCAATCTAAGTCATGTGATGGGATGAATCATGTGCCTGAGAGCAGAGCAGAAAAGCTTGTCACTTTGAAAAACGACTACCCATGTGTGTTGGCTACTCTCATTTCATACCAAGAATATGACTTGGTAATGAAAAGGAGAACAGGAAGACACACTTCATCCCTTTAACTGAACTTAATCTTCTCACGACGTAGGCAGTGACTGTTCCTGTCAGGCTGCCTATTACACATACAGGAATTAGGCCATTAGGAGTATTCGCAAAACGTTTAATTTCAGAGAGGAATCACACCCCTGAGGAGACGCGACACCAGATCAACCGAATCTTCTCGTCCACAGATCACACTGTCACTTCTACAGGTTGCACCGTCTCCAACATGTCCCCCCATGTCAGCCGTAACTCAGAGAGAAAACAGGTTTTCTCAGAACTTGTGACCTATGCAACACGCCAGCAGATTCATCCAATTTATCCTTGTTCACACGGGAACGACTTCTAGAAAAGCATCAATGCTGAGCGATGGTAAATCCAACGCCCCTCATGGGAGTGCTCCTGTCATTAGTGAGTTATCCCTCCTGTTCAGAAGAGATACCCGGTTCAAGTAGGAACGTATAGGGATTGGACTCGATGATCTTTCGAGGTCCCTTCCAATCCTGAACATTCTGTGATTCTGTGATTCTTTATCTACTTTGGTTTCCAGCTGCCGGATCTTTCTTTGCCACCACCAGCTTTTCTTCCCTTCACCAGTTTTCTGCATAAAGATATTATGCATAGATTGCAACCAACATCTCATAACATTGCCTTCTTAAAACCAAATAAACTGAGCTCCCTCCCAATCCTTTTAATGTATTTTTCTAGTCATCTGAGCATTTCTGAGTCTCATCCAGTTTTTCAAAACTATAGCTATTTTGCTTTATAACAAAAGGCTTGGTGTAAGCATGATGGTCTAAAGATATAAGAACATCACCATCTGTACGTATGCTGGGAGCCTATATAAATTTAACATAAGATTTGAAAATCTTTAATATAAAAGTATTACTTTACAAAAAAGGAAACATAAAAATAATGTATAACCTAATATGTGCAAAGAGTATATATTTTTATAAACATATATTTGGATTACCATATTCAGATTTTATCAAGATTTCCATATTGCTGTTACGTAACTGGAAAACAACCAAATTTAATGCACTGTACATGATGTGGGTTGCCTTTGAACAATGAAATTTTGCTGGTTAATGTTTTCCCAAAGGTTTTTTTTGTAATAAACATGGACAAGCTCAGAGGAGATACAAAAGACCACAGCAATTTTAGTACTGGTGCCATCTAAACAGTTAGAAGAAATAAAATTTAGCTAATTGTAAAATGTAATTATCTTTGAGAGGAGTAAACCAGCATTAATTCTACTAAGTGCTCAAATAAACATAAAGGGGTCTCTCAGATGTTCTCCAAGTAGGCAAGTAAAAGAGAAAACTGCAATATTAAAATGAAAGAGAGCATCACAAATCTGGCAAACAAAAATGTAAAAATTTCTTCAGGGAAACATTAACAATCTTCAACCCATAAACTGTATTAGTGCTGTTCTTATTCTTGTGATTAATCCCACCATGGATGTTACTAGCGCTCAACTTTGCTTCTACATGAAATATATCAAGCTTAATTGATGCATTTACATCTCTCCTGATGTTACTGAAAATGAAGCCAGTAACTTGCTGGTTCAAAAGGATCAGCTGTTAAAGCTCATACACAGCGCAATGGTGCAGGTCATCACGGAGTGTGTCACGAAAGATGGACATGGACAACCTCAGCCTGGCAAACTGGAAATGTGGACGGCAGGGTAAACCTCTAGTCCAAAGCACCAAGCCTTCCTCAGCATGCAAACATTCAAGAAAGAAACAAAAACGTCCACAATCTGCCATAACTAATGTATGAATTATTCTTTTTTTTCTGAGTTGGCAAGCAGCAAATGATTAAAAGGTACAAATGAAACACCTGCATCTGACGTAGGTGTGTGCCGCGCCACTTGGGTGCAGGCAGCATACAGAACCTGCATCTTTCTTTGGTGTCAATTTCTTTTCAATCTAAACCATTTTTTACATCAAGGTATTTGTCCTGCCTTAATGGTAGTTTCAAACGATGAACTTATTTCATGACATGGCTACAACAGTAGAGGAGGGACCAATTTGAACCTTGTAAGTTTAAATTTTGTAAGAATAATGTAAACCAACTAACTCTAGTTATCAGTGCCATAAGTAGCTCTAATTTCACCGATACCAGAAAAAAATGCTTCAGATAATCAACAAGCCAAGCAAAAATATTTCTGTTTTATAGAGTTAGCAACGCAGTTGCTTCCAGATTTGAAAATGAGCATTTGGGTGCAGTGAAATGAAAGAGGCAATTGGAAACCAATTAGCTGAACTGAAAATGGAAACGGTTTCAGCCCCAGATCTGCAAACTGCACTGAGACTTGCATCAGTCTTATTTTATCTTATGCTTTGAAATGGGCTTCGTGTGATGAAGAGCTGCAAACACTCCC
Source organism: Pampusana beccarii (assembly GCA_013399365.1). Lineage (NCBI taxonomy): Eukaryota > Metazoa > Chordata > Aves > Columbiformes > Columbidae > Pampusana > Pampusana beccarii. The sequence goes on along the minus strand of VWYH01002497.1, from coordinate 662,760 downwards.
TGGTTTGGTAGAACTCGAGTATTTTGATATTTATCAACAAGGGCAGCAACAGAACCACCCCCCACAGTTTGATTTATTCACATTCCTAAGTTTATAGATGTTTAGGCAGGCAGTTCTTTTATCTATTTATAAATAGAGATAAGAAATTCAGAGTTTTGGCCCAAGGCTGCTCCTCCATTCTGCCAAGTTCCGTGTAGACCAAAGAGGTTAATTCTCCAACTGGATCTACCACACCTAATGCAGCCAGTGCAATGACCATTTGGAAAGCTTTCCTTTCCTTCTTGCCTCCCTGGAACCAGTATTTGGAAAAGGGATATTTTGGGATGGGGATGGAAGACAATTTTCCACAGGTTGGTCCTCACACGCTGCCTTAAGGAGCAACACACTAAATATATGGGGTTTTTTAAAGTGGCAGATATCAGTTAATAAGACTGTGGCACTGTGGCCTGCTTGTTCTCACTTCATAAATAAATTTTAGTGAAGGAGCTTGTTATCACATACTAAAAATAAAATAGTACAATCAGAAAGGAAACTCATTGTGCAGATTAATGGTATGCTGGTCAGTAGCCTCTCCTCAAATCAGAGTAATTAGAAGCTCTCATATTCATCCTTCCATAGACAAAATACGTGAGGGGATGCTGATGATGTCCTGCTGTGGAATTCTTTGAGTTCCCACAGGTAATGTGGACACAGAAAACCCTGGGTTTTGTGTCATTTTTATTTAGCAACATATCTGACTACAAAAAAAGAAAAAAAGAAAAAAATTAAAACTTTTATATAATTAGGACCCTTCTGTGTCCAGGACTCACCACAACCCCCAAGCCACCCCTGCACCCCTCAGGGGACAGAAATGGGGAGAGAAATTGGGAGAGATGGGTGAAGGTGGGAAGGAGGGGAAAAGAGTGGTGGGTGTGTGGAAGGTATTTCAGTTTTTTGTCTTTGTTTCTCACCATCCCAATCTACTCTAACTGGCCATACATCAAATTAATTTTCCCCTAGTTGAGCCTTCTTTAAATGCAGTGGTAACTGGTAAATGATGTCCCTGCCGTTATCTCAGCCCAGGATCTTTATCTCATATTTTCTTTCTCCCATCCTGTTGAGGTGGGGGAGTAAGAGTTGGCCGAGGTCAACCCAGCACACCCCTCCTCAGGAAATAATTGCTTGGGTACTCCTCTGAGCAGTGAGGAGAACAGAATTCACTAGATATTACTTGGCTACTAGATAATTCTGTGCATATATCCCTTTAACATACATCTAAATTTCAGTGCCGCAGACCATGTACTGAACACACATGGTATTCTTCAGAGACTATCATGTGGCCATAGCCAAGACAGAAATATTCCATATGGTGTTGCTACTGTACCTATAAAAAGGCTTTAATGAATTCTGACTTCATACCATCACACAAGAAGTACAGAAATGTAATGCCTGCCACATTTTGTTGCTCTCAGCCTGTCCCGCAGTCTGTCCTCCCATGTCTTTCTCTCTCATTCCACACTGGATAGCTGTGCTCACCTCTCGCAGACATGCGAGAACATCCATCCCCCATCTGTTTGATTTTAAATGGAGCTTTTTTTTTCCAAAAAAATGCAGCACATGCTGCCCATCGACTCTCAGAGTTGCGTTGCTTTACTCCATCCTTCAAGCATTTCCTTGGTGTGATGACCACAAAGGCTTCCCAAGGGGTAATGACATGTTGACATGTTAGAGATCACTGCCTATCCTGGTGAACCACAGCATCTCTTCCTTTTCTCGAACCTTCCCCAGATCATTCAGTTATTTTTTTTATTTCCTTTTGTACACAGATGGTTATTTCTGGACACGGTCTCCTGTTTTGTCCTGTTGCTTGCAATGCATCACTTAGTCAGCAGGATTAGCAGGATTTATAGGTTCTATGCTAGCAGAAATAATAAATAATTAACTCATTAGGAGCTTAAGAAAATAAATATTTTTTCCATTTTTCATAGCTCATGTTTTCTAATTTACTTTCCCACATTAGCACTTACTGACTCTTTTGAAAAACTGATACTATATTTTACGTTTCTCCTTCTTCTTCTTCTCTCTTTTAATGTAAGAAATACTAAATTCCTAATATTATAACTAAAACTATTTTTGTATATTAGAGATAGACACATGGAAATACATTCTAGCTTGAAGATACCAATGGGATTTTAATTGTCAAATAGGTGCAATTTATACCTATGCCTAGTGGCTGGCTTTTCAAAATCCTCACCAGGATTCATAGACAGAAAAAGCAGTGCTATTTCAGGTTGCTGGAAGGGGGCCGTTATTCAGAAGGAACATTTTACAGTCGATAGACATCGCAGGGGCTGTTGACCAAATGTACCTTTAGAGGAGAGCAAATTTAAAACCATTAAAGTTCAGACACATGCTAACTCCCGAGGGGAAAAAAAATAAAAATCTTATGAATTAAGGAGAAAAACACTCTAATAAATCACACAAGTCCTGACTCAGCATGTGCAAGAATCCTTCCTACAGCCCTAAGAACAAGGAGACACCCACACAAGGGAGACCTGAATATTGTAGACATGCAGTCATTTCAGAAGCTGCTAATGAACTCACCTCAAATGTCACAAAAGTTTTCCAAAACCAGAAACTACCCTGAAATCCAAGTAATTCCTTACTTCAGTTGTGGTTTCTTTCACATCTTTATTTTAATTGTAATACTTTCCTTGGTTGGGATACTCTGTTTTCACATAGGCTTTACCACTTGGCCAGTGCTGTATAGAATAGAGGGGGTTAAAGTTGTTGATTTTGTGAGTTTTGGTTTGTTGTTTTTTTTTTTAATAATTGCCTGGATTAATAATTTCATACGTTATTTTACCTGAATTGTCTAGTGGATAAATGTGTCATGTAAGATATTCTGCTTAGTGAGAGAGGTGAAAGAAGAAGTGAACGAAATTACGAGGCCAAGACAGTTTTAGCTGAATATCTCATTTTGGGGTAGGAAGTAGGCTGAGGAGTTGAAGCATATGCAACAGAAAAGAGTTGGTCCACATTTTCCTATGTTTTTTTCCTAAACAGCCACAAAAGCCCTGCAGTGATGGGACAACCACCACCTCTCTTGTGAGAAGACCAACCACACACGACGCCTCAAACAAACAGCCTTCCCAATACGAAGTATCTTCCTTTTCCTTTTGCTCTTAATTGCTTTTTCTGCACCACGTAAAAATGCACAGCAGAAAAGCACGGTTGTAACAATGGGAACTAGTTATTACAGAAGACCAATAACCCAAACAGTCGCTTACTGAATTTATAGAAATTCAGTATCATACTTCACATATACCTCTTGCTATGCCCTAGAAAGAGCCCTACCAAGCTGTCAACAGTGGCTTCAACTCGGAAGACCTCATTTGTCTTGGAAATTACCTCTCTTTGTCTGAGTAGCACCTAATTTCTGGGACACAGCTTAAAATATACTATAACAAAGAAAGTTACTCAACTTCAAACCTGCAATAACACCAACATCTCCAAAAGGGACAAAGAAAAGCAAACAAATATCAACAGTTTAGCAGACGGTTTCATTTACTTTCACATTTTCGGCAAATAAATTAGTGTTTTAATATTCCCCAGGCAAACTACAGTAATTGTGCTGTCAGATGTCAAGACACACTCAAAATCTTTTCTTCCTCTCAATTTTGTATGTTTAACAACCCATCCACTTTGGGTCTGATCCAATAAAACTAACCTGAACCCTCTGAATATCCTTTAAATGCAACACGTTGGAGTTTTGAGATAACTTGATGAAATCAATGTGTGTTCTGCTCTTCCTATCCACAAAACTGTGAATCACGGTTTTGTTCACATGTCAGTATTTCGTAGCCTGTGTGTCCTTTAATCCTGCCCTCAGATTCATTAGGGAAAATTACACAGTGATGCAGGTTTCCTAGAAGCAAATTCTGTTGTGAAATTTTATCCGTGACTGTAAAAACTCCCCAAACTAGTTTAATTTACAAAGCAACTATTAAAATAGATTTCTTCAAATGATTTTGCCTTTTGGCATTACCAATCCTCTCTCACTTATAGCTTATATGTGCAGTGCTTCCATATTTCCTTTAACATTTAAATATTTATATACTGCTATTGCTCTGGCATGGCATACATGCCAATGACTGTTCGCAGGATGTAAAGCAACATTTGGATTGGTAGTTAGTGCAAATTTTGTTTGACTTCTTAATAACTCTAAAGAGTTTATCATTATATGATACTAAAGCATTTGTACGGTTGGGGCTGTTCCAAGCTTGTATTCTATAACTCATAGAGCTAGAAAAAAACACCTAATTCCTTAATACAGAAAATAATTAACGCAGAATTCAGCTGAGCAAATGTAGCTGGGTTTCACCGGTTTTACACCTCCACACAAGGCCAATGTCAGACACGGGCATTCTTCGGTTCTGACCCAATTATATAGGCCAAGCTACCCCAGTCTTGCAAATGTCTCTTACTGTCATTTCGGTACAAAGGCAGCCTAATGCAACAGGATTAAATACAGACATCGACATCAAGTACCATGAATCTTATCGTTATTGTTTCTGTCTGAATAAATATTCCTTTCATGGAATATTACCTGAGTTAATTAAAAAAAAAATATTTTTCTTGGACGCTGAAACAAATGAGAAGTCTCTCGAATGCAAGGTTATGATTTACTTTCTTCTTAACCCCTCAAATCACAAACCCAGTTTTGAGTGGAATAAATTTATTGATTTGTTTCTTTATTTCTACAGCCTATAGCAGTGATATGCCTTTCATCCAATAACCTTCCTTTGGGCCTCTTGGATGGCAAAGGGTGGATTATTTTTGAGGGATTTTTCAGGGTTTTGTTGTTGGGTACAAAGGGACAGGGAAATAATAAGCTGTCATAATGTAGCATCATCAAACAGTACAATGTGATGTTAACCTGCCACGCAGAGTCTAGACAGATCAGGAATTAAGAAATCATATGCACGGTCTTTCTTCTTTCATGGCTTTTATGTAGCCACGCAGATGAGTAGGAAAATACCAGGCAGAAACACTTATTATTTCTGCAAAGATAAGCTGAGATTTCAGGTTCCTACACATCAAGTGGAAAGAAGGGACTTTCCTGCTGTTCATGATGCAAAGAGGCCAACCACCAGCCTGTCAGTTTGGCTTAAAATAAATGGAGCAGGAGGACTATTTCAGTTTATGAATGTTCCCTTTGAGAGTTCGTCCTTGATTCATAGACATTACAACCAACAGGTAATATTATTTCTTTTTCTCTGACCTCCTGTACTCCCCAGGACATATAATTTCATTCATTTCTCCGGAAAGTCCAGTCATTTGTGTTTGGCTACAAATGTCCCTACCAGGGAGCCTGGAGATGAAGTTTATGGTCTTCCCTTCCCAAGAGGTCACATATGATTCTCTCCCAGAAGATGCTGCAGATTCCACTGCCTAAAGGAGCTCTGAGAGCCCTCAAACGCTAAATTTATATTAAAAAAAATAAAACTGACCATCAGTTTTTACTCTCTAAGATTGACAATGTGTACGGTGTGTTTCTGACTGCCAGCCATGCCTAGAAGAACTGCTGGTGAAATCTTTACAGATAAAGATACTGTCTCTCATATTGTCCTTCTCATTTTCTCTTGAAGGAAATAGAAGGGAAGGACAGAAGGGGTGATTCCTCGGCAGGAGCCAGCTACTCTAGTTCTCTTATTTGTCTCATTTTTGAGCCAAAAAGCTGAAATAACCCACTGTAACATAGGCATAAAGGGCTCATAATGGACATAGAGGCTGATGCCTTTGATTTTCTGGCTTTCCTTCCTGAAACATCTGCCGGTAAAAATACTTTCCTGAGAGAGCTCAGCAAAAGGACTGTCTTCACCCAAAATAGGTGCAGTTGCAGATATAATTCAGAACTGGAAAAACACATTATGGAGCCAAACCCTTACCCTGAAATAATTATTTAGAGGTTTCAAATATAGTTAGGAATTTCCCGCTAAAGGAGAAAAATAGCAGCCAGGAATACTGGGAGAACCAATCGAGGTTCTAAAGACCCAAAGTTGAACTATAGAAGCAACATAACTTGCCCCACGACGGTCCCTAAAAAAGCCCAAAGGATCTATGGACCTGAGCATGGTGTAGGCGGCTACGAATTAGGTTATTTTTTGCAGTTAATAGCATTAATAATAGATAATAAAATATAATAAATACTACACCGTAAAAAATAAAGCACAAATTCAAGAGGGTGGGAAACTGCTTGACAAACTGCATGGCATCCCTACTTGGTTCAGAGGAAGGACCATATTGTGGTCACTTCCACAGGGAAATTTCTTGTACAACAAAAAATGAAGCAGAGTCTGCAAGAAGAATACCTGTTTTGAGACTCTGTGGGAGCAGGAGAAGGAGAGAAACTAGATTCTTTACCTCTATATTAATTATCTCTTATTTTTCTTCCCCCTCAGTCCTAATGTTGTTTTTATGCAGCTATTTGCATTTATTAAGTTATAATTTAGTTCAGATAACTCAAAAGGAAAATAAACATCTGAACGTCTTGTACTAAAGAAAGCGAAAACCAATATGACAACAAAATTGCTAATATGATAAAAAATTTATATCTAACCAAGGCAGAATATCAATCCTGCTGTTTCTGGCTCACATTCAATCTTATGAAGAGACGGAACGAAGATTTTAAAAAATATATTCATAAATAACACACTAGCACAATCCAACTAGAACAAAAGTTTCTGTTTCCAGGACCAAAAATATACAACCAGGGACTCACATTAGGAAGAGTCTCAATGCTTTCGACATTTTATATCTTTTGGGGATAAGGCAGAAGATTCTCCCCATTGTAAAGGGTCTTTTAGTGACAGATAGCAGTGGGTATGAGCTGTGCTGGGAGAATGTTTCTGCCACAAGTGCTGCCCAAGACAGCTCTACAAATGCCAGCCCTGTCAGAAGGAGGATGTCAGGGCCAAAGAAGCCTAAAAAAAACCCTCACTCTGAAAAATTTGTAGATACAGGAAAGACAAGTGGAGTCAACGTCAATTTTTTCCCCATCTATTTTTTTTTTTTGAAGTATTAATAGACAAAGAAGAGTCAAGAATAAAAAGTGTTTGGGTGTATAGAATCACAGAATGTCCCGAGTTGGAAGGGACCCACCAGGATCATGGAGTCCAACTCCTGTCCCTGCACAGGACAACCCCACAGGTCACACCGTGTGTCTGAGGGCGTTGTCCAGTCTCTTCTTGAACACTGTCAGGTTGGGGCCGTGACACCTCCCTGGGGAGCCTGTTCCAGTGTCCAGCACCTCTGGGTGAAGAACCTTTTCCTCATGTCCAACCTGAACCTCCCCAGCACATCTTCTGCCATTCCCTCGTGTTCTGTCTTTGGTCACTAAAGAGAAGAATTTGGTGCCTGCTCCTCCTCCTCCCCTTGTGAGGAAGCCGTAACCACCATGAGCTCTCCCCTCAGTCTCCTCTTCTCCAGGCTGAACAAACCAAGAGACTTCAGCCGCTCCTCATACGGCTTCCCCTCCAAACCCTTCACCAACTTCGTGGCCTCTTCTGGACACTCTCCAGTAGCTTTATATCTTTTTTATCCTGTGTCCCCAGCCCTGCACACAGTGAATGCTCCAGGTGAGGCCACCTCAGTGCAGAGCAGAGCGGGACAATCCCCTCTCTGCTCGGCTGGCCACGCTGTGCTGGATGCACCAGCACATGGGTCCCTCTTGGTGCCAGGGCACTGTTGGCTTGTGTTCAACTTGACATTGACCAGAACCCCCAGATCCCTCTCCACAGGGCTCCTTTCAGGCATCTCGTCCCCGAGTCTGTCTGTACAGCCAGCGTTGCCATGGTACAAAATCTGGCACTTGCTCTTGTTGAACTTCATGTGGTTGGTGATTACCCAATTCTCCACTTCGCTCAGATCCCTCTGCAGGGCCCCCTGCCCTTGAGAGTGTCAACAGCTGCCCCTAGTTCTGTGTCATCAGCAAACTTGCTAAGCAATTCCTTAAGTCCTGAGTCCAAGTCATTTATGAAGACATTGAAGAGTGATGGCCCTAAGATGGATCCCTGTGGAACCCTGCTAGTGATTGTACATTCACTTACTGTATATTTACTGTATATTCACTGCATTTGCAGCCAGTGACCATCAGGTGCCTTAACTTGGTCTCATCATGACTGGCAAATGGTCACAACCAGCTGAGAAGCAAAGCAGAGAGAAAGGCAGGAAAAGTCTCTCACCTCCTCAGACATCAGTGGCTCCAGAATCGCTTCCATCATTTAACACCAGCTACTTGACTTGTCGATGTTCACAGCTATCTACCAGCACAACAGCACAGTTGTGGGTAAGGAACGAGCACTGTTCTCCATTCTCAGCTATGCAGTATGTACAGTACTTCCAGGGCAATTATGTTACATGATGCTCTAAAATAAATTCAATTATTAAACAACACCATATGTCACTTCCCTCCAGCTGAAAACACAGCATACGGTTACTTTGTTTAAAAAAAATCAAAACCTGCTGGAGTAAATAGTATTATGTGTCACTAAGACACTTCCTTTGTTGCTGGAATATGCGGTTTTGCCACACTTTTGGTAAACTTCAATGTCCTCTCCAAGCACTTGTTCGACATCTCTCTCATTTCGCTCTCCCACATGCAAAATGTCTGCATGCGTAAGTTCTCACCTCCACATTTCTTCCCTTGCCCACAAGCACGTTCATTCATGAGCAACTTCAACATTCGTGTGCAAATTCAACACAAACATTGCTGCACGGTCTCCCAGCACAGCCCCCAGGCCTCCCACCCAGCAGGGCACACCACACACTAGCAATGGGTGAATTCTTTTCCCTCCCACATCTCCTCTTTCCATGTCTGGGATCGTCACTCCCAACCTCGCGCTCAAGCAGCCTCGCAATATCCTTGCAAACCTGCTCTGCTCTGCTTTGCCCTCGGCGTGGCATCTGGATGCTCAGCAGGTCACATCACTTCCCTGCTTTGCAATTTACTGAATATCAAACACTCTTCCTACCAGCCCAGCTAAATCATTCATCCTTGCCCTGATCATCTCCTGCCTCAATTACTATCTATGGCTCCCTCCTAGCTGGCAACCAATTCCCACATGACTCCTTCCTTTTGCAGAATCACACAGAATGGTTGTGGTTGGAAGGGTCCTCTGGAGATCATCCAGTCCAACCCACCTGCTCAAGCAGGTTCACCAGAGCAGATCACACAGGAAGGTGTCCAGGTGGGTTTGAATGTCTGCAGAGAAGGAGACTCCACAACCTCTCTGGGCAGCCTGGTCCAGGCTCTGGCACCTCAAAGGAAAGAAGTTTCTCCTCATATTCAGATGGAACCTCCTGTGCTTCAGTCTGTGCCCGTTGCCCCTCATCCTGTCATTGGGCAACACTGAAAGGAGTCTGGTCCATCCTCTTGACACCCACCCTGGAGATATTGATAAACATTGATGAGATCCCCTCTCAGCTTCTCTTCTCCAGGCTGAACAGATCCAGTCTCTCCTTATAAAGATGCTCCTTACCCCTCATCATGTTTGTAGCCGCTGAACTCCCTCCAGTAATTCCTTGTCCTTCTTAAACGGGGGAGCCCAGAACTGGACCCAGAACTCCAGCTGTGGCCTCACCAGGGCAGAGCAGAGGGGAGGAACAACCTCCCTCGACCTGCTGCTCACACTCCTCCTAACGCACCCCAGGTACCATTGGCCTCTTGGCCACAAGGGCCCATTGCTGGCTCATGGTCAACCTGTTGTCCCCCAGAACTCCCAGGCCCTTCTCTGCAGAGCTGCTTTCCAGCAGGTCCACCCCAACCTGTACTGGTGCCTGGGGTTGTTCCTCCCCAGGTTCAGGACCCTCCACTTGCCCTTGTTGAACTCCATCAGGTTCTTCCCTGCCCAGCCCAGCCTGTCCAGGTCTCTGGGTGGCAGCACAGCCTGGTGTGTCAGCCCTTCCTCCCAGTTTGGTACCATTAGCAAACTGGCTGAGGGTTCACTCAGTCTCTTCCAGCCTGTGCTTTACCGTACAGAGTCCTCCCCTCCCACCCAACACACCACATCTACAACAGCACGTGCCTGTTCTTGGCTCTGCAGTGATCTTGTATCTCGCTTTTCGTTTCTTATTGTGGCCCTTTGCTCCTTCTTTAAGCCACGAAACCCACAGCATTTATTTTCTCCTCACTTTTGTCCTCATTGCTCCTCGGTCATCCTCCCTCAATCTTCCACAGATGAAACTGCAGAGTATCTCTCAGTGCAAGGTTTTCCATTAAAGGACTTTTCATTACAGGGAAAGAACAAGGATTTCCAGGCAAATTGCTTTGTATAAAAAAAGTGAAAACACCTAACATTTTATAATCTTAAAACCAGTGCTTTACAACAAGAACAAATTTTGGTTTCTAAAAACTCTTCCTATTTTTCTCCTTTGCAGAAATCATTACCTGGCTAACTTTTAATATTTCCTTTTTATAAAGATAGACATGATGATATTAAGGAACATTGGCAACATGGCTTGGCAATTTAAAAACAAGTTCAGGTACTTTAAAATCCGCAAGACACAGGGTCTCCGGTATTCATCTTTTAAAACAGTCTGTTAGTAGCATCCAAACAGTTTTTTAATTTCTGAATTCACCTTTGTGGTCAACTTGCAAAAATTATAAAAAGGAAAAGAAACACAAAGAGACCAGGAGCCTACAGCATCGCTGCCTGTTGCTGGAGTTTGAATTGGGAGATGTCAAAATCTTCCAAAAATACAACTCCCTGTTCACTCCCTACCTTTACTCCTCTGGTTATGAAACGTGCTCTATGGGAGGGAGCAATTGCAAGTGCTGTTTCCCAAAAGAAATTCCCAGGGAGGATCACAGCTCTGGATACCACATGGAATTTGGCAAATAGAGTATGGTTGATCAAGTGGGAAAGAGAAAGAAAAGAGAAGACATAAAACTAACCGAGATCAGAAATCGTACCTCCAAAACTGAATCAAGGAGACAGGAGGAATTGGAAGTACAGTCCCTAAGCTGGAGATAAATACATTTTAAAAGCTACAGCTAAGACAGGACCAGTAAAATAAAGATAATTTAAAAAAAAAAAAAAAAAAAGCACCCTACAGAGAACATGGAGGATAAGAAAAGCACGAAAGAATAACATACAGTTACAAGGCTCCCAGAGGAGAGATCCTATTAAATATTAAAGTAAGCCTATTGTTCCCTTCTGGCTGGTAAGAAATACACTGAGCACTGTAGATACAAGATCACCCGTCAATTTAGGGTGAAAAGGCTGGAAAGAAAAAACAAGTAATACTCTTAGAGATTTAACACACCTTTATTTGGTGCGCCTTAAAAAATTACGAAGAAGTTTTTCAGAACTAAGAGAAAAAGAATAAGAAGAAATACATAAAAAACCAGAACTAGATACCAGCATGTAAAATGAAAAACACCCTTAATTGATAAAGCTTCCAATCCTAAAAACCAAGGACTGAATGCTATCTGACAAAAATCTCATTATCCCTGGAATTAAAGCACAAGCAGATCTAAAACTTTTTAAAGGAAATAGAGAAGTGAGAGAGAAACCACATCTCTTCAACAGCAGAAAACAATGTAGAGAAAATAATAGGATGCTAAGCTTAAGGAAGAAAAGGGACAATGAGGCCAGTCAGTTCATTAGAAATAGCAAGAAATATCTGATAACTAGTTCAGAATAAAAAGTAAAAGTTTTTGGACATGTTTTATAAAGGATTATGTGGAACAGGTACATTTCCTTTACACAAAAAACAACCAACTGTCCTCTGGATTGACACCACCTTCAGTAAGAAAAAGATGAGAGGATGAGGCTGGATAATCCAAATATATATGAGTTCATATCTGAATTTTACATGTTTTAAAAGAGCTTTAACTCTTTATTAGTAGATTTTTTTTAAATGAAATTTGGCAAAGTGAAAATATTTCCTTCTCCCACAACTAAGAAAGGACAGTTGTACTTAGAAACTGGAATAATGGCTTGTTATATAAACCCGTTGATAAAAATGTTGGTGCAGAGATGTTTACCAAAATGTCAGCAGACAGAATAAAAGCTATACTAACCGGATTTATGCACTTAGAAAAGAATTTATGGCAGACAACAACAACAACAACAACAAAAAGTAAGTAATCGTAGGAGGTCCTTTATGCTGCTATAAAACATGCATAAAAAATTAGTCACTGTGAGATAGGCACTGAAAAGTACAAGTGGTTTCAAAGACTAATTAGACAAATCCATCAAAGAAAGTTCAGCATGACCTAATAAACACAAAGCTGTGGATACAACCTCAGGCTCGAAAAGTGCCTAGGATGCAGTTTTCCAAAACTAGAAGGGCACACATTTGGAAAAGCGTTATATTAGATTTTTATTCCCCTATTTGGACATTTTATTCCCTAAAAAAGATTCATGTGACTGGCCGCTGTCCAAAGAAAGACAATGGGTTAGGGTGGGACCTCTGGTATGGTTGGATCTGGGTATGGTTAGACCCCAAAAAGTTGAAGATAAATATTTAAGTGGTCTATAAGAACACATATTTTTTGTGTGTAACTTCCGGGTACCTATTTCTGATTTGTATAAAGGTCTTAGACCTGCTGGATGAAAATACAGAAGGCAAAGGGTAAGACTTTTTGAGATGCGACGTCCCACCAGCTCAGACATAGGGGAACGTTACTGAGAAGTTCAGCAGGAAAACGTAGAAAACAGCTTGTTATTTATAGGTAGGCACCAGGCAGAGAACAAAAGTGGCAGAAGGGCATCTCAGTTTTGAAAAATTCAGAGCATTCTGAATAAACGAAAACCCACTTTCTTTTCAATGTGCCTTCACATCCCTGCTTAAATATGAGAAGTTGCAATCTTCTCATATCTCCCTACTAAATAACAGTTTTAAGGAAGGTATGATATGACTCCTTTTGGGCCAAACCTTCTTGGAAAGCATACGAAATCTTACTAAGAAAAAAATACAATACCCAAATTGGATAAAAACTTTCCAGTGTCTTCCAAGAAAAAAACGAAAAGTAAATATGGACGAGATATCTACAGACTCTTTTCTGAGGGACTGAAATGCACAGACCAATTGTTATTTTGATGTGCTGCTAGGCTATGAACTTTTCAAATGTAAAAGGGATAAGCTTCTTCCCTCACCGAAAACTTTCTTTGTGCTATGTTCTAAGAAATCCTCCGAGCTAAAAGCATTTCTCAACGTCACCTGTCAGAGTAGCCAACTTTCTGGACTATGCGTTGCGAAGACTGAAATGCAGCCTAGCTCTGTGTTTCAAGGCGCTTCGAAAAAGATCCAGACGTGCTTGGGGTTTAAATGTGTTTGTTACCTAACACAAAAGATATCAACAACGCATAAAAGCTATCATTTGTCATCCCACACAAACGCGTGTCTCTAACCATGTGACCTTGCAATCTCCCCAGTTCAGCCCGTAATTGTCTATACTGGAAAACGTGCAAGTTTTCTATTTCTTCCCCAAAACACAGTAAATTACACCGAACATTTCTGCAGATGAAGAACTCCATAGTGTTCCATTTTATTTTTTCCCCAATGAACTTCCAGCATTGGGTGACAGCTTCCAGCAACAGCTGGGCCTCTCAACCTTACAGTAAATAATTTCTTTGACATGAGTGAGTTTTCTAAAAGTGGTAATCAACTTTGGTTAGACCAGCTACCATAACTACCCAACACAGGTATCTTAAGCTTTTCCTCAGATCCTAAAGTAAACCAGAAGAATAGCAATAATCACCGAATCACAGAATGGTTAGGGTTGGAAGGGACCTCTGGAGATGATGCAATAATTCCACGAGCCACAAGATTGGCCTCTTATTGAAAGACACTGAGTAGGCAACTTCCACCGAGGTTCCAGAAGGCGCTGAATCTTCTATAAGAACCTTTTCACCGTCTGGATTGGAAGGTCTCAATGAAGCTACCGGGGTGATCCTTTCCAGGTTGGCAGTCTACATTTTCTTAAACTGGTGTCTTAACCATGGTGCAGTGCTAGGACCTATGTTTTTCAAGATAAAAATAGAAAGGTTTTTTTGGCATGAAATAAGAGAGTAAAACCACCACGTTTTCCATTTTGGCTGAAGGATTCCAATGCAGAGTCACTATCACTGAGCGAATTTCTACATCATTGCTGGCAAAAAGCTGGGAAACTATTCGAGATGGCCTGAACAGATACGGGACACCAAGGGACCATTAGCCCCTGAAGTAAATGAAGGACATCAGAAAGAAGTGGGGACAACCACACACAAGATATCTCAACAACTTGCAGCACAGCTGTGCTCAACAAGGGGATTCCATTTCAGTTTTATTTGTGCTGCAGATAGTCTTCATTTCATTCAAATCTACCACATGCCCCCAGGCAATGGCTTACTCAAGAAATATGTTGTAGCCACTCATTAACATTACAGGACCTTTTTTTGTGAGATGCAAATACATCTGGATGCGTGGGGTGACTGATGCACTCTACCCAAAAGATCTTCCTGGGCTCTTCCAGCCTGATCTCACAGTCATGTGTTGAACAGCAATCTAAATTCACCCCAGATCGGTACCTCTGCTGTGACACTCAAGATCTGGAAGTTTATTGCACTGCCTGTGGCAAAGCTAACGCACCCGAGCATTAATCTTGTCCGCGTAAAAAACCCACATCCCCTCGACAGAAACATTTTGAGAAGCACCATTTACACAGCACAAATACGAATGATTTTAAGGGTTACCTCCAGGCGTTAGATGAGTCAGATAACACAGGCGAATTTTTTTTCTGTGGGAACTTAATTATCACAGAATCCCAGAATGTCAGGGATTGGAAGGGACCTGGAAAGCTCATCCCGTGCAATCCCCCCCGGAGCAGGAACACCCAGATGAGGTTACACAGAAGGTGTCCAGGCGGGTTTGAATGGCTGCACAGAAGGAGACTCCACAACCTCCCTGGGCAGCCTGGGCCAGGCTCTGCCACCCTCACCAGGAAGAAGTTTCTTCTCATATTTAAGTGGAACCTCCTGTGTTCCAGTTTGCACCCATTGCCCCTTGTCCTGTCACTGGTTGTCACCGAGAAGAGCCTGGCTCCATCCTCCTGACACTGCCCCTTTCCATATTGATCCCCATGAATGAGGTCACCCCTCAGTCTCCTCTTCTCCAAGCTCCAGAGCCCCAGCTCCCTCAGCCTTTCCTCACACGGCAGATGCTCCACTCCCTTCAGCATCTTGGTGGCTGCGCTGGACTCTCTGCAGCAGTTCCCTGTCCTTCTGGAACTGAGGGGCCCAGAACTGGACACAATATTCCAGATGTGGTCTCACCAGGGCAGAGCAGAGGGGCAGGAGAACCTCTCTGACCTACTGACCACCCCTTCTCATCCAGCCCAGGTCCCATTGGCCTTCCTGGCCACAAGGGCCCAGTGCTGGCTCATGGTCACCCTGCTGTCCCCAGGACCCCCAGCTCCCTTTCCCCTTCACTGCTCTCCAACAGCTCGTTCCCCAACTTACACTGGAACCTTTATTATGTTCTAAAGGCCCTCTATACCAGTTTTACAGCCAATGTTCACAACCACGAGCTTTAGATTCTGGGTGATGGTAAGACACTGAACACAGCAAGCGTATCTAGACCTACATATAAAAATTTGCCTACAGAGCTACTGGGGTTAAAAACATAAAGTGGCTGTTAATCAACACAGGCTAATTTTGTATATAAATTAATTATTGGAAAGACAAAAAGGGGGAGGGTTTTCCTAAGTTTTCTACATTTTCAAGTCATTACTGGTTATTCGGAGTGACACAAAAAGCTTCACTTCTACACCTGGATACTCATACAGCAGTTCAAGGAGTCACCAGTAAGGGGTTAATTGAAATGAGAATTTCCCATCCTGTAGAATAAGAGAGCCCATTTCAGATCTGCACCTTGCTTTCTCCCAGTCTAGTAGCTCCACTAATAATTCCACATTGCCAAACATAAACTTTTACTGTCATGGATGAAGCGAGGTCTAAATGAACCCCTAAGGCAGGTTTACCTGGGAATACATATGCAAACTGGTGAGATGGAAAAGTGGGAAGACTGGGATAAAAGGAAAAGCAACGACGAGACATCATCAATGCAGCTGTGACCTGCGAGGCATGGCACTGACACAAATGTCACTCCTGAAAACTGAATTCAGCGATACATGAGCAAAAAATAGTACTCAATTTTTGGAAAAAAAAAACAACACAAAAGCAGTTAATAGTATTTTACATTTAAAATAATTTGACTGCAGCATACACTAGAAGACTGGACACACCAACCACCCAAGATGTCACTGACGGGAGGGCAGCTTTGGAAAGCTGAACCTGCCTGTCAGGATTGATAGTAAGGGGTTGAAACCTGGCCAAAACGCATTCTTCTCTCGTTAGATGACTTTCAAGAGTTTCTTTGTATGACAGGTACAGCAATGCCTTGTTTTCACATCAAATCCATAAAACGGTGTGAGTTGTGGTGTTCGCAGCTTATTTTCAGCTAATTCAAAGGACCCCATAGAAAAGGTTGCCGAGATGAAACAACTATACTATTTGTTTTAAAGCAGTTGTGAGATCTGGCAACTGATTAAAAATCTAAGCTAAATACCGGTGACTGATACAGGAAATAGGAGAAGACATCTTTCAAAAGCTGGAATTTCAGAACATATTAAGACCAAAATCCTTCTTGTCCTACTTGTAAGTCAAAGACCTGGGGGTGACCCTTCAGAACAACATGCTGCACTTACAAAGAAATAACATTTTGTATTTTTCTACAAGGTTAAAACATATCTAAGATTTAAAGTCTACAAAGTTGAAAAGAAACATATGGCTGTTTTAAGCTGTTATTAGCCTAATTCGACTTTATCATTAGCCCAACTCAGAGGTTAACACATTTCATATTTCAAAATACCCAGTCATATCTGCTACAGGCATGCTGAACAAATACCATATAAATCACAGAGCCTGACAAGATTTAATAGAAAAAGCTGCTAAATTGACCTATAAATATAGCATATTACAATACATCAGCTAGTGTTATCACTTTCTTGGAAACACTGGAAGAAATCAGAACAGTTGTCTAATACCCTCTTTCAAGTTTTTCACATGACCACGGGCTGAACATTCAAGACTTAAACCCAGGGAACCAATCTCCCATTCAGTGTTTTACATCTGAGTTATACTTCAGTACGTGTTGAAATTTAGAGCAAGACTCCAACACCTTCTCCTGGT
This sequence comes from Pampusana beccarii, assembly GCA_013399365.1. NCBI lineage: Eukaryota > Metazoa > Chordata > Aves > Columbiformes > Columbidae > Pampusana > Pampusana beccarii. The sequence goes on along the minus strand of VWYH01002497.1, from coordinate 645,541 downwards.
TCAATCATCCCCGATCTGTCTGAAGCAACAGTTCACCTCTGTGACAGGTGCACTTATGGTTATTTTAAAATCACTCTTCCAAAACCCAGCAGTTCTGCAAGCCCAATTTGCTTTGAATCTCATTCCCTCTTTGTTGGGGGAGGCAGAATTTAATATTTATGATCTCTGCTCCTGTAAGGGAGTATTTGCAATTCTTCTGATACATGTTACTGGGTTAATCATCTTTTATTTCTCAAAATGTAAGTATCTTTTGTTCCTACAAGGTAATGAAGGAGAGTTACTCATCTTCATAATTAATCTTGAATTTTAATTAAACCTATTAACTGAACATGTCAAACGTTTGTCACTTTCAAAGCAGCATAAAAATTACACTTAATAATAAACGTTACTTATTCACATATTGCCCTGGGTAATACTGCAGGCACAGTATCTATAACAAGATCCCTACGCTATTTTATTCGGTATTAATACGATTTATTGTAACAAATATGTTTTATTCACTCCTTTGTACCACCAGCAGTGCAAGGATAAATTTCATTGTAGAACATGCTGCTGTGTTCCGTACGGTACACCATTAAATAAATGAGCTTTCAATGACATATGCATACTTTCCATTATTTTCCTTAACTTTGCATAATAAACTCAAAACATGCTATTTATGCATCTCATATTCTGCAACCAGACTAGTCAAATGAAGAACTCATATGAATAAACATAAGGTTATAAGAAAGTGTTTGAAAGATCGGAGACCAAATTAGCAGGGTAGGGATATCCTTCCCCATGTTATTTGAATATGTAATAGAAGTACACGATATGAAGGACACTGGAGATGAGAAACAGACTCTGCTCTGAAAAATATTCCTAGAAAAACAGCCTTCTGGCTTTCCACGCTAAGAATCCATAATGCCACACTTAATGCATCAGTTCTGCCTTTCCTAAAAGTTAGTGCTTCACGATCAAGCCGCGTTCTAAACAGTATCTAAAATTCAACCTGTGTCCTCATCTTCTCGCATAGCATCACCAATAGTAAAGATCTTACAAAGCCAGTTTTACGTTGCATCACACAGCCCTACAACTGTTGATGCCTCCAAGTGGTTCGCAGTCAAGACACCCACAATATGACAAAATACCACCCGTCTGGGGGTAAGAAACCCATTCCTCAGATAGGACAATGCCAAGAGAAAATTGCCCCAAGAGTCAGAGGACTGAGGGGAAGAAAACCCTGGATGTCACTGGCCACGTCCTTACATTCCAAATATAGGCGAACTTCTACAGCTTTGCCTTTGCCAACAGAAATATATCATGTTCACCAATTATTCACTTAAATAGCTCCTCTATTCCCTTACATCAGTTTTTTTTCTTGGGAATATAGCAAGAACACCACTAGTGTTTATAACACGAAATGCCATGATGGATGCGACACAGGTAAGTGCATCCAAGGGAACAAAAGATGATGTTTTTCAACAATCCCAGCACGGTCCTTTCAGTAAGGTTATAAAAACCTCGTGATGGTGATAAGAAGGCATTAACTGGCTCTTTTTGGTGAACTGGCTTCCAAGGTCCCGAGTAATAAGCAGAAAAAAAGACTCTGTCAGTCAAATCAGCAGATGTAACTAAGTGAAAAGCAGAACCATGAGCAAGCTTTGAAGAGTGGCATAAAGGTCCTTTCTAGGTAACTGGGTAAAATCAAGCATTTGTTTTTTCCTATTGTAGCTGAGGCAACTCCAGTTCTCTCCACACTAGTGTATAAGTGTGCCAATGTCATTTTAGTTTTCATTACCATTAGGGTGTAGAGCAGGAGAACAAAGCCCACTAACCTAACAGTGGGATATTTGGCTATTAGAAATCAGTGCTTTCACTTGTGTTTTGGCAAGTTTTGTAGAAACGTAAACATGGAAGTTTTTTAATCAATAGGGAGAAAACTGAGTATTCCTCACAGGTCCAGGATAAATAAAACATAAATTGTTTACACAGAGGGTTTTAGATATTGTGGTATAAAGCACTTTGGTTTACCCTGTTAAAAGGCAGTGTGAACAGCAAACAGGTCTCTTTACCTGGGAGTCCAGGTAAAGAAAAATTGCATGAACCAGCTCTTTTATATCTTTTTTCACTTTTGTCAGTCAGCATCACCCCAGCCTTCATCACAGACACCACCATAATTCACAATCCTAATGCATATATTCTTCTTCCATTACACAGATATCGATTTAGTCTGTATTATAATAAATATTACGGAAACTTCTTGACGCTGATCAGCTTTCAAGATGGTAATCAAAGAGAAACAAGTATAACAACCAAATTTACACAGAAGCATTTTTTACAATCAGATAAGTGCCAGAGCAAAGCATGACGATGACAGAGTCATGGAGATGAGGACGATCGTACAACAGACGGATGTTCATGTGGAAAAAAAAAACCCAGCTAGGCCCCTTCCTCTACCAATTAACAAAGAGCTAAAGCCGAGGTGGCCATACAGAAGCACTTCAATTTTCATGCTTTGGAATTTCAGCGACACACGCGATTTGCAGAATTACAATCATATGCATAACTAGCCCTTAGAAAGCCACTGAAATAGTAGAATTTGAAAAAGAAAGAAAAAAAAAAAAAACAAGCATTGCCTTATATCCAAATGAGACTATAATAAAAAAGTGAACAAAAGGACTGGTAAGTGTTTAACACTAAAACCAGATGCACATGTCTGGGGATAGGAATAACAAGCTTTGGCCAAAGAGAATAATTAACCTTAGGCTGGCAAAAGTGAGATTTCCTCTGCATTTTCCAGTGCACTGAGAACTCCCTGATTCAGGCTCCAAGCAACAGAAATGACAGAGGACAGACCTGCGTTAGCTGTTGCAAGATGCAGTGAAGGAACCCCAAGAGGAGGCACTGCTGGAGACAAAGGGCGGTGGGAAGGAGGGGAGGACACCGGACGTCTTCTGCCCAATGCTTTGGGTAGACTTCCTTGCTTGCTCCAAGTGCCCATCACTATCATCAGTTGAGTGCAGAGGCGGATTATACATCTATTTGCAGAGATCTCACTCAAAATGATCAACTCAAACCTACGTCCTTGCATAAATACTTTGCCTCCTTCTCCTCCAATGTTTCCAAAACTTGCCCTAGGAGTTTGGGTCAGCTGGTCAGGAGACTCCTCAAGCCACTTTTGCTCTGTTATTTAATGCAGCTGACCGTGATGTTCTGTGACCACCCCAGCACATGCATAATTTGTCTCTACTGATATACCTTGACTAGATACCAAATGTCTCTTTGGTATCTTAATGACATAGAAAAGATTGTTCTGCAATGGGCCCTTGTGGCCAAGAGGCCAATGGTACCTGGGGTGCGTTAGGAGGAGTGTGAGCAGCAGGTCGAGGGAGGTTGTTCCTCCCCTCTGCTCTGCCCTGGTGAGGCCACAGCTGGAGTTCTGGGTCCAGTTCNCCCAATGACAGGATGAGGGGCAACGGGCACAGACTGAAGCACAGGAGGTTCCATCTGAATATGAGGAGAAACTTCTTTCCTTGGAGGTGCCAGAGCCTGGCCCAGGCTGCCCAGAGAGGCTGTGGAGTCTCCTTCTCTGCAGACATTCAAACCCACCTGGACACCTTCCTGTGTGATCTGCTCTGGTGAACCTGCTTGAACAGGTGGGTTGGACTGGGTGATCTCCAGAGGTCCCTTCCCACCCCAAACATTCTGTGTGATTCTGTAATCATTTTTTGCAGGAAAGTTTCTATTGACTGTTGAAAAATGTCTTTTGTACAATCTGATCCCTTCTACAGGAGAACAACCCAGGACAGCCTTCGAGATTCTCCATCCAGTCTGTCAATCAGCCCTGTCAGACGTTTGAATTGGACCAGGCACAGCAGGAGCTGTTGGGCAAAGTGCCCCTTCCACACCACTCATGCTACAATCTGGCCAATGACAACCTCAGAGCACAAATTCATGCAGAACAAAGTCACATATCCTCAAAAAAAGGCTCAAAAATGGGCTACATTTTTGTTACATCTATCAGACCATCAATATGCCCACATGCAAAGTATTAGATGCTGTAACTTCTTGCAGTTTCATTTGGCATTTAGTAATACAGAACTAGAACTATTTTAACTACTGTCTTAAATAACTATCTAAAAAATAAAAAAGAACATTGATCAAAGGGAAAAAAAAAGTACAAGTAGCATTTATTCTCGAAGCAACTGCAGGGTGGTGAAGGCAAAAGCCCTCGTGTCTTCCAAGAAAAATGACTTTTGTAAGCAGACAATAGTTTAAACACGTAAATAGTTCAGAGCAACTTCCCAGGACTTGTTCTGTGTATCCAAATATAGACTGGCTTGGAATTTGTCATGACATTTTATAGCCATAGAACTGACTTAGGAAATTCAGACCAGTATGACTACACGTTCGGAGAAACACAAATTAAAAGATAAAATCTACACACAGCCAAAAGGCTGATCACCGTGTGCAGAAAACTATTAACTGAAATACATAAAATTACATTAAATTAATTAGTATTTTAAAAAATTAAAAGTATACAAACTAGAAAGATTAGGCAACCATAGTCTATCGCTGAAGATACAAATTAAGAGCAGTGGAAAACTTCAAGGGACAGATGTTTCCCCAGATGGACAGGCAAGACGATGGCAGAGATGCACATCTGCTTCTGGTGGACTGATGGAAAGGACATAGAGAAAATGGTACAGATTGGCCAGCCTTGTAAAAATCCATACCTGTGTTGCTTCACATCCCCCTCCTCTTAGATATTCATTTAGAATAAGCAAGCAAACACTTTTTAGGCTAAAAGAAGTTTGTTTCGTTTTCTCCCCGCAGAAGATGTTGAGCGAGGATGCTGGAACGATGATTCACTTCAAGAGAAGCAGATGGATGTTTTTGGTCTGATTATCTGATGTTATACCACATACCAATGCTGATTAACTATTGCTACTTAGCATATGAAAAGACAAAGTCCAGAAGCACAGCCCATTCATTACTTTGCTAGTTCACATGGGCTTCAAATGAATATTTTAAAAATGCTGCATCCTAGTGGTGATGGATATGAAAGAGTAATCATTAATTTATGGGTCTAATTATGCTTACTCTTCTGTAAATAATATGGGGGGTAGAATTAAGGAAACATTTCCCCTTCATGCAAAAAATGCAGCACGCAAAGGAAGCTGCCCCTTACTGACCTACATTGCCAAATGACAGATAATATGAACATACACACATAGATATGTATCAAAAGTTATTCTAAAATCTTTTTCTCCTCTGCTATTTTTTGTCTTCCACAAAGAAACTCTTCTGTTCCAGGGGAACATCTAACTGATATGATAAAATGTGTCAAAACCACACGGAATTATGTATATGTAGTTTATGCCTCAGATCACATAGGGTGCACACCAAAGATCTGCAGACACGTGGGGCTGGTTCATCTGAATTTATGCAGCGTTCACACGTATTATACCTGTTGATATGAAACAGTATAAATGTGGTGTGAGTACCTGCATACTCCTGGGCATCTCCTTCTAGTAATGAAGGCTTAGATAAGAGAGAACTCTGAATTTAATGTCTCACGGCAATAAAAGAGAAGTCTCTAGGTAGGAATATAATCAGGTGAGCTATATTCCTTACAAAGGTCTTAACCTTGAAGGATTAAAATGCAAAACATACGCATTTATTTATTTGGGAGGTAGAAAGGAGAAGAAAAAGTGATAGACTTGGAGGAATCGAGACATGCTTTACTGTAGCTGTAAATTAACTTACTGCTTCACTATCAATTCAGCCCATTCCCACCAGGTAAGCCTACATACATTTTGCGATTCAGTTGCTATAGGGGACAGAAATAGCCATATAGTATAATCATGATCAAAAGGACAAAGGAAGAGCCATACTCAGGAAATGTTGTCCATGTAGACAGAGCACTGGGATTAGGTACCACAGTCTTGCCTCAAAGGCACTTTATTTTGGAGATTTTATGGCATCTGCATCATTAGTCAATTCACATTATAAATCTGCACCTTGTGGTTCAGGAGCCTGAAACGACACAGCTGCCACAGACCTTGAAAATACAGGATCAGCCCTGAATGACCAAGTGTTCCTTGCTCCTTTTGTGCTCCTTACATGAATTATATTTTGGATATTTGATTTCTTGTACACCAAGCTGAGGATGAGCACCTTCTGAAGATGACTTAGCACTGGCTTTCCATGGAAAGGTGTTCTGATACTCTAGTGATATAAAGTGTAGGCACAGAGGTATTAACATCATGTATAAGGAAATAAAGCGAAGCATCTAGAACAAGATTAGATGAATAGATTAGACAGCACAGTCTATTTTTAAAGTCTCAATAATAACCACCTATGAGAAAACAAAATAATAGCGCTTCGGGAGATCAAAACCAACATCAGCTGCCCAGGTGTTCCTGAGCTTTAGGGACACGGACAACATAGAATGAGAATTTAAAAGCCATTTTGGTCATAGTTTCACACACTTGAAATTATTGCTTCTTGATACAATATAAACTAGCCACTGACAATGTATTTTTGCTGCCATACTTTCCCTACCAGACATTAGCATTTTTTAAAATATTTTTTAAATTGATAATCCTGAGAAAGCTCCAGGACTACATCTGCCTTATTTGGGTTGGGTTTGCAATGCACAGAGATGTAGCAGTTCGATTATAAATATAAAAATAAGAGATGTAATCACTAAGCACACAGCAGTTGCTTCTTCACATGGAACTGCATTATGGATTTTACCTCATTGCGAGTACAATTTAACACATACATTTTACTACTTGTAGAGCCTGCAGAGTCTAAAGAAGGGGCAAAATAAATGAGAAAAAAAAAAAAAAAAAATCTTTCCACCCTAACTGCCAAATTCTGAACTTCTGTTTCTGCTCCTTGGAGACAAGCAGTAGTATTTCTGGTTTTGCAGAAGCAGCTCAGAAATGTGTGAAATATAAGACATGACTGGACAACATCCATGCAGATCCACGCTGTATTTTAGTCTCCTGCTTTTCCCATACGGAACAGAAGGGCTCCTGCAGAGCTCAAGGGCAGGTGATCAATGCCAGGCGAAGTGCAAACCTCTCCGTTCCCGCGACGCGAGATATAACAAATAATTAGCGCAACCGCAGCCCAACCGCCGAGCGCCCGGTGAAGCTTTCCCCTCCTCTTCCAGATGGATTAGTTTGTCGAGATAACTTGCCTTTTTTTTTTTTTTTCCTTCTTTCTTTTCCAGCAGGGAAAGAGTGGGGACAGACTTCCAAAAATAGGCGAGCCTGTCACAACCGCTCACTGTCACGCGGTGCTGAGATTGGAGCGGATCTCTTGGGGAGGCGGCTGAGAACAGAGGGGAGCAAGGAAGGAAAGGGAAAGAGCAATTCCTCTTTCCATAGCCCAGCCAGAAAGAAAAGGAATAAGGCAACCTGCAGTCAATCACAAAGAATACATAAGCCAAAAATCGGCCATTCTGGGTAAAAACACATAAACGTATCAGTTTACTGGCACTTATTAGCACAAGTGCTACATTCGGCAGTGTCAAAAATGATGCTCGAATGCACTCTCTGTCCAAGGTCTCACCGGGACAAGTACAAGATTATTGCCTATTCAAACAAATTGGCCCAGCAAATTAAACCAAAATGCTCTCTTTAAATTCAATTTTCAAATGCTGTCCCTAAAAGGCTCCTGTCCCTGTGGCCTCTGCAGTAAACAAATGCGCTGAAGTCACAAGATGACTAGAAAAAAATAACATTTAGCCTTTTGAGAGAAGAGGTACCATCCAGACTACATAAACTGAAAGCTTAATTAGAAAAAATAAATAAATAAACGTATTTAAATCCAAGCAAAATTTGCTCAGTATTAAGTATTTGAAGTTACAAGAGAAGGCAGGGAAAAAAAATCTACATCTGCATCATTATTAAATGGACAAGAGCATAATCTCATTCAACAGTGATCTTAGCTCTGTGCGTCTAACGCATTCATTTCATTAAGAGGTCTGAAGCAGAATATTTGAAAACAGAAATCTTATTTAAAAAGTCTTCATCATCCTTGTTGGCGTTTTTCCTTCCCGCTGCATGAAGGAAATGCATTTTGTCCATATAATCTTTGCCAATAATGGTCTAATTTTTTTTCATTGCCTGCCGTAGTCACATGTTCTTGAGGAATATTAAATATCCACCTCATTGAGCTGCAACACGAGGTGTTTTCTCATGCCTCTGCGTAAGATGCTAATAATGCAACCTCAGCATCAGAACCACAAATGAAATGACAACATAAAATTGGATATCAACACTAATTCAGGAATTTAATTTCCCTTTTTAGGCCTAAAACGCAGCCCACTCGTCCACAGACAACAATAGGTTTTCATTGCATAGAGTCATGAAAAATTGATTTAATAAGACTGAGATACTGACTGACAAAGATTATTTAATTTTTTTGAATAGTGACCATACCTAGAGGCCCCAGTAATGACATAGCTGTGATTTTAGGCGCTGGGCTCTGCCTAACAGCCGTCTCCTTCCCTCTCCTCAGTGTGCTTATTCTTTATTTATAGTTCTGCATAGCACTACCATGAAATATAACAAACGTGGTAGCTAAATTTTATTATTATCATATTTCTTGAAGCCAATATAAAGCGTTGCTTTGCTCAAGACCTGAATGTGCAGTACAAGCACTGTTTATTATCGCTGTCCGTGGGTAAATACTCTATTGAATAAACACCAAGAGGCGGCAGCTCCACACCCAGAGTCCAGGAAGGGCCAAGAGAGCATCAGCTTCGATTTCTTCTCAGCTGGGTCAAAGAAAATTCCATTAAATGTCTATGATAAGTCATTAAAATGAGGCTGATTTTATAGGGAACGGTGATGAGTAAGGACTGTGATAATGGACATCAGCATTACAGTCGTTATAAATACCTGAGGGCTCTAACACAGGTGTAGCGCAGCTTTTTCCTCCCCTCCAAATGTAACTTATCAAAATAAATGTCCGCTTAAAGAAATAACAACCAGTGACAATTTTTTTGGTTAATGTCAGATATAAAACTAAATTAATTCCCGCGAACCACTCCTGAACCGCGAGTCTGAAAACTAACGCGTGGGAAATACAACACACCTTCTAAGGTGCCCTTTACTCTCCCACGTAAGTGTTTAGAAGAGCTTTTATGAGAGTTTTTGTAGGGCTCATTCACACCATAACAGAGACAGAGATCACCGGTAAGAGAGAGTTCACTAATAACACACACGGCAACTTGCTGTAAGCCAAAAGACAGGCGAAAAATCACACAGGCCACAAAACAGCTGAGATACGAACAAAACAAAAGTTTCCTCTGGGTATAGCAGAACTTCACCTGTGAAGAGAAGATGACTGGAGTCCTAAGGCAGTTATTTTGTTATCTAAAAGTGGCTTTGAAAGCCAGATATTTAGCCTCAAAACCCGAGGAAAAGCAGTGTTTAGATGGCTGCATGTAGGTATGTTGTAATAATTTTCAGATACTAACGCTTTTCTAATACAAGTAGCCTGGGGAGAACCAACACATTCTGTGTATATAATTGGCTCTTTGATGCTCTCCTAACGAAAAATTAGACCTAAATTTAAATAACCTTCTGTCCTTATGTTAAGGATACCCATGAAATATTGGTGGGGTAATAAAAAGGAGGGGTAAACAGCCAGACACCTCTAATAGAGAAGTTGTAAAAGATCATATCTTTAGAACAAGTGATTCCGCACAAAACGGAGCATTTGGAAACAACGACTGCAATTTCTTCCCTGATTTGAATCTACTTAAAGGTACTTCTTTCAGGCAGATGGCAAAGAAAAAATACTGAACGTACAACACGGCCACTTTCTAACTCGTCTCCTGAAACACGCTGGCAGCCTCAAAACTTGGCACATCCCATGACACCAGCTCAGGGACTGATCCTCACCAAGAATGCCCCTCTCATCCTAATGAAGGAGCCAGAGCCAACAAAGCTCTTGCGCTGGTGGGGAACGAGCTCTCGATTCCACATTTCCGGGTGGAAAGGCGGGATGGGAAAGACGACTCTGAGATACCGAACCTGGGGAAACACACAAAAATCCTCTTCTAGTTATTTTCTCAGGTGAAATCTAAAGCGTTCCCAACTTGCTTGGACACCAACACGCATTTACCAAATCGAAATACTGATTCATTACCCCCACCAGAACGTACTTCTGGTTAATACTACTTGCCAATTATCTGCTCCCACCTTTCCATTACTGAGACAGCAATGCACGAATCACAAAGGGGTTTGAGGGCGTGAAAAAAGAGTTTTGGCTACTGAAAAACAGTGCTGCACATTTTACAAAACCAGAAGGTTATTTCAAGACAAAATTGCCATGGAACACCATCGTTTAAATAATGAATGGCTACACTTGCTCGCTTGATTTCTTTCTCCTAAAATAATTTTTCTTCCTTTCTGTCAGTTGGCAACAAATACATCTTAACATTTGCATTTCAAGCAAGAAGAGAAATCCAGACAGTTGCTCCAAAAGGTCTGGAAAATGTGCTGTAAACTCCGATATGTACAAACCTACCAAAGCCATCCAAACTGCAGCCAGCCAGGGAACGCATTAGCAGTTTGTCAGAGGTTCAGGAGGAACCCCAACTTTGCTTAGAGGATTTGGAACTTGCTCTTTTCTCCCATTTGAAAATGCTGTTCAGCTGTGTCCCAGCCTGCAACGTCCATTCAAATACTCAGATCAAAACGAAGCACCTTGTTCTGCTCACTCCCCACAATGCACAGCAAGAGACACAAAATATCATTTTTATAATTTACGACCAAAATGGCCTAACTTCTAAGCTTGGGGTTTGGTTTGGGCTTTTTTCTGGTTTGTTTTTTGAGGGGGGATGTTGATCATTTTTTTTTTTTTTTTAATCACTAGCAGTCACTATGAAAATCACACGTGAAGTTTTCAAACCAAAAACGTCCACTCAGATGCCATCAAATAGGTCCAACTCTCCAGTGTAATTATGAAAGCTGAAAATTGGCTCACTTGCTCCCAGAGTTTGTGTTTTTTGAAGACTTAATAATGGCCTGGGAATTAAGCAAGGGGAGATGTGCAAGAAACCCTACTTGAATTGCTTATACCATTGTAGGGAGTGCGTAAATTTTCAGCAACAGATGTGAGCCCTGTTAGTAAGAATACAAAACTAGTGCATATCTTTGGGGAGAAGGAAAAAAAAAAATTAAACCCGGGTTTTGTACAAATATTTGGCTATGAGATGGCTGCCAAGTCAATGGGCCAAACATTTTGTCTGATAATTTAACTTCAGTTTGCTACCTCGTGGACTCAAAATACCTAATTTAGAAACAATCTCACTCAATTTCTTTGTGTATCATGGGCATTTAGCAGAGAGGTCCCAGGTTGAAAGGCTGCAGCTGCGAGGTGTTCTGATTTCTTCCCAAATGGAAAAGACCACAGAGTATAAGATAATTAATAAATATAAGGCATAGGATAAGAAATCAGACTGGGAGAGTGGACATGTGAGTTACATACCTTCAAGCATACACACACATGTACATACATGTATATACAGAGAGACAATATAGAACTCACACACACTTCCAGTGTTGACTCCCAGCTGAGATGCTGCCATGTTTGGGTGAGATGCTTTTAAAAACTCTCATTTTAACTCTTCATCTCTAGGGCAGTATCCTTTTGAAAAAATGACAAAATATTAAAAGGGTTTAATTATTTCTTTTTCTCTTTTTCTGAGCACTGAGCAATCCCTCAGTGAATTATCGCTCACTGTATTCAAAGATGCAAAATTAATCCACCATGGGCTAACTCCTAAGATCCTCCCACCCACAAATAAACCCTGTTGCCCACTTCTAAGCACGAAAGAATACTGAACACAAAACCCACAGATTTTCAGGTTACACTGAAATGTGCAGAGAAGTAACCTTCAAAACTATTTTAACACATTAGAACCGTAGAAGAAAGCCACAAGACAGATGCCTGGAGTTCTACAAAAGATCAGCAAAAACAAAACTGAGGAAATCCAGGTGTAAGAAAACAGTATCATCCATATCTTTTTTAACTGCCACAACACTTTTATTATAGGCGAATATATAAGAAGATCAGTGAACTTGTACAGGCAGAGGGTGGATGAGATGACCTCCCCTTTCTAACTGAAATTATTCCATGGAAAGGAAGCAAGTACCTTACATGATGAAGTGAGGGTGGTAAATCCCTGCAGAGAAAACATCTTCCCAGGTACTTGAATAATTTATAGCAGTATGATGCAATAGTCACTCCAGGAAAAAAATCTGCCGTACTCAAAGATTCTACAAATTCAGAAGTTTTAATCATTTCATATATTAAGCTCATTTTTCTGCATTAAGGCAACCTTTCAGAATTAATAAAGCTTTCACAGTGTCATATCAAATGGATGATTTTAATGGTCTTTCAAGCACAATGCGAGGCAGAGACTCGACTTACACAGCTTCCAGGGAAGAAAGTGAATTTAAAGGCAGCTATTTATTTCTCCCTTATATTCCACTTTATTCCAGAACATAACTCTGAGAGATTATAAATGCAAAAATGTAACAGTAATGCCTAATTTTTGGGTCACTAGTACCAGTGTCAGAAAAAGGTGAAGAAATTAAACCACAAATCTGTCTGCAGCCCCACAGAATTGCTCTTCGCATTTATGTCTGTAAAGATGCATTAATTCAGAATGGCTTTCGGGTAAATTTTTTCTCAAAAAACTAAAATAAATACTAAGACAAGCTGGCAAGATTCAAAGTAATCCTCTCTGAGCTGTTATCCTACATCAAGACACAAAGTTACATCCCCAAACAACAGTTATTAAAGGAAACAGCCAGAAAGCAGTCCTGTCATTAAAACTCTGGGGACCAAAGCCATCATCACAGACAGCTGCAGTACCCAGGAGATGACAAAAGTGTATATAAAAAGTCACAATACTACGACTATACCCAACATTTGAAGCTTCTCCAAACCAAGCAGGACATAAACCAAACCTGGGTAATAAATCCTGTCTTTGAGAATCTGGTGCATCTTTGTGTTACGTGCCTATTTAGACATGCACACACCATAAATTCTGGGAAAAAAAAATCCCACTAGTTTCTGTCAGGTGCTCTGCAACCATTGCACACTCTCACATCATCTGTTCCTTCTCGACTTGTTGCCTTTTTCTACTCCCATGAAATAAACTCAGGAATAACGACAGCACAGATTATAAACCAGTTTTTACCTGGCTAATGACAAATACTGATAGGAGTTCAGCCTGAAACCAAACTATCCCTTTTTAAGATGTTCTGCACACAGATGCTACTGAGCTGTAGTAGCATCTCCTACACACCTTCTATACCAGTGTATTAGGGTCCATTTTAGCTTGCAAAAATGTCTGCAGAGTCCAAAACCAACAACGCTGGTACAGCAACCTGGTACTGGCAAACCTGGCAGTGAGATTTCAGTGATGACACCTCACCTTAAAACAGCTATCTCCAATCTGTTTTACTATTTAAGAGCACACTAAGTTTGACTACTTGGTAAAGCAAACCTGATACATTTAGCCAACGTCAACTAGGAGTTTATAAAGATTTTCAACCAAGTGATAGAAATTTATTCCTTGGATTTTTTTCTCTATCATAGACTGCATACCTGTGTATAAGGATGGCTTTAAATTCATAGAATCATTTCAGTTGGAAGAGACCTTCAGGATCATCAAGTCCAACCATTAACCCAACACTGTCACTAAACCGTGTCCCTAAGAATCTCATCTCTGCATCTGTTAAACTCTCACGGGATGGTGACTCCACCACTGCCCTGGGCAGCCTGTTCCAATGACTGACAACCCCTTCCAGAAAGAATTTTTTCCTAATATCCAATGTGAACCTCCCCTGGTGCAACTTGAGGCCGTTTCCTCTCATCCTGTCCCTTGTTCCTTGGGAGCAGAGCCCAACCCCCTCCATGCTCCAAGCTCCTTTCAGGCAGTTCAGAGATCAGAAGGTCTCCCCTCAGCTCCTGTTCTCCAGCTGAACCCCCCAGCTCCCTCAGCCGCTCCCATCACACTTGTGCTCCAGCCCCTTCCCCAGCTCCGTTCCCTTCTCTCAACTCGCTCCAGCACCTCAAGGCCTTTCTTGGTGTGAGGGGCCCAAAACTGACCCCAGGATTTGAGGTTTGGCCTCCCCAGGCCCAGCACAGGGGGACGGTCACTGCCCTGGGCCTGCTGGCCACACTGTTCCTGACACAAGCCAGGATGCTGGTGGCCTCTTGCCCACCTGGGCACACACTGGCTCATGTTCAGCCGCTGTCACCAACACCCCCAGGTCCTTTTCCCCCAGGCACTTTCCAGCCACTCTTCCCCAGCCTGTAGTGCTGCCTGGGGTTGGTGTGACCCAAGTGCAGGACCCGGCACTTGGCCTTGTTGAACCTCAGACAATTGGCCTCAGCCCAACGATCCAGCCGGTCCAGATCCCTCTGTTTGTCCTTCCTACCCTCCAGCAGATCAACACTGCCACCCAGCTTGGTGTCATCTGCAAACTTACTGAGGGTGCACTCGATCCCCTCATCCAGATCACTGATGAAGAGATTAAACAGAACTGGCCCCAATACTGAGCCCTGGGGACACCACTCGTGACCGGCCACCAACTGGATTTGGCTCCGTTCACCACAAATCCCTGGGCCCGGCCCTCCAGCCAGTTCTGTATCCATGGCAGAAAACACCCATCCAGGCCATGAGCTGCAGCTTCTCCAGGAGATGCTGTGGGATACAGGGTCAAAGGCCTTGCTGAAGTCTAAGTACACAACATCCACAGCCTTCCCTTCATCCACTAAGCTGGTCATCTTGTCATAGAAGGAGATCAGTAAATTCAGCCACAGAAAGACTCGTGTCTCAGGCGCCACACTCCTCTAAGAGTCACGTCATCTTTCTTCTTTCAGGTTCATAAAAACTCTGGTCCCACTGGCTTCAGAAGGACAACTTACACACAGACATTAAATGTGCCCCTCAGTACCTTGCAAGAATATAATCAGTGTTCAGGTATTTGCAGCACTGTAGCTCTTCCCGTGCCAATATATTTTTTTTCCATTTTGTTACCTAGAGAATCAATCAGTGAATGCAGTGTTTTTCCTCTCAGGATCTGGACTTATTTTTAAAACATGATTAATGGGACATAATGGGACATACCAGCTCTTACACTTGACAGAAAATAAAAATTCAACTACACATGCTCTACTTTAAAAAATGCATAAGGGTAACTAGAGCAAAAACAAAGCGGTTACGTTCTACAGTGTCATCTCAGGTCTGCTCTGAGAAAGCACTAGGAAACTAACATATATTTAGTAAAAATTAAGGTGGAACTGTGTGCCTGATTTATTCAAAACCTCAGAGGAAAGGAATTAGGAACTGAAAAAGAAAGACTTTTACGGTCATCCCTGTCTTTGTGCTTCCTGCAATGTTAGCAACCATGGCTACCAGACGTCAGTAGGCTCTCATTTTCATCACCAAGAAATACCAAAATGTAATATACTCCCATCAAACTTGTTCTTACGCTTTGTTTGTTTTTTGGTTTTTTTTTTAAAAAAAAGAAGCTTCTCATACTTCTGTATCAGCTGTAAAAACAAAAAGATGCTCCCGCACACCCCACCTATCTCACCTAAGAACTCATGAAATCACCACTTCTTAACCCATCGTGTATATTAAAATTAGGAGCTACAGTAGTAAAAATCAGGAGGCATCCGTCTTAAACAACCTTAAGACATTGGTCTTAATTAACATCCCAGCCAAGATAATCTATCAAAAGAAAGATGAAGCCCCTTTTCCTCAGTGCCCTCTTAGTTTGCAGATGGGAAAATTAACAAACCAACAAACGTGATCTAAGTGAGTTTTCACCAGTGGTTGTAAATGCTGGCAGGTAAACTTTGATCACCTCCAGGCACATCCCATTTTTCCCATTTCAGGCCAGAGCGGTATTTGTGGGATAACTGGCTGGCTGTCTCCTCCTTTTTCCCAGAATAAGTGTCTGCAGCAGCTTAATTATCAAGTTACAAATAAACATATTCAGCTTGGTGCATACATTCAATTACAGATAATGAGCTCTAGACAAAAGCTATTGAACTATAACTGATACTCTACAAGCCGGTAAACAAGCAATGATTAAATGATATGAAATAAGGACACAAAATTTTTATTCTTCCCTCGAAAAGCACACAAAGCAAGGAGATTTTCAGAGGAAAATGTGAAAAAGAGGTAATTGTCAATACCTATTATTTTCTGTAGTCTCATACATTTTTTATAATATTCCAGGGAAAGTTCAAGTGGTACTCAAATTTTTCACTCTTAGTGTTGTTTCAGTGAGATGTTTGCAAATAAAAGCTTGCAGTGTTTGCTAGAAGTTGAACTTTATAGTGCCACAAGGATGCACCCTAATACACTACCCGCTTGCAAATAAAAGCTAAGACAAAGTGAACCCTGAAGGCACATTTTGGTAACTGCAGTAATTTTAAAAGTCTGCAGCAATAAAAGAAATAAACTCTAAATAATAGGAAGTTGGGAAATTCAGTTTACCTTAAAGGAAATGGAAACATCGAAAGTACAGACAGGGAGAAATGAAGTCAGTGGAAAACTCTGACGTCCGTCCAATGCATTGGGTATAGTCAGGAGCTGCACAGATTAATTTTCTCCAGCTTCAAGACAATTTACAAATAGCAAAAGTAGTGCTCTGAACACATTATGGCTATGAATGTCTATGAAAGTGTTTTGCTCTCTAAGGTTTATGACACAAGGGAGTGGTTTTTACATTACCCTTTTTCCTTATAAACTGAGTCTTCATTTGCATCGCTATAAGGATTCGAGGGTTCCTCATGCGAACCTTATCAGAAATACAGTTTCTTTATCTCTTCAAAAACGACTGTAGCAATGTTCTATCTGAAAGGTTTGTTGTAATCCTTCATTCTGGATTTAGCTTATTCAGATTCTAAATATAAATTAATCTGGAAATGTTAACAATTGCTTCTTTTCGGTATCTGTCCGGTGGCTCCAAGTTCATCATAATTTTTCATTTTGGTCAAGTCAGTTCAGACTGCACTCTCCTGATAGCACAAAATTAAAATCTCAAGTGCTGCCTCCTGCTTCCAGCACAGCAAAACCAGAAGCACAGACAAGCAGAATGATTACAGATCACAGAGGGCTTTTGCAAGAGGTATTTCATTTTGTTACCTATTGCTACAGGAAAATTGATTTTTCTAACCACAATCCGTGGCTAGCTTTCAAAAGACTGCAGGTGTGACCTACAAGCATCCCAGTCAGCCCCCAGTTAACCGAGGGGGAGCGGGAAGCACTGAACAGTGCACAGAATTTGGCGTTCAAAGTCCTCGTCTTCCAAGACAACAGGACGCGGACAACTCGCTACAGCTAAAAGTGACGCGTTTTTCCCCCTTTCGGAGTAAGCGCAAATAAGTGTGATCCACCAACAGCCAAGGAAAGTCCACCTAATGCACAACAACATTTTCCAGTAATCCTGGAGCATGTTACCCTGACAAAAACCAGCTGCTTTCTCCGAAGTATAACCCAGCTGTCAGATAACCACAAAGTCTTTGAAAAGAGCGCTCCTTGAAAATAACGATCTCAATAATCAATCCTCAATACATTCCATACACGACGTTGCTGCATCTCCTCTTGCAGCCATCACACTCTGCTCCCAGGGGTTGAGGCCAGGTGACTTTCTTCCCCATCCTTGCCATTACAGCTGATGACTCTGGAGTTATATGTGGATCTATATAACCCTTCTTATGTTACGGCATGCTCTAAAACTGGCAACCGACTGCCGTCATCCAGGTCTTATTGTACGGGTGAACAATTTTTTTCCTGGAAAATGCAGCCTGGATGGTTTCACATAGAGAGAAAAACTGGGCTAGAGGGCAACATCAGGTCAGCAGAAAGTAGAGTTCTGTGTGAAAAAAAGTTGGATATGTGTCATAGTACCATTCTGACCATTCGTTACTGCGTATAAAACCACCGTGGCTTTCTAATGAGGTGGGAACCAGGAAAGCTTTTGCAAGAAAGAGCTTTGCATTTATTTTCTCAGGTTTTTTTGTAGCACAGGACTTGACTTGTCTCTTCAAATACCTGTTTTTTTCTCAGGTGTATCAATTCCTTGCAAGTGCCCCAGTCTTGGCGGTAGAGACATTTGATATTTATCACTTTGTGCCCGCTACATACTGTGTGGTCTTCCAAGAGCCATGTGAGCTGCTTGGAATTAAATTTCATTGACCCACGAAAGCTGCTGGATATGGGCTAAGAGGGAACACAGCTGTAAACCACAGCCCTGGCTCAGAAGAGCAACCAAGAGCAATGAAGCTGGTGAGAGGTCTGGAGCACAAGTCTTATGAGGAACAGCTGAGGGAGCTGGGGGGTTCAGCCTGGAGAACAGGAGCTGAGGGGAGACCTTCTGATCTCTGAACTGCCTGAAAGGAGCTTGGAGCATGGAGGGGGTTGGGCTCTTCTCTCAAGGAACAAGGGACAGGATGAGAGGAAATGGCCTCAAGTTGCACCAGGGGAGGTTTAGATGGGATATTGGGAAACATTTCTTCCCAGAAATGGTTTTCAGGCATTGGAACAGGCTGCCCAGGGCAGTGGTGGAGTCACCATCCCTGGAGGGGTTTAAAAAGACATGGATGTCTCGCTTAGGGACACAATTTAGAGGTGGACCTGAGAGTGTTAGGTTCAAGCTGGACTCAATCTTGAGGGTCTTTTCCAGCCTAAATGATTCTATGATTTTACGATTTTAAGATGAACGTTGGTATTACTTTCCAGATGAGTTCTTCAGACCCAGGTAGTTTCAAGAAGCTATATGCTGTGGGTCAACATGACAAGTTTGCTTGCAAAAGCATATGGCCAGTCTTCTAAAAATCATGCAACTAGTGTAGTTAACCACTTCCAGCAACAAATCAATGCACTTCGTATCATTCAATAACTTTATCCAGTCTTCTCTTTCTCTTTCTCTCTTCTGCTAATAAGAAGAAATTCTCTGCATATTTCACAAGTACTTTGGCCAGAAAAATATCCACTTAAATAATCAGCAGTGAGATCTCTCTGCTGGTACACATGTATTATTCATTACTATGTAATCTCAACAGCTTGCTTAACATGCCAGGAGCTTCTCTAACTTCCCCAAAAAAGGCTGACGACAAACTTTTTCCCCATTTTTAAGCACAAACAAATACAGCTTAGTCCATATGCTAAAGCCTTCCTGCTTCCTCTTCCCCAGTCCCTCAGTACAACTAATCACAGGAAAATCCATCAGATAAAAGTTTGACTAAATGACTTCTCAGCTCATCCCCGGATGATAGTTTCAATCTGTTGTTTGAAATGGATAAACCTGACTGTGTTTGTACTCTTCCCTTTCCATGCGAATAAAAGCCAAAGCTACTAAAATAAAAGTTTTACTTCTTTGCATAGGAGTTAAAAATCTCCACTCTAGAGCCCTCAATACAGGAAAGACATTGACGAGATGAGCTATGAAGGTCCCTTCCAACCCAAATGATTCTATTATTTTACATACAAAGGCAAAACCTCTCATTTTGCTTCAAGAGGCAGAAATTTAAAGCGGAAAAAAAGGCCTTATAGAAGTATTTAGAACATGAATGCCCCAACAGAGGCAAGGGAAGGAAAGAGAAACAGATGAGAAATTTAAGCCTGCTATTTGGGGCAATCGGCTGGGCACAGGTGTCTTTTTCAAGGACATGTTTTTAGGTGAAAATAAATCAGTATTGGCTGCACTAGATCTCACTCACGTAGTAGTCACCAGATAACTTTTATTTGCTGAAATTTGGAGCTCTGAAATGTAGCTTTAACCACCATGATGTGAGCTGCCAACCCCAGAACAGCTAATTTCTACCTCCTGCCCGTTCCTGTGATTGTTTCTTCTTAAGATGAACCCATCGCATCAGCTACACTAAACCAAGGACCAGCCAACCAGAATATCTTCCCTGAAGCTCCGTAGTAACTGATTTTCACTATTGCAAGTAAAACCACGCTGGGAAAGCAAGACTCTTTTTGAGAATGAAAGACAGCTGCTCTTTTCCTCCTTTCCTTATTTTCATCACGTCTCTGTCCTCCCCAGCTAGGAGCATGTGAATGCTTGTTTTCAGCCCAATGCCCTTGAAATTCAAGTATGCCATGTTATTTTCCCAGGGATAATATTCTTTTTCTTTAGCCGCTAAGGGGCGAAGGATTCTGGGTTGCATAAGAAAAAGATCTTATTTTTCCTATCCATTTTCATCACTGTCCAGCAGCTAAAACGAAGGCCAAAACAGTATTTCCAAATAGCTTTGCACATGCTGATAATCTTGTCGTATCCTAGTGCGGCTGAGCTGTATGGAAGTGTGCAAGGAATGACCCTGCACCTCCAGATTGCGTTGAATGTTCTGCTACACCAGTAAATAAGCAAATCGCTCCGAATCACATACTAAAATTGTATCGGCAAAACATGAATTTGATTCGACAGCAGTTGAAACAGCTGAACATGGGGCAAAGCATCAGTTGTGTGCAGCCCATGACAAGTAGTATGAAGCATCCTCTCATAATCTAAGTCTGGATTCTACAAGCTTTACAGGTTTTCTTCTTACCCATTTTTAAAAAAATTCAAAAGAGCTATTTCTGATTAGCCGTCAATAATGCAGGATGCCTTTGAAATAAGAGTTATGCTTTTTATTTCACTATAAAAGGTGACAAGAACAATTCTTTACATTTTGATGCTAAACTGAGTTATGGAAAAATTCTACTAAGCTGAAGGATATTGCACTGCTCTAACTAAATCACTGACTCCAGCAAAGAAGCCCTTCAATGACAGCTCAAAGTCATATGGCAAATCGGGCAAGAGAAATAAAATATCTCTGAAAATCAGAGCCTGGATTTACAGTCCCTCAATGAACAGCTGACCAAGTTCTTAAACAGGTATTACAAAAATATTCTGATCTGCTGTTAAAACTAGTTCTAGTTTGTAAAGGCCTCTTTTTTATTATATTAATGTCCTTGCAGTATTAGACATATGGGTTGGAACATTTTTTTACCACATAAGACAGAGCAGACCCCAAAGAAACATGTTGTGAAGATCACATAAGCAGCAAAAATAACTGGGTCTATAGCACACCTTGAGAACTGCCAAAAATGTATCATTTTTATGAAGAAACAAACTTTTAAAGCGTGACTTTTGATGTCGTACAACACTGCCCCATATGTCCAACCAAATGCCATTTTTAAAGCCTGAGGATATATTTAGATCAACATACATCATCCTGCTGTCATCATTCCATTGAACAAAGCAAAACACAGGATCATGCTAAATGATGCATCCTCAGCTTGTGTCAAGAGCACAGCGGCGAAAGGACCGCAATACCAATAAAGCTGAAAATGCAGTCAAATAATCTAAAGAAACCAGCGGAAGATGGCATGGTAGATATCAATGGATTTGAATTATGAAGTCAAGAATAAAGAATGGAAACAGAAAATACGCTGACATACGAAGTGTATCTGTTCCTGGCTAATCTCTGCTCCCCTGCCATTCACACAAAGCACCATCTGATCTTTCAAGTTTCTGCAGGCACGATGAGCTCTTGGCTACAGCCTGGGCTGGAGCAGCCAAATCTTTGCGATTCCACCTGGGCAGGACAGAATGCAAGTTATCACTTCCGACTGGCACAATTTCCTCTGCTCAGAGTGACCCTGCGTGACTACTATATGCCTCATTACACCAGCCAAGAAATTAATGTACATCACCAGCCCAGCCCAGCTTATTGCCATCTCAGTAGAAGCCTGGATTCACTTACCGAAATTCAAAACAACTGATGAGATTTTTGTAGGTTCTTTTTTAACAGCAATATTTCAAAAAGAATTAAATTTAACTGTTTCGACTACCACGTGCAGATACTTTTTGTCATTCTGTACGCAATACCCACCGCAACAAACCATTTGTTCATCTCACCTTCTTGCTAATAAACTGTATTTCTGATGCTTTGCTCTTTGACACACAGTCAATCATCTTGTAATGGTTTGTAAAGGATGAAGCCCCCTTTCCCCAATGGACTGGAATGTGCAATTCTTTTCTTAGCACAAAGGAGCATCAGGAAGCAAAACCAACTAATTCAGCCTGAGCTGAAGGACAGTACCAAGTTAAGACAGTTGTTGTCATGTAGTCACATATAATTGAAATAATACAGTTGTGGGTTTTTTCCCAGTTTTTAAAGTAGGACATAGAATAGGGGTTTTACTTAATTTTTAAGTAGAGTATAGAATGTACTTAAAGACACAGTTCAGAGAGATGCTTCACAATCTGATAACACTGATCAAGCTTAAGGGAATAATTTTGTCCAGCAATTACCCACGACAATAACTAGTCTTTAATTTAACAATATAAGCAAAAAATACAATCTAGGAAAACAACAACAGCACAGTCATCTCGTTTTGAAAACGAGAGTTTGAGTAGAAAGTATCATTAAGCCACAGGCTTCCTCACTCTGTGGACAGGGTGAAATAGTTCTTGATGCACTTCAGGTATCCAGACCAGACAGCCACTATTTCCCACACTGATTTGTTCAGCTCTTGCCTTGAGACACAAAATAATTTACAAAAGCGATGCCAAACAACCACCAGAGCAAACAGCAGAATATTTCACAGAATCATGGAATCACAGAATCACCGAGTGGTTGAGGTTGGAAGGGACCTCTGGAGATCATCCAGTCCAACCCACCCGCTAAAGCAGGTTCACCAGAGCAGATCACACAGGAAGGTGTCCAGGGGGGTTTGAATGTCTGCAGAGAAGGAGACTCCACAACCTCTCTGGGCAGCCTGGTCCAGGCTCTGGCACCTCAAAGGAAAGAAGTTTCTCCTCATAT